>OX637543.1:17372370-17972370 GCA_951800025.1 Oligia strigilis
CCGCATGCGACCTATCGCCGCACAACAAAAGTCAAAACCTACTTTGGAATTTGCTATTTAAGTCACCGCTTGCGCCCTTGTCGAATTGCCATTTAGACAGTCGATTTTCGCCGTGCGGTTAACATTGGCTGTCATTCGTGGATCTTTGACAGTCGTTACGGGTAGTCAGAAGCCCAAAAGTCTGACAACCAGTCTTACCAAGGTTTATCGTCTTACCCCGTAACTGGGTTGTGGAGGTCAGATAGGCAGTCGCTCCATGTAAAATACTGGTATTCAGCTGCATCCGGTTAGACTGGAAGCCGACCCCAACATAGTTTGGAAAAGGCTAGGCAGATGATGATGATGGTTAACATCATGCGGATTGTAGTCACCTGAGTAAAGCCCGCATAACCGAAAGCTTCCGTCGCGCGAATACACAATCTACGCCATCGTTTATATGAATTTATGACGTGCAAACGCGACTTGATTGATCGCGTTATCGCGTATTCGCGTGACGATCGCTTTCGGTTCGGACACGGCTTTAGGCCGTCAGAACAGGTCTGCCTAACCCTTCGGTAAAAACAAGCATGATGTTGTTGTTATCGCGCGGTGTGTGGCCGCCATTAGTCAAATCTTTTTCACTTGACACACATTTAACTCGGGGGCCTAAAAAAAGCCACTTTGGCAGAATCATAAAAGGATAACATAATGGACAGTTAACTGTTAAGTTAATCGTATCAAATCCTATTGGTGAAGCATTTTTCAGTTACTTTTTTTTTGTCTGTGCTAAAATACCAATCAATCCAAATCCAATCCCAATCCCTTTGATTGTACCTACGTAGTGCAGCGAAAAAAAGAAAAACTCGGTCTGTCTTCGCCATATTAAAATTCATAATGTTATCCTTTTATGATTCTCCAAAGTGGCCTTTTTAGGTCCCCAGATTATTTTTGCAATTCTGAAAAATATCCCCACAGTACATATAAAAGCAATTGAGCTTCTAAATATTAGGAAGAAATCCATCAAAAGACTAATTACCAAGCTCTATTTCCGATTTAGCAAATGCTCAGACTGAATAGGGACCATTGGCTGGAGCTTCAAAGTCCTGTCCCTCTATAGTCACAGTTTCCGTTCGTACTTCTAGGATGAATAGTGATCTAGTCGCTTTGAAATCTGTACTAAATTGTAGTGTTACAGTTCTTGGCAGTTTTAATGTACCGAATGATTGGTCTATTGAATTTTCAGTAGTGAAGATAGGAATTAAATTGATTCTGATGTTTTGTGCTTTTATAGTGACAAGGGTCTTGTCTAAAACGATATAGATTAGTTTAGGGATCGTTGATGTTTTTATCTTCATCAGATACTAATAGTTCAGAATAATGGCAATAAAAGCTTTGGATTTTTATTAATAGAAATGGGGTTTTTTAACGAGACCTCTGGTGGCCCAGTGGTAACGACCGCGACTTACGAGTCGTAGATTCGATCCCAGACGCTTCAATATTGTGTAATTTTTTTTTATCATCAATGCTCTCAAAACGATAAAGGAAAACATCGTGAGGACACCGGCATGTCCTAGAACCAAAAAATCGAAGACATGTGATATCTACCAACCCGTACTGGGGCCGCGAAGTGGATTACAGCCCACTCCCTCTCAACGAAAGGAGGCCCATGTCCCAGAAGTGGAAACATTATAAGCTGTATAATTATGATTGTTTTTAAGAGAAAAATAAAGGACATTAAACATACTTGCAATAGTCATCAAGAGTTTTAAAAATAATTTTTTTTAGTCTATGCCAAATAAATATATTTTCTATCTCTCTTCTTTACCTTTTATAGCAGCCATTGAATGAAAATAACAGATTTTGGATAAAACAAAGCAAACTCAAAACTTAACAGCCCCAAGAATCCAGCATATCCAAATTCCAGCAATTTAAACAAAACTGCAGCAGAACAGCTCAGGTTAACAAAATTTGTATAAGTGCACAAAGTTATGATAAAGTTCTATTCAGAAACAGATGTCGCAAGATTGTTTGGTTGTATAGAAACTGTAATATCAAGCTTGGATATAGGTCTCGCAAAGACTTCGAACACAGTTTTGCTCGACTTTACAATAGGCAATTTCCGATTCGTGTAGAACTCATTTCTGCAACGGAACCCAAAGCGCTTTGGGAGTTGAAAGGCAGTCTTGAAATTACCCAACTTAGGTCCTTGTTACCTGTTGGGTAAATAGTGGGATTGACTAAAGATATTGGCTTTTTAAATATCTTTAGAAATGTTATCATCAAAATCACAATAGATTAAGAATTTTCTGCTTTTTCATTTCAGCGTGTATCTCGATTCTTGATGGAAACAAATTACTAAATATTTATATAGTTCTTTTTTTTTGGCTAAACAATTTTGGTAGTTATCAGAGTCGGCCTTAGGCATGCAGGCTACTAGTAATATGATTCAGTAATCAAATAAATAGACTTACCAGCTGTTTTTATGTGGCCAAAATCAAACAAATCCTCATCAAAGACAGTTGTAGTCGTCTTTCTCAAACACATTACTTGTATTGGCATGGGCCCCGTATCAGGGCTTCACATTAGAAAATACACTCTTGCGTTTTTATTTTACATTTATCGTCTAAATGTATTGTTACTTTTTCATTTACCTTTTCTAAATAAATTAATTTTAATTTTTAAGTGTCTTCTTTTATATCTTTACTTGCTTTGTGTCTGTCAATACCATTGTCATCATCATAAATTTGGATATTCTTGCTTCAACATACGAATAACTATTTTCTTGTTATCATTGTTCGACCCATCTCAAATAAGTTAGACAGGGCAATCCACTGGATTAGTTATCGCGATGCCATTTTGATTAACCCAACGGTATTTCTAAGGTTATTCGATAAGTTTCATGTACTTCAGTTTGTAATGTATGTTTAGATGAGAAGTTTGGTATAATAGTGTTTGAATAATAATTGTTATTGAAGTTCAGTTTACTTTCCATCTATCAATATTTTGGGTTTGAACGCTTAAGTTTATTTAAGTAACTCTTAGGTCCTAAATTTACTTTACACACATAGTTAGAAGCGAAATCTTAGAAACACTTTAAGATTTCGCTTCGTCATTATGTACCTATTTATGAGCGGTTCAGTACTTCATCACATATTTTATAATGGAACATGCTTTCTTTAAATAAGATAATACAGGATTTTTCACATCAGAGATAAATGGTTTGAAATCTGAATGATTTTTGCTCACTCGAAATCTTGATTTTCTTTTATTGGAGTGGAGAGGTCACACTATCAGTAGCAACGGCTTTAATTTTGACAGTTCAACAACATTCATTGCGTAATTTACGTTGTTGAGCAGACAAATTTTTCGAACATTTATGAAGCAATGGATTAGCAATATCCTTCAAAATGATTCAGATTGAGATTGATAGAATGTTACGCAATTAGGTTTAAAGTGCCGGAGGGAAGTTGTTCTGGCACACACTTTGCAAAGAAAAGAGATAGCAATAAATGTGAAAACCTACGTCACAAACCGTCGTACCATCGGCATCGTGTTCTTTCGGCACGCCCGTCATGAAGACATGTGAGGGTCTTTTTGTCTCATTATTATATTATTTTTGTCGTGCAGGTATCCTGGGTCCGTCACCGCGACATCCACCTGCTGACGGTGGGCCGCTACACGTACACGTCGGACCAGCGCTTCGAGGCGCAGCACAAGCCGCGCTCCGAGGAGTGGGCGCTGCGCATCCGCAGCCCACAACGCCGCGACTCCGGCCAGTACGAGTGCCAGATATCCACCACGCCGCCTATAGGGCATGCTGTACATCTTAATATAGTAGGTTAGTGATCAAAGATTCTTATCGTTTTTATGACTTTTCCTAAACATTTAAAAGTCCTCCAGACCGTATTTCGGCCACGGCGGCCAATCTCAACGGAGACTAGCCTTCGGCGCGGGAGATATTATAGTGCACAAGTGTGCGCGCTGACACAGGTGCACTCCCTCTTCCCTCACTCTCATAGTCCGATGGGACGGCAATCCGACACGACCGGAGAGAGATCAGGCGCAGGACCAACGGCTTAGAATAAGTGTAAAAAATAAAAAATAATTATTCGGTAATAAACTCGGAACTAAAAACTGACTGTAATTCAAGACTTATAGTGTCGTGTTTTCCTATAATTTAGATGCATGCGATATCTATATTTATGACAAAGAGTTGTGTATGTGTTTAGTTTGTAAGCCTTTATGTAAATAAATAATAGTCCAAATTCGTACCGCAATAACTTCTATGGTAAATTTTTGAGCAATTTCAATATGTTAGTTTTGAGAATGAATTTTGCGAAATACAAGGTTTATTCTCAAGAGTTCCAGTGTTTACTACCCATATAAGCATTTAACGTCTTGTTTCCGTCCACTAAAACCTTATCACGACCATGAATAACTAGAACACTAATTTCCACTTCCAAAGTACTTCTAAAATACTTACCCACATGCATTCCTATTTGGATACGTTCCAATTACTCTGAATGAGGTCCATTCAAAACTTGGATTCGGCCGCCAAATTCAGGGCCATTCGAAACTGTTCAAAGATAGTAACACGCTACGTAACTGTACCATATTTTTCACAAGAATCTAGAAAATACTTTGTAGCCAATAAACGTTTGTGAATTGGAGAAATTCTTGGCACTAAACTTGAATTCGACACAAATAGCTCGATGTCACGGTAGATCATGGAAAAGTAAAGATTGGAACGAGCATGAGGTCAACTGTTGTCACATCTTTCTTGGATTCTGACGTCATATATAAATCCATAGTTAGGGCTTTTCTTGTTACAATCTGTAAATTATTAGTTTAAATAGTAAGATCTTAACATAATTATTATTTCTTTAAACATTAAGAAAGTATTTTCATAATACTCAGTGACACAAATAATATGCTGAGAGATATTCAGAATAAAACAATAAAGTAAATTCGAAAATATGTATCCCTGAATGGCTTGATACAAAGTTGAAGAGCCGTAACAACCATTATGGATTTTGATTGTAAGTTTACTACGATCGATCGATAAATGTGATAATATAAAAAGGTCTAAAATAAAGTTACGGCTTTTTAAGTATGCAAACTGGTTTTACTAATAAGAAAAGGCTCAACCGTAAAAATTATGGCTTTTCATTTTATAGCCACTTTGTAAGAATGGACAGTGAAAAATTAGTACCTTTGCAAGACCAATATGGATTATATGACATAAACTTAAATCTTATAACTGCATTAACGCTTAAGACTCCATTTATAATACTTTTACATTCGTGTGGTAGCTCAAAGAACATAGCGTTGCAGAAACTTTCGGAAGCAACTTTAGGCAGAGAAATACCAAACTTAAATGGAATACTTTCCTAAATCTATTGTCTGCAAGGCTTGTGTTTCACACTCGTGGCTCGCATCGTCTTCAAACTTGCTTTTATCACAACCAAACCACGAAAGTGACAAAACTGTAGATGGAAAGTGAAGACGGTGTCCCTATCTGCATGAAATGGTCCTGTGACAGCAACAAAATACAAAGTGACCACGATATGGTCGGCTTCCTGCGCGTCGAGTGCCTTGAGGTCGGTGGGATAACCACATGATCGCCATGACGCGCGACCGTCAAACGGTAACTCCACGTAACTTGCATACTTTGTGCGCGGCCACATTTTTGTCTCTGTGGTGTGGTTGTGCGCGGTGGCACGCCTGAACTGACCCTAAAACATAATGTACAGTTACGAACAAAAGTATGTATACACTTGGCTTTATTCAAAGGCGATTTTCTCCTATATTTATGAATTAAATTTTATATTAGTAGGAACATAGTATTTTCGAACCCATAGGTATATGTAAATTGTCGTATTTCAACGTTGCGCATTCGTTATTTCGTGAAAAAATCGCAATTTAAAGTTGCAAAGTGTTGACATATTGGTGCTCGTGACTGAACCGTATGTTGACTTTGTCGGTGTGTTGTTCTATTATTACTTCATTCGATATTAAAGTTATTTAGGTTAGTACATTGTTTGTTTGCTCTTAGTTAGGAAATGGTGAGTAGATATTGTTTTAGGTTATCGAAAGTTTATTTAGCGTAGGGGCTGGGGTTCTATTTTATGTTTTGTGTTGATTTAAGGGACATTATAATATATTGAACGCGGAAAAGTTATTAAGATATTACAACCATTCGAAACTAAATATTTAATTTAATGTCCATTAGCAGCGCCCCGTGGTTTCACCTGCATAAGTTTCGATCCCGTGGGAATATCGGCATAGTAACCCATGTGTTAATCCTGGTTATAAACTATCTGTAACATCAATAGCTAAATACTTTGTCCCGATGTTTTAAATTCGTTTAGCACAAGCACACGATTATAGTAATTCGTGATGCGAGCGGGCCTAAAATGATAGAAACACTTTTTTAATAAAAAACTTTTTTCTAGAAGAAACTAGACCTTTTCCATTATAAATAGCTTGAATATTACTATTATAACACTACAATGAATACCATTCAAGCCTCCCTAATGCTTTCAAAGGATATAAAAATATGTACCTACCTAGAAAAATGTCCTTTCGCCTTTCTACCCGATGTGTAATGGAACCCTCGTGTTAAGGAACAGCTGTCTCTCACAAAATGTCAAAGTATCCTTAGGAGTAATGAAGCACAATTTCATGGCAACTATTTTTTGTTGAAGGTTGCTCCGCGTTATTGCGTTTTTGTGAGTGACGGTTATGTATGGAGCTGTGACATTACGTGTTTCAATATTCGATGCTCTATTGTTTGGTTCATTCTTAAGGAGTTTATTTGAGTCGTTTACTTATGTTATGTATCCTTTTTTAACCGACTTCAAAAAAGGAGGAGGTTTCTCAATTCGACCGTATATTTTTTTGAAGACAAGTAGGTAACTGAAGTTGGTACAGAGTTTCTTTCTAGTATTTTATTTATTAGATTTTATTACATTGTAGCAGTGGTGGCGCAGTGGTTACGGCCCGACTTGCGAGTTGTATTTCAAGTGTTTGGTATAAATAATTTCGTCACCGCTGCTCTTAAAACGGCGAAGGATAACATCGCGAGGCGACCGGTATGCCTTAGAACCAAAAAGTCGAAGATATGTGACATCTACCAACCCGCACTGGGTCCGCGTCGTAGATGCCCACTGCCTCTCGAAGAGAGGAGGCCTGAGTCCCAGCAGTGAGGATATTATAGGCTGATTATGCTATATGTATTTTATTTACCATCTGCCTAGCTTTTTACCAACAATGTTGAGGTTGGCTTCCAGTCTAATCACGAATGACAGCAGGAACCCACGACTTAAAATTATTTTCTCGGTATGTAAAGATGGTCACCCATCCGCGGACCAACCACGGCAAGCGTAGCCTAAACTATCGACCCGTGCGGCAGTTATTATTACTCAGCAACGAACCCCCTCATTCTAGTCTTTTCTGGGGGTAATAATAACATATTATATCTCTCTAGTATTTTTACCACAAAACTAGTCGGTTATGTGTATCAAAGGGTTTAGAAAATAGGATAACATTATATTCGGTAAAATGTTGCCTGTACTCATACTACTCATGTTTATTTTAGTTCAAGTAAAGCGTGGTAAAATCAAGAAATCTAATATTCACCGTGTTCTTCACGTTATCTATATAAACTTTGTCAAACGCTTCTATAGCTTTTACAAATTTAATCTAACAAAGTACTTAAAACGGCTTCGTTACAAAGATATTTGTAATTTCATTTAATGAAATTTAATTCAGCTATGCAGTAAGAAAGGTTCTTAACTTATTTTTGACTAGTTTCAGCTCGCCAAATCTTATGAATGAAAATACGTCGTTGCCAATTCGGATAAAGAGGCATGCATATCGGGTGATTTACGTCAAGGTATTTAGTTTGTATGAAAATTAACAAACAATAGGAATTCACGAATGTGTCCATAATGAAAAATGCTTATTTCCATGGTCTGAACATCTTGTCGAAGTTTATGTATATCGTCCGAAACACGGTGTATATATTTTAATTTCGTTTTAGACATTTATTTTTGTCAACTTAACACGTGAGATGTTTTAAACATCAACGTATTTTCAATTGTAAACTTTGGAAGAAGTTTTGACCCGCACGTGTTTTCTTGAGCAGAATTTATTTATTTACAAACTTAGCACAGTTTGCACTTTGCAGTTTGAAAATAGTTTTAGTTTTATTTGTTTAGGGAATAAGACAACTGCAGTTCTTAAGTTTATAAAGATATTTCAGCAGTTTAGAAACCACAGGTAACAGAGGAGACGAAGTGTGAGAAATTCCGAGTTTTATTTTTATTTTGAAACTATAAACTCGTACGTTTCTATTGGAATAACCATTTTTTTAAAGCTTAGAGCCATACAGCTGTTTTATTTAATTGTTTATAGTCTTAAAAATTGTGAAAGTAACAGAGGTGGACTTGGCCTTAGGTCAAGTTGCTATTGGGTCTCAAATATTGGTCACTATGTTACTTAACCAAACGAAACCAGACTGATTAACGAACCGACAGACGCGCCTAAAACAATGGAATGAAATTAAATTGTTTATTCTGTAAATAGGATAAAGGAATTTCTGCTTCCACTCCATTGTTGTAATACTGATAAGATTTTAGAGAGTTATGATGCATGTAGACATAATATGTGTTATATTATAATTAGAATTACGTGGCGACATCGTCATTGTTGACAGAGTCCCCTTAAATTAAAAAAAAAAGGATATAGGAATCAATTTTACATGTTTATTAAATAAGGATATGGATGGCGATCTAACGAGATGCTAATTTAATGAACCTATCTTTTAACCAGCCTCAAACATTCTCTACATCAAATAAACGTAACCACGTACCTCAAATTATCCCTTACTAATTATTACACATCATGTCTAACAATGTACTTACATGTAAATCCGTTGTTCACAGAACCCGAGACCGAGGTCATGGGAGGTCCAGACCTGTTCATTTACGCGGGTTCTACGATAAACCTGACATGTATTGTCAGACATACGCCAGAACCGCCCAATACTATTAATTGGACGCACAGAGGAAAGGTAAGAATACATTTTATTATTGATTTATATATACTTTATTGTACACCACAAAAATACATAACATGAAAAAGATACATCAAACACTACAAAATATACAATAATAATAATAAAACCTTTATTTTCAGGCTACTATGGCCCATAGATAAATACCTTACAGACTAACATAATTATAATAGTACAATGTGTGTTAGTGTATAAACTTAAAACTATGTTAGTAAAACTCATTTCACTCGAGCACTGTCTTTGTGCGATCGTGTGGCACTTGTCCGCGGAAGCGACGGAACATTACACCTTGCGGCCAAAAGTCAGCCATGACAAGGTGCAGGTAGCATGTAGGTACTCGCACCTTGAACGCCTTGAAGTTGACAATGGGCGGCCTTATCGCTTTCTACGATCTCTTCCAGGCAACCTTGGAATGGACAGTGATTTCCCGACACGCGATACGCCGACCTCATCTAGCATATTTTAATTATAATGTTAATGAGTTTACAGATACGCTGCTTTTAGCTTAAGAATATACAGCAACAAATGAATTACATCATCTATGCACCGTACAAGCGCTTTAAGGGTCCCTGAAATAATCGATTGCAACTGTCAGCAGTAGCGAAGGGTCAATTTTCGTAAGAGGTAAGCCGGAGTAGATAGACAAATAATTAATATAATCATATTAAAGATATCTACTCCGGCTTACCTCTTACAATTATTATTATGGTTATTTATTTTTTTGACCCTTTGCTACTGCTGACAATTGCAATCGATTGTTTCAGGGACCCTTAAAACACTTGTACGGTGCTTAGACGATGCAATTCATTTGTTGCTGGCATTTTTTAAAGGGAAGCCGGTGGGAAACGAGTTGTATGGAACCATCGCCACAGATTGTCAGTGTCTCAATCGCTTCAATAGGCTATTTGACTGGTTTCTGATAAACATCTCAGATTATTGAATGGTGTCTAACGAGCCCACAAAAACCTATTACTTCAAATTGCATAATGTATTTCTTTTAAAAAATAATAAATAAAAATGTACTGTTTAAATAAGCCGCCAAAACGCTATCTTTAAAAATATGAAATGAAATGATGATTTATTTGCAAGAATGTAGGTACAAAAATATGGTGTTAAGTAAACGAAGGATCCAGTACATTCTACCGTCAGGCATGCAAAAATAGTTTTTTTTTATAATTATCATGAAACAATCATAAAAAAAAGAAAACACAAATATTTAACTAACATCAAATTATTAAATAATAGAAAAATATAAATCATTCAATTTGTAAGTTCAATTATTGGTAAACAATGTCAATAATATAATCAATAATTAGTCAATATTACAATGTCAATAATAAGTTAATAAAATGTCAGTAAATGGTCAATAAATTACCCAATAATCCATATAAAGTCAATAATAGTAAGTTAATAATTAGTCAATAATATAAAGAAAATTAATTAAAATTAAAAACCTTGTAGATGATTAAAAATCATATAGATTTGTCATTTAAAAATTCATCAATTGTGTAATAACATTTTTCAAGTAGCAATTTATATAATTTCTTTTTAAATATCTGTAATGTACTATTTTTTATATCATCAGGTATTTTATTGAAAATCCTCGGTCCCATATGCATAATACTCTTTTTCAGCAGTGCTGTTTTAAATTTGCCAGTATATAAAAGATTTTTATATTGCGATCTTAATAATGTTGGCCTTGTTGAGTGATCAATATTTGAACAGAATAAATTTCGATTACTTTTAACAAACAGTCCTATTTCCAAAATATAGAGCGATGGAAAGGTTAGTATGTTAAGGGATTTAAACATAGGAACGCAGCTCTCTGTTGAATTGATTCCAGTCATTGATCTCATGCAATATTTTTGGGCTCTGAAGATCCTTTCTCTCTCACTGCAGTTACCCCAAAAAACTACTCCGTATCTTAAAACAGAAGCAACGAGACCATGATAGGCTATAATAATTGTGTCAGTACTAACTTTTTTTGTCAAATTATATAAAATGTATGCAGATTTGCTTAATTTCTTACAGATCTCCTCGGCTTGTGGTTTCCATGTCAGTTGATGGTCAATTATTATACCTAGAAATTTTGCAACATTTGTATTGTCTACTTTTTGTCCATTATATGCTATAGTCAAAGTGTCAGGACGTATACGCTGGTAAAAATGCATTACTTTGGTTTTTTTCAAATTGATAATTAAATTATTGATAGAAAGCCAATTTATTATATTTTTTAATGTGTCATATGGCGTCGTGACGTCACGATTCACGTAAACAAACGTTGAAACGGTCGAGATACTAGACAAAAGTCATCTGTTCTGTCAACGATAGACAGAAATTTACTAAATCATGACGTCATCTTAAGTTCAGCCAATCCAGACCGTTTTCGATTCCGTGGCGCCAGATTTAAAAAGATGAAGTTTTTCGGGTTTTTTTTTATAAATAATACATTGTTTTGTAGTAAAATTAATGCAAATCGATTTTAAAAGCGATAATCTATACGAGTGTCAATAATTATGACCTTATTTTTTACATTGTCAAATAGCCTATTGCATTTCTAGAGGATCATTTTGCGCATCAATGTGTATCAATTAGGTAAAAATGATACGGTATGATACGGTGATATGGTAGTTGTAATTGATCGTTTCGGGGACCCTTGATTGTTGCTTAACTCAGGGTCTCCTAAATACAATAAAATAACACCATGTAAATCCGTGCAAAAGGCTTTACTCGTTTTCGGGAAGCTTGACAGAAAAACGTAACGTGTACGGTATAGCCAAAACGCGATGCAGCATTATGAAGATGAAAATCGCTGATGCTGCAAGTAGCATATCTGATAAAAATATTAAATAAGTTTAATTTTACATCGAAAGATTTTTTTTCGCAGTTGTAACAAAATTATTTAAAATTGTTCCTTCATGAAACTTAAATATTTTATTTATTAAATGATTGAGCGGACCTGTCCAGTCAGTGAACGCATTTTTCAAAAATCATGCAGCTCAACTCAGAACTTGAGGAGTTCAACGATTCGACGAACAATACCAAAGAAAGCTGCTGGAGCTATTATAGCTGGCGATTGTTTATGATTGATTGTTTTTTTGTGTTCTTTCTCTGCGTCATTTTTCTTTCAATTCCAATTAAGGTTTTTGTGATTGTTAATATGATTAAGCTAAATGGATACCTAAGGATTTGCCCGTCCGGTCTTTAGCAGGACTTCTTTGTATCGTTAAAAACTACTTGAAGCTGCTTCTATTTATTTCTCGTTTACTGTAATGTCACAACAGCTGCAAGTTAAATGCATTTCTTTGTAAAACTCTCGGAAATATGACATCGCAATAGAAATAGTGTAAGGTTAGAAATAAAAATGCTGAGATACGATATGAAGAAAACTGTTTTCGTTGCAAAATGCGAACGAAAATATGAAAATTGCTTAGGTACTGGTTTCATGTTAATACTGCTCGTATTAGATTTTCTCGAGTATTCCTCTTTATTTGATAAAGAGTTATATTAAGAGCGTTTACGCGGTACGGCATTTCATACAAAGTTTTAATCAAGCCCTTATTTTTCGAAATGAATGAACCGATTTTAATGAAACTTCATACGCATAAGTAGGATACAACGGTCTAAAAAGTTAGTAGAGAACATTGTAGAAAAATAGTGTTACAGCCAAATTAGACCGATTTTAAATTTTCCATAGAAACAGAGATTTCCAGTTATCTTTTTTTAAATAAGACATTTCGAAAATGTATTTTGCTGTGGGTTTGAAATTTGAAATACAGTCAGAGAAATTATTGTTTTTACCAACTTAAATTGCCCGTATCTTCAAATCACAACAGTTACTTTTTGACAGTTGTATGAAATGACTATAACACGGCAAATTAACGTAGAAAGTAAATTTGATAAACAATAAATTTCTCTGATCGTACCTAGGTACCTACTATAACCGTAGTAGGTACCTAAGATGTTTAAAAATCGCAATAAAAACCACAACCCACGGTCTTCTTATGTAAACAAACTTAGGCACTCAAAAAATAAATTTACACAAGCGTAAAGAACTCAATAGCGTATTACAAAGTTTTTCAAACATAAGAAAGTAATGAAAATGAAACCCCAACAAAAACCCAATAAAAAGTTTGAATAACATAATGAAAGTTGTTTCTTCAGAAGTAAATAATCAATTTGTGTCATCCACAAACGAGATTCCCAGAAATCGGGATCGAGATGTTTAATTCATGATTTATGTAGGAACGGTTTCGTATTTATCATGAATTATACATTAAAAGGAATGAGATAACAACATTTATACTTTATATTGTAACCGCCATTACTTACGTTTTTATAGGGTTCAGTACCCCAAAAGGAAACCCTTATAAGGTCACTTCGTTGTCCGTCTGTCTGTCCATCTGTCAAGCATTTCTCAGGAACGCGTGGAGTTTTCACTAACTTGATAACTATTGGGGATGGATTGCAGCCCAATAGCTGACTGCAATCCCTTGGAGCAGTGAAAAAATCAAACTTCTAAGTCAACGAAAGCGCATAGGCTTGTAAGATACGGGCTTTTATGTTCCAGAATCAAAACCTATAGGGTACTTCTCGTTGACCTAGAATCATGAAATTTGGTAAGCAATGTCAAGTAAGTAAAGGAAAAAATCCGAAAACCGTAATTTTTTTGTTACATACCCACAAAGTACGAAACCCTCGGTGCGTGAGTTCGACTCGCACTTGACCGGTTTTTTTTCTTACAATTCGTTTGGCCGTTAAAGTCTACTACAAAACATGGGCTTTTTCTTCACAAACATAACTGGCACATCAAGCTACTACAATCTGTCAAATTTCTTTAAAAGATTTTCAACTTTATCGCTAGAGCCTAAGGTTATAAGTTGATTGGTAAATTTGACATTTCGGGTAGCTTAATGTGCTGGCGTTTGTACATCTCTGCCTAATCCTTCAGGGATTACAGGCGTGATGTTTTGTTACGTTATGTATGTATTTTTTCCTTTAGTTATTCGATTAGTGATCGCAAACTCTTTTGTTATGTAAATAGACCCGGTATCACTAAAAATACTGCGGTGCTATTCTATAAAAAGATCACCGTGATAACTTAGGTGAAGTGAGCTTCAAGTGAGCTTCAAGTGAGCTGTCACCTGATGCTAGGGATTGACGCTATTGACAGCTCACTTTAAACACATTTCACCTTAGTTTTCACGGTATGATTTTTACAGAATAGCAGTACTGCACTTCTCTATCACCAGCTAATGCATAACATAAAGAAGTAACCATTTAATTTAAAATATGTAATGATAACCGTAAACTACAGTTTTATGCAAACATACAAAGTCAGTCTGCAAGCTAAGTCGGTCGTTAGCTCGGGTGCTAAGTCCATGAATTAAGTTCTCATTCCATCTAGATTCGAATCACAGAATAGTTCAGAAGTTCGACTACATACAATGAACGAAACTACATAGTATTATGTAGATGCGTGCGTACGGTGATCTCAACCGAATTCCTGTCGCGAGTGCGTTTGCATTCGCTGTAATATACGCATCAAACTTTATGGGGCTCTGAAGTATACCTACTACCCGCTGCGCAGTACCTTACACCTCACCCCGCTGACATATCAATTTGTTACTGCGCAACAACCCGCTTCATGTTCTGCAGCGTCATAAAGTTTGCATCGGGCTTTATATGAAGCGTGTGTACCTATGCGTACGTGCGTTTTCATTCAGTGTATGGAGCAAACCTTCTATAATATTCTGTATTCTAGTACTCCGGTCTATTATATTATGCCATAGGAGCGGAATGCTATTCCCGAAATCGCAATTAGACGTAAACTCGACGCATCCACATGTGAATACCGCTGGGAATTGGGATTAAGTTGATTTTACACTGGCCTGTTAACAGCAAATTGGGTCGGAAATAATGGCATTGCCTTTGGCTTTAAACTTGACTCTTACGAGTTTGTAGCTTTAGTAGAAAGTTGATTAAATTTAGGTGATTTAGCGCTAGAATTTAGTGCAATTATCTATTTTGTAAGTACGTATATTTAGAGACAGAACCCAACTACTATTTGAAAGGAAATATTTAACCGATTGTCTAAAAGACTATTGATCATCATTAAAATGATGGACACTTTGTTTAAATGAATGTACCTCTTAAATTTTTTTGTGCGTCTAAAGATGCACACTTTTTCAATAATTTAGCCTCTTTTTAACTTTCTGGCCTTTTCTCACAGTTAGTCGCAGTAACTAAGCTAGCGACTACAAGTGTTAGGTTAGTTTAGAACCGCGCGCGAGCCAAGCGAGCGAAAGCGAGCTGTGCCTGGCAGTTGCTAACGAGTGCTACACCCAAGTTGGTCGCAGTTACTTGCCTCGATAGTATTTTTAGGAATTATTTACGGGCCAAAAAAAGAGGTACAATCGTTATACAAATTAGAGTGTTCAATAATATTTTTAGGAGCGCAAAATGGGAATCCTTAAAGGTCCGATGAAATACGTGCCTTATTTTATTATGGCAATGGCACTCAGACACTTCTAATTTATAAACTCGAGGCGCTATACAAAGTCCAGAAGACTATAGAAAACAGAAATAAGTAAGTGTATGTAAATCAAATTTTAATTATTATGTACTAACATATTATTATTATCTTAGTAATAAATCGATTCATAAATCGTCGTTTATGCGAACAGAACTGGGGGCCTAAAAAGGCCACTTTTGCAGAATCATAAAAGGAATTCATCAAATCATTATAAATCATAATAGACAGTTAACTGTTAAGTTAATCGTATCAAATCCCATTGGTGAAGGATTTTCAGTTATTTTTTTTTGTCTGTGCTTAAATACCAATCCAAATCCAATCCCAATCTCTTGCAACGAAAAAAAGCAAAATACGTTTATGATTCTGCCAAAGTGGCCTTTTTAGGCCCCCAGGATATTTCAACCTACGTCTTTCATAAATTAAATTACAAAATATTTTTGTAACTCTCTCGAGTAAATAAACGACAGAATGATATACTATGTGTCAAGAACAGATAGTATCTCTAACGACAGAAATACTATCTGTCACGAACAGACAGTATCTCTGTCGTTTATATCGTCACATAACTTGCGATGACATCGACATTTCTATGCTAAGTTGATGATGAGAGATATCTTTTATGATCCATTTATCATGTAGTTTTTAATACAGCTGTATAATTTTATTTTATTTTTATTTTATACTTAAG
Organism: Oligia strigilis; assembly: GCA_951800025.1. Taxonomy (NCBI): domain Eukaryota; kingdom Metazoa; phylum Arthropoda; class Insecta; order Lepidoptera; family Noctuidae; genus Oligia; species Oligia strigilis. Next base: position 17,388,652 of record OX637543.1, read on the forward strand.
TAGCTGTATTATTTTATTTTTATTTTATAGAGCGTATTATTTTCTCCTAAGAGCAGTGACCCATTGGTAACGGCCACGACTTACGAGTTATAGCTCGTAGGTTCGAACACAGTCAGGCGCTTTAATTTGTGTAATTTATCTCATCACCACTGCTCTCAAAACGGTGATGGAAAACATCGTGAGGAAACCGGCATGTCCTAGAATCAAAAATTCGAAGACATGTGACATCTACCAAACTGGGCCCGCATGGTGGATTATGGCCCACTCCCTCTCACAGAGAGGAGGCCTGTATCCCAGCAATGGGAACACTATTGACTGATTATGCTGTATGCTGATCCTGCAACATCAAAACGTTGACAACGCCTTTATTTCATAGCAGTTATGGTGGTTTTTGTATTTCAATTTCGGCCCACTCCCTCTCACGGAGAGGAGACCTGTTTCCCAGCAGTGGAAACATTATAGGTGATTTTCTCCTTCTTTTTCAGGTTAGGTTATCCTTCAACTTTTTATAACTTTTCATGATTTTATTATGTGATTGTATAATCCTAATCAAACATATTCTCACTTTAAAATTGCATGTTTGTTTAATTACGTGTTTTTGGTTCATCCTTCCCTTTACACTATAATATTAATTACTAACGCGTATTAAAACTGTTACTTCAAGTCTGTACATAAAGAGATTGACCTGTACTCTGTCTCTCGAGATGCAAAAAGTTTCTATATTAATAATGTTTTCCCTGCACTCGGCTTTCAACAAACCAGCGTAAGTTTTCTTGCACCACTTAATCTCAAACTTGTTTGCCAAGTCAGCACTTCTAATTTCTTTCTCGGAACTAGAACTATGAAATAAATATTATTATCTTTTATTGTAAAACAAATTTTTACTGTCTTAAGTTTTGTTTTAGTAGTAGGTATTGGTTAAAGTATTATTTACACAACATAATCAGCCTATAATGTGTTCCCACTGCTGGGACACAGGCTTCCTCTCTTCGAGAGGGAGTGGGCTGTAACTACCACGCGGGCCCAGTGCGGGATGGTAGATGTCATTTGTCTTCGAATTTTTGGTTCTAGGACATGCCGCCGGTTTCCTCACGATGTTTTCCTTCACCGTTTTGAGAGCAGTGGTGATGAAATAATTGAAGACAGGCGTTTTACAAGTATTAACTACTTGTCGAGAAATCAGTCAATGGGGAAGGCCACTGTCAAAATGGCGCTGTCGTAGCTAGTTCTCAACACAAGCTAATAAGTACAAGGCGTGAGATGGTTTTATTTTAGTTTTGCGAAAATAACGCGTTGTTGTGTTCCAAAACACTCTGAAATTGGAGACCACCATTTCCCGAAAGACCCTACAATTAGAAGATTGTAGATTAACACTATTCGTAGATATTTTTTTTTAAATTAAACAGTTCGAGGTTAAGTCGGACACATTTTAAAGAAATTTATTACGGGGAAATAAATAAGGTTCAAAATGCTGACACTGTCGATGTACCTACTTGATTTAAAATATTTAAATTACCGACACTAACGAAATAATGAAAACCAACTTCTTAAATGAGCGAAATGGAATGAATGAACGAATTGTCCAATTTATTATAGGCCGTAAGGACCGAGCTATGATCACGCCATCTACAATTAGCTTTGTCGGATCTAACCCATTAAAATATAAACCTCCTGTTGGATTTCGTATTAGTTTATTATTTTATTATAGGGTAGAAGTTAATATGACTTGCAAAATGCGTCACTATCCTATCGTGTCCTATCCTTTTCCCACATGCAACCCCGGACTATCGCTGTCCTGGTCACCATCTCCGGTGACGGTGTGAGGAAATTCTTCACTTGCCGCGTTGCCTTCAACGAGAGTAGTGTTCCATAACATGCTCCATTGTTAATTTATTACCAATTTACGGTTGCGAACTGTCGCGAAGCATTTACGAACTATTATCTAAAACACTACGAAAAGTGCGTGTTTATGCTGTGAAAGGCGTCTGTGCGACCTCTCGCCGCCTTGATCCAGCCAGACTCGAACCTTCGGCCGGCCGACGACCATGGAGGATTGATGGTGAATCTACATACAGGTCAGTGGTGTTGCATTTTCCTGCCAATTCCCTTGTTCCACGTACAATTTTCGTCGTCCTAATACGTGTCGTGTTTTGCAAGGTCAGACCTACCCACGTACTTTTCACCCCCGCAATATACAGTCCACTATTTTAATTGATCCAGCTCCCAGCGTCTGGGATAAACGCAAACAATTTCTTTATATTTCCGCCCAAGTAATTGGTGTTAGGCGCCACCATTTATTTTTGGTCACTTCGAACCGCATTTATGGTCGTTTAGGTCGCATTCTTAATTCAAACCGCATGGTCAGTTATAACTAAAACGGTCACTGTACTACGTAATTAATAAATAGATTGTCGTTTATTCTTTGTATTTTCCCGCACTGACATCTATTTCTTTATATTTCCGCACCCGCATCGCATAGTACAACACAACGTAAAAGTTATTTCTTTCCAAATTCATTCCATTTTGGTATTCCGCCATTTTGAATCGGTTCCTATACGGTCGTTCTTTAGATAACTCGTTCGTTCGTAATTGTTCGGTGAACTTCGGCTCGCTTCGTTAGGGCACGTACGCATACCAGTACATTTGATATTTTTCTCTTACCCGCAATAATTTATTTTACTCTCGCAACTAAAGTTAGTCGTTTTATGATAATAACCGCTTATTTACTTTGTTTACATAGTCGTGTTGCCTACTTATCGCCGCTATTGTACATATTTACAGTAGTTCACAATGACTAAACCAAAGAGGAAGGGAAGTGATGCAGATCAGTTCTTCGACACTACCAGTACTAGTAAAAACCAGTTATCGTTATACGTAGTCAAACGTGATGTAATTTACAAACGCGTAGAAAATATTTTCGAACTTGCACAGAAAACAAATACTGATCGACAATATTATAAGTCGTTTTGTTCTAGTGCTTTAAATATTGATACATTGCGTAATGATTATCAACAAGTTTTAGATTCTTATAATATGCTAAATTTACAGTTGAACCCCGATTCCGAGGTCGAATATGATTCCTGGTTACCATTTGAAGAAATGTTTTGTTTTATAAAACAGGTTTTACTCAATTATAAAACCGAGTGTACTGAACCTGAATCTCAAACTTCATTACAAAAATCGAATCCTCGCCTTCCGCCCATTGATTTGATGTCATTCGACGGTAATGTCAAGAAATGGCCATTGTTTTATCAACAATTTAAAAGCATGATACACGATAACGCATCGCTCACTAATAGTGAAAAAGTATTTTATTTAGTAGGTAAATTAACTGGGCAGGCGTCGTGCGTTTGCGCAGGGTTGGCTCCAACCGCAGAAAATTATATTATTATTTGGGAGGCACTCGTGCAAAAATATGACGATCCTCGCTCACTCGCATCCGCATATTTAAACCAATTGTTACAGTTTACACCGCTATCCATTGCTAGTTCTGATGGGTTAGACTCATTTATAAATAATTTTGATTCTTCAGTACAAGCGCTTAAGCAATTGAAGCTTAATGATTTAACTGAATTTATTTTCTTGCATTTGGCTCTGCAAAGGTTGGACGCAGACACAGTTAAATTATTTGAAATTACCTATCGTAAAGATAAAATACCTCCTTATCATAATTTAATTGAATTCATAAAGGAGCAAAGTAAAGTTTTGTCTCGTTCTATGAACCTTAGTAAATCGATAGATAGTAATTCTCAGTCTAAACAGCAGCGTCAGACTAAGCGCATCCCTAAACCGTCCAAGTCTTTTGTTAATACAGATGTAGGGTGTGGTCCAAGTGTAAGCGATAAATGCGCTTTATGTGATGAGAAACAACATGAACATTTATACTCTTGTTCCTCATTTAATAAGTTAACCCCGCGTGAAAGATATAATTATATAAAACTTAATAATTTCTGCAACAATTGTTTAAGTACAAAACACAAGACTTTTTCTTGTAATTCGAAACATACTTGTTCTCATTGTTCAAAGCGACACCACACCTTATTACATTTCAATCCAACACAAAATGATAAAACAAATTGCAACGTTGGTTCTGTGGTGTCCAATACCTCTAATCCTATTCCCGCTACCGCTCATGACATGCCGCGCCCTACCCCGGCCAGCAGTCATTCAGAGTCCGCTATGACTCATTCACTCGCCGCTTCTAATGACCCTACAACTATTGCAAATAATGCATCGGTGTGTACAGTTTCGTACGATCGAACCGCTCGTTATCAAACGACTACGTTGTTAGGGACCGCAAAAGTAAAGTTTGTTGATTCTTTAAACCGCACGCACTTTTTGAGATGTCTAGTGGATCCTGGCTCTCAAAGTGATTATATTTCCGCAACCTGTTGTAAGCGACTATCGCTTCCTATTTATAATCAAACCCGCTATTCGCAAGTTCAAGGCATTGGAGGAGCCTCACAAAAAATTCTCGGTGTTACTTCTGTTAAATTCACGTCTCGCTTTGATAATAAGTGCGAATATTCTATAAGGCCGATGGTAGTAGGACAGATTACGTCACAGTTGCCGGACACCTGTGTTGATACAGCGTCTATTGAATTTATTCGTAACTTACCGCTCGCTGATGATGAGTTTTCGCAGCCGGGAACAATAGATATACTTTTAGGTGTTAAATTTTATTGTGAAATTTTACTCACTGATAAAATTAAACCCCCTTATGACGGTATGCCCTCCGCCTTTGAAACGACTTTAGGTTACCTGATTTTAGGTGACGCTCCTATTATATCTCCGCAACCCGCTACCCGCACATTGTGTGCTTTTACTTCTGACCCGCTACACCAGATTGTCGAAAGATTTTGGGCAGTCGAGGAATTACCTTCGCAGTCTTTTTTAAGTCCCGACGACCAGCAGTGTGAAAATATTTATACTTCAACCACTGTTCGTAACTCCGACGGCAGCTATTCAGTTGACCTTCCTTTTAAAGAAGACCCAAATAATCTAGGCAATTCTTATACTACCGCTAAAAAACGCTTCCTATTTTTAGAAAAGAAATTTTCTAAGGATCCTAGTTTAAAACTAAAATATGACGATGTTATTCGTGATTACCTAAATAAAGGTATACTGTCCCGCACCGCACCTGAGGCATTAGTCGCCGCAGGCTTTTATTTACCGCACCATCCTGTAGTGCGCAACGACAAGGCGACAACCAAAGTTCGTCCTGTGCTGGATGGCAGTGCCAAGACCGATACAGGCTTATCACTAAATGATGTCCTGTATACGGGTTGCAATCTACAGGCTGATATATTTCATATACTTTTAAATGTTCGTGTTTATTACATTGCCTTTTGTGCAGATGTAAAACAAATGTATTTATGCATTTATACAAATGCTCCGCACCGCAAATATCAACGAATCTTATATAGATTTTCAGAAACCGACCCACTCGAGGTTTTTGAGTTCACTCGAGTCACATTTGGGCTTCGGTCTTCACCATTTTTGGCGCTCCGCACGCTACGCCAGCTCGCTAGCGATGAACGGCATAATTGGCCAACTGCGGCAGCCGTATTAGAGAGGGACATTTATATGGATGACGTAGCTTCATCTGCTTCTTCTCTCGAGGAAGCAGTCAAGACAGCTACCGATCTGATCCAGATCTTCAAAACTGGCGGGTTTGACTTAGTTAAATGGACTTCCAACTCACAGGAATTGCTCAAACATATTCCCGAGTCGCACCGTCAATCTGAATGCATTTCTTTCGACGATGGAAATACATTTAAGATATTAGGTTTGCGTTGGTTACCCGCTCAGGATACCTTTATTTTCGAAATATCAAGTCCCCCACCAGCTTGTACTAAACGCGCCATTTTATCCGCTACCGCTCGGTTGTACGACGTCTTAGGACTCGTCGGCCCTATAATTCTTTTCGCAAAATTAATCATTAAGGAACTCTGGCTTTTAAATCTCGATTGGGACGATATACCCCCTTCTCGCATTGTTAAAATTTGGCAACAATATTTAATAGAATTACCGCAAATATCTAATTTATCATTTCCACGTCATTTAGGTATAGAAACCCGTTCTACAGTTTCCTTAGTAGCATTTTCAGATGCGAGCGAATCCGCATACGGCTGTGTGATTTATTTACACGTCGTCAATGGCGATGAATCGCCTATTATTTCACTCGTGTGCTCCAAATCACGTGTCGCATCTGCTAAACCTAAAATCACTCTCGCACGCTTGGAATTAAACGGAATACTTTTAATGTCACGACTTCTTAAAACCGTTTATGACACTTTATCTAAACGACATAAAATTGAAGATATTTATGCTTTTTCGGATTCTGAAGTAGCACTCTGTTGGTCTGTTGCTTCGCCACACAGATTCAACACTTATGTTGCCAACCGCATTTCACAAATTCAGGAAAATATTTCACCTGAAAATTTATATCATGTCGCTGGCATCGAGAACCCCGCAGATTGCGTATCTCGTGGGCTCACGCCTTCGCAGCTCATTCAACATGAGCTTTGGTTTAAGGGTCCATCCTGGCTTTCCTTGCCTAGACAAGACTGGCCTATACAACAATTTTTATTCAACCGGTCTTCATTACCGGAAGAAAAAACTGTTACGCATGTGACTCAAGTCGCAGATAATGATAACCCGCTTTTAAAGTTAGCTTCAGAGTGTTCCACTTGGGAAAAGCTGCTGGAAGCTACAGTTTTTTCGCTTCGATTTATTAAAAAATTACCGCAAAACGATACAATTACCGCTGAAGATCTAAATATAGCTGAATTGGAAATAATTCGCGCGGTCCAGTCTAAATACTTTTCTGAAGACATTAAGAATATTTCTAAGGGTCAACCATGTTCGGCCAAGTTACGGAAACTGTTTCCATTTTTATGTAACGGACTTCTACGTGTCGGAGGTCGCTTATCGAACTCGACACTAGACTATTCTTCTAAACATCCGATTTTACTTCCCGGGCAAGGACATGTTGTTAAATTATTAATTGAATTTTATCACCGCGACAATTGTCACGCCGGGCCGCAATTATTAATTTCGATATTAAGATCCAAATATTGGATTATTTCCGCTAGACGTGTGGTTCGACAGTACATACACAAGTGTAATGATTGTTTCCGAGTTAATCCTAAGCCTACGTTTCCGCCTATGGCCGATTTGCCTAAATGTAGATTAGAGCAATGCAAAGCGTTTTTACAAACGGGCGTCGATTACGCAGGTCCGCTTTATGTTACTCCTTACCGCAAACGGGGCGTACGAAGCGTAAAAGCTTATATTTGTATTTTTATTTGTCTCGTGACAAAAGCAGTTCATATCGAACTAGTTTCTAACTTAACATCCGCTTCCTTTATCGACGCATTTAAACGATACATATCCCGAAGAGGTCCTTGTAATTTCTTATATAGCGATAACGGGACTAATTTTGTCGCTTCTAAAAAATATTTTAATGAACTTCACGAGTTTTTACAAACTGCTGATTATTATCAAAGTTTTAGTCATGAACTCGCGAAGAACCGTATCACGTGGCGAATGAACCCTCCTACAGCAAGTCACTTCGGAGGGATATGGGAAGCGAACGTTAAGAGCACCAAGTCGCTTTTATTTCGTACAATCGGCAATCAAGTTCTCACCTTTGAGGAGATGTCGACCATTCTTAGTCAAATTGAGGCCGTGCTAAATAGCCGTCCTCTTTATGTTTTGAGCTCTGATCCATCAGAGCCATTAGCACTTACTCCCGCGCATTTTTTGTCTACCACTCCGCTAGAATGCTTACCTGCAGCCGACTTATCCGACGAACGGACAGATCTGTTGTCTCGTTTCTCTCTAATGGATTCGATAGTTCAATCGTATTGGAAGCGATTTAAGTCGGAATATTTACATAATTTGCAACAACGCGAAAAATGGAATACTCCGTCTAATCCGATTTCAGTCGGTACTGTAGTGTTGTTAAATGTAGATAACGCTCCACCCTTGCAGTGGCCATTAGGAATTGTTACCAATGTATACCCTGGTAAGGATGGTGTTGTTCGCGTAGCGGAAGTAAAAACTAAAACCGGTACTTATAAACGACCAGTAGTGCGGTTATGCCCTCTTCCGACTCAATAGTCATATATCTCTATTATGTGTACTTTACGCACTTATGTATTAAATTAGCTTATTTTATGTTAGTTAAGTTAAATTTAGAAGTTTCATTATATTTCTCCGCTCTAGTTACTCCTTGAAGTTGCTAAATATAGCGATTTTCTTAATTTTTTAACCTTCTTTTGAAGGGTTTCTTCAAGGCTGGGGGGATGTTGGATTTCGTATTAGTTTATTATTTTATTATAGGGTAGAAGTTAATATGACTTGCAAAATGCGTCACTATCCTATCGTGTCCTATCCTTTTCCCACATGCAACCCCGGACTATCGCTGTCCTGGTCACCATCTCCGGTGACGGTGTGAGGAAATTCTTCACTTGCCGCGTTGCCTTCAACGAGAGTAGTGTTCCATAACATGCTCCATTGTTAATTTATTACCAATTTACGGTTGCGAACTGTCGCGAAGCATTTACGAACTATTATCTAAAACACTACGAAAAGTGCGTGTTTATGCTGTGAAAGGCGTCTGTGCGACCTCTCGCCGCCTTGATCCAGCCAGACTCGAACCTTCGGCCGGCCGACGACCATGGAGGATTGATGGTGAATCTACATACAGGTCAGTGGTGTTGCATTTTCCTGCCAATTCCCTTGTTCCACGTACAATTTTCGTCGTCCTAATACGTGTCGTGTTTTGCAAGGTCAGACCTACCCACGTACTTTTCACCCCCGCAATATACAGTCCACTATTTTAATTGATCCAGCTCCCAGCGTCTGGGATAAACGCAAACAATTTCTTTATATTTCCGCCCAAGTAATTGGTGTTAGGCGCCACCACCTCCTTTTAGGCTTCACAAAGAAGCACAGACAAAGACTCCAATTAAAGGATTGAGCATTTATGGAAAAAAATAGGATCAATTAAAAAAATACCTTCCTTTTGGGCTTCGCCACAGTCGGTTATAATTTATACGATGATAAAATTGAATTAAATTCCAATTAAATATTGAAATATAAATATTAAAATTAAGGTGCTAACTTAAGGGGTCGGCGGAGCATGCGTTCTTCATACAAACCTAATACCAAAATAATTTGTAAATCAAACATATCCCAAATATATATATTTTGAATGGACACTGATTTAAAGACGAGTTATAATAAATATAAGTTTTCTATAGAAATTTTAAATTCCTCATATCTCGTCTTTATAAAAGAGTCCTTTCAAAATATATAAATAAATATTTTGAAAGGACTCTTTTTTAAATAATTTTTTTCCCAAATGGGAACCTAGATATTCTGTAATCTAATCGGAATAAATACACACTACCTTAAGAATATGTTTGATTTACAAATTATTTTGGTATTAGGTACGTTTGTATGAAGTACGCATTTGCATGCGCGTTTTTTTTCGTGGCTAGCAAATTGCAATTAATTGCAATTTGCTAGCCAGTATTAAGTTGTACGTTGATTAAAATATGATTCGCGGCCGTAACAAATATGTATTTACAGAATTATGATCATTAAACTCATCAACACAACTCTCTAAGACCAAGTAATCCCACTGAATGACTATTTCATGAAATCTTGACATTTTACAATTATACTAACTCAACAAGTTGTATTACTGATCCTAATGATAATAATTCTGTAGTTACATATTTGTTACGGTGGTACGCGGTTAGTCCGTGGATGGGTGACCGTCTTCACATACCAAGACTCCGTGCCTCGGAAAGCACGTTAAGACGTTGGTCCTGGCTGTCATTCGTGGATCTTTGACAGTCGTTACGGGTCGACAGTAGCCCGTAAGTCTGACAACCGGTCTTACCAAGGAGTATCGTATTACCCAGTAACTGGGAAGTGGAGGTCAGATAGGCAGTCGCTCCATGTAAAATACTGGTATTCAGCTGCATACAGTTAGACTGGAAACCGACCCCAACGAAAAGGCTAGGCGGATGATGATGATTCAAAATAGACAGGCTGTCTATGGGGTTTTTGACAATCAGCTGACTGATTCATATGTGTCTATATAGCTGGCTCTTCTGAGCCACAGCAACAAAACCGGTGTAGACTGTTAGCTTGCTGAATGTACAGACGCCAACACATCAAGCTACTACAATCTGTCAAATTTCTTTAATAGATTTTGAACTTTATCGCTAAAGCATAAAGTTCAATTTTGGTTGGGAAAATTTGACAGTTTCGGGTAGCTTGATGTGCTGGCGTCTGTACTGTCTAATCGAACGAAAATATTAATAATACTTCCGCCACAAAGGGAGAAATCCAGACCGGTATCCAGTCTTGTTTCCATCCAGTGCTCCCCTCCGGTAATCTATTGCATAGAGACTTGCAAATTTTATGGTTGATACTCCTTCCTTTATTTAGAGATACTTTTCCAAATTATCCATTTACTTTCAAAAACCTTCGATAGTACTGACACAATAGAAATTACATTCGAAAGTATTTTTGTATCCAGAAAGAGCTTCTTTCTGTCCTTAGTATTTACAAGTAAAAGTGGTATGAATTAGATTGGTATTGTTTTGAGATAATATTAATTTAAAAAAATTGTATTTTTTTAACTGTATTTTATTTAACAACTAGCTGCGCCCCGCGGTTTGACCCGCGTAAGTGTCGATCCCGTGGGAATATCGGGATAAAAAGCCTTTAAGTTAATCCAGTGTGTCAGCTACCTCCATACAAAATTTTATCAAAATTGGTCCCGCCGTTTGAGCGTGAAGAAGTAACAAACATATACACACACAAACTTTCGTCTTTATAATACTAGTGTGATAATTATGACTAATAAAATAAAATAACAAACATTTTAATTTGACTTCTCCAATCTGCAGGCGACTTAATATATTCTCTATGCCATTCCACCCTCCCACGGCGACTGCATTTCAGATTGGCGTATCTGGAAGTGCAGGCGAGTCGTGGAAACAATTACCGGAGTTACAGTACTCTTGGACATTATTTTATATGAGAATTTCTACCCTCTAGTTTGACGTTAAGCTTGGTACCGTGTTTGAGATTTGCAGGGTTGAAATCGGGTTGGTTCGGAAGAGAATTAATACTCTATTTTAGAAAATTAAGCTAAGATAATAATTTATCACACATCATCATTATCATCCTCATCATTTTTATTATTTTTTTATTATTTATTCAGCACTGGATATGGATAAGTGGAAGGAGGGAAGGGCGGCCTTTGCCCTGCAGTGGGACATCACAGGCTAATAATAATAAATAACAGTTATTATCTCACTAGTTATGGATAAGAATACTAAGAATAAAAACTGTACAATACAGTACTTTAGTCCGGTGAATTTAAGTGTTAAAAAAACAGGTCAAGGGCGAGTCGGCCTCACGCACTACAAAGCTGTTTTCGGTTTTTTCCCTATTTTGTGCTACATGACATTGCTTGTTGCCAAATTTAATAATTCTAGGTCAACGGGAAGTACCTATAGGTTTTGATTCCCTTGCGAGTGTCAAAATATGCGGGATAACGGAACTTAAGCACCCGTATCTCTTTATTGCGTTGACTTAGAAGTTTCATTTTTTTCACTGCTTCAAGAGATTGCAGCCTATTTGCCTGCAGAGTATTTGATATTAATTTCAACTTGATAACTCTAAGTGCTCCTGAAACAAAGGGTCTTGTCAGACGGACAACAAGGTGATCATATGAGGGTTCCGTTTTCCTTTTGAGGTACGTGACAAAATATGCACGAGCAATAAACAGTAGTCGTACTCTTTTCTTTTAATTCTGAGATAATAAAGTATACGCTGTTTCATTTTAAACGGAAGGCCCCAGTCTCCTATGTCCTGATACTTTGTGTTTTTTTTTTATTTGTAGCAGATTATTATTATGGTTTAATGGCGCAACATTGATTATAAAATTCTAGAGAAATAAAATAATTTCGTCAAATGTCATAAAATCACTCACTACTTTAGTGCAAAGACTAAAAATGTCATCACAGTCACAAATGCGACTGTGCAAATGCTGTAAGATGACATTTTTGCTGCTGTAAAACCCCTCAAGTAAAGTTTGAACGAACAATGTAAACATCATTCAACTTTGACTCGCAGTTTCTTACGCTGATTAAAATCTTTACTGCGTCAGAAAATAATATTATTATTCCCTCAAGTTCTTTTTAAAGTATTAGCACCTCCTTTTATTAGTTTATGAAAGCTTCTAAACATTATTGAAAATTTAAAGAAGAGTTAAGAGAAAAAAAAGTTTTCTATAGAAATTTGAAATTCCTCAGATATCTCGTCTCTATATCAGTGTCATTTCAAAATATATATTTAGGAACCTAGATATTCCGTAATCCAATCGGAATAAATACACACCACCTTAAGAATATGTTTGATTTACAAATTTTTTTGGTATTACGTTTGCATGAACTACGCATGCTACGGGCGCCCCTTAAAGCGATTGTTATTACACGTGAAAAACGCGGTTTAGCCCAGGTACGCACGGGTGCGTTTACCCATGGCGATATTTCTTCGCGCACTGGTATTGCAACGCATCGTATAGCACTGAGAGTTGAAAATCCAACAGTGTTTCTGACGCATTGAGATGCGCTCTTTTGAATTCCCCGTGCTCGGCTCAACATCGACAGTTGAAAATCCAACAGTGTTTCTGACGCGTTGGGATGCGCTCATTTGAATTCCCAACGCTCGGCTCAACACCAAGAGTTGAAAATCCAACAGTGTTTCTGACGCGTTGGGATGCGCTCTCTTGATTTCCCTATGCTCGGCTCAACACGAGAGTTGAAAATCCAACAGTGTTTCTGACGCTTTGGGATGCGCTCTCTTGAATTTCCAATGCTCGGCTCAACACCAAGAGTTGAAAATCCAACAGTGTTTCTGACGCGTTGGGATGCGCTCTCTTGAATTCCCAATGCTCAGTTCAACACCGAGAGTTGAAAATCCAACAGTGTTTCTAACGCGTTCGGATGCGCTCTCTTGAATTCCCAATGCTCGGCTCAACACCGAGGGTTGAAAATCCAACAGTGTTTCTGACGCGTTGGGATGCGCTCTCTTGTATTCCCAACGCTCGGCTCAACACGAGAGTGGAAAATCCAACAGTGTTTCTGACGCGTTGGGATGCGCTCTCTTGAATTTCCAATGCTCGGCTCAACACGAGAGTGGAAAATCCAACAGTGTTTCTGACGTGTTGAGATGCGCTCTCTTGAATTCCCAACGCTCGGCTCAACACGAGAGTGGAAAATCCAACAGTGTTTCTGACGCGTTGAGATGCGCTCTCTTGAATTTCCAATGCTCGGCTCAACACCGACAGTTGAAAATCCAGTGCGTGATAAAATCCCGGCGCGATATTTTTACTTGGCGTGGACTTACTTATGCTCGGAACTGTTCTTACACACATAAAACCAGACACAAAGAAACAATATAAACTGTTTTATTTATATAGTTCTTTATACTTCTTAGAAATGTCAAAAACCGTTTCCATTTTGCTTTAGAGCCACTCAAAACGCTCATAAATTTTTTTCAAGTCTAGTAGTTTCTTAGTTATAGCTTACTTCAGTATTTATTTGAAAAAGTACGACATTCAAGTATTCCTATTTTTATCTGAAATCGCTTATGTTTTTCTGCGAAATTATTCTTCTGGAAAATTCTTGGTATCGAATTTCTGCGATCGGTTTGTTCAACATAAAGTTTTATTTCACCATAGATAACTGAACAGAAATACAAGCCTTCGAAGTAGTTAAGTAGTGTAAAGTTAGACGTAACGCTAAGTTAAATGTACAAAAACATAATATTATTAGTTAATCTATGTAATAAGAATCCAAACCTTATTAGCATTTGAATTGTGGTTATCATCGGCCTAGCCTTTTCTCAACTATTTTGGGGTCAGCTTCCAGTCTAACCGGAAGCAGCTGAATACCATATGTTGGCGACAGATCTGGCAACCCGGTTGCTAGGGGCTTGTTATTGTTGGTTGGCTAGCGACCGGGCGGCTTGCGTGTTTCTTACCTTTTTATAAGCTATTCTTGTGATCTTTATTTAATTTATTATACCCTCTTGCACCTTACCTTGGTTTTAATTTGGTGCCTAACATTCTGGTCCTTCGAGCCGGATATTATTTTGATGGGACATCCACGGCGTGCAATAAACCTTCGAATGCCCATAATTGCACTGTCCGCAGTCAGACTTGCGACCACTTCTAAATGAATTGCTCTTATCACAAGACATGTGAAGAGCGCCACATATCGCTTTTCACGAGACCTCTTCACGGCGACATCTATGGGTCCAGAATGGAGGATAGTGGTGTTGTAGTCTGTCTGAAGGCAGATCACCTGTAGGCGGGATATGGGCCTTCGCTTTTTTGAGGCGACAGATTCGGCAGCGCGCGGCTATGAACCGTACGGATGGCCTTAGATGAAGGATGGCATATTTTTGTCGTAACTCATTAACCACCGTCTCATTGTTCCCATGCAAAGCCCATACGTGATATCCGTCTAATATTATTGGTTCCTTTATATCTGAAGTGACTCCGGTAGCAGAAGTGATTCGTCCTCTCGCCCTCAGCAAGCCGTCGTCACCGAACCTCGGTGATAGCTTGCACAGACGGCTCCTCCTGGGAATGTTCCTGCCTTGATGAAGACGTTCTATTTCTTCGCCGAAAGAATGTCGTTGGGATTGTCCGAGAAGATATATCTCAGCGTTATGGACGTCCCGTGCGAGCAGCGGACGCAATCCTCTGCAGAAAACATCAGCAGTTCGCGCGTCTCTCCCTCTCAGTAGACGGATGAATTGGTAGACGCGTGCGGCTACTCGAAGTAGCCGCCGCCAATTAGAAAACCGTTCTGCCGACAAAGAAATCAAATTAATATAGGCCGTCTTTTCTTTAGACCTTTTTAGAGGTGCTACCCTAGATTTACTGGCAGTGAGAGCGAGGTGAATGGTACCATCCGGAAACAGAAATCTATGATACGTGACGCATGCATATGCTACTTCACTGGCATCTGTAAAAATATGAAGCTCTTGTGTAACGAACGAAGAGCTAGGCTTATAAGCTCGAGGAATGCTAAAAGCGTTCAGCGCCTTAACGTCATTGTACCATTTCACCCACTGCTCATATTCGGAAGTCGGGAGTGGAAAATCCCAAGAATTCACTAGCTGCCAAGTTCTTTGGAATAAAATCTTGCCCTTGGTAATAGTAGGCTGCAAAAGGCCCAAGGGATCATAAATGCGCATAAGATCTCTAAGAATCTGACGCTTTGTGAGCTTTGCAGGTAGAGGTATGTCGACGTCAATCTTGAAACTAAAAGTGTCATCTTGAGGATTCCAATGCATCCCCAGGACGCGCACATCAGGCTTTGCCTGTGCTCCGCTCAAGTTGAGGTCGACATTACTCGTATCCTCTTTTCGAAGATGTGAAGGAATCAATTTAAGAGACTCAGGAGCGTTTGACACCCAAGATCGCATCTCGAAGCCGCAGTGAGAATGTACATGAAGGACATCGCCAGCAAGGCGAGTGGCGTCTTCTAAAGAATCACACGAGGCCAGAAAATCATCCATGTAGTGATCTCGGATTATAGATCTGGCGGCTTCAGGATATCGATCCTGGAAGTCCATAGCGTTCTTATTTTTAATATAGATCGCGATAAAAGGTGATGCCGATGCACCGAAAATCAACGATGACATCCGAAACTCTTTCAAATGTCCGTCAGGGGAAAACCAAATGTAACGCTGACAATCTCGGTCATCCTCTCTAATCCTGATCTGGGGAAACATTTCCCGAATGTCCCCATTCAGAGCAATTTGACCTTCACGAAATCTCATTAAAATTCCGAAAAGTGACTGGAGCCGATCAGGCCCGGGAAGAATGAGCGAGTTGAGGCTGACATCTGATGATTTAGCTGATGCATCATGAACTATCCTTAGCTTTCCCGGTTTGTTTGGGTTGGTCACTTCAAAATGAGGTAAATACCAGCGACGCGAAGATGAACTCGGATTATCATGGCTATCAACGCATTCTTCGGCATAACCTTTTTGAACTTGTGCCTCAATGTTAAGCTTATACAACCGTGCATATTCCTTATCCTTATCAAACCGTTTACCTAAACTACGAAATCTCGTCAAGGCCAGATTATAACTATCTGGGATATGAGGTTCATCTTCACGCCAGGGCAGACCGACTTCATATCTACCATTGTCTAAACGACGTGTAGTTTTGTCTAAAATGCCAATAGCCTTAGCATCCTCTGTATTTACCTTATCCTCGCGTTTGATGCCGATAGAATCTAACCGATAATAATCTCTGATAAGGCTATCAAGCTCAATATCTCGAGAGTCGTTAGTGCCAATATGATTAATGGAAACATCAGACAAAGAATTCGGAGTAAGATTACCATATAAAACCCAACCTAAGGCAGTACGAACGGCAGCAGGCTGCCGCGCGGTTCCTACTCTATTCTCCTTTGATAGTAGCAAATGCCAATCAGATGTACCTATTAGCAATTTGGGCGTTGCCATACTAAACACTAACTCTGCTGAAATACCTTGGAGGTGCTGAAAGCTTGTGTCCCTAGCTGTGACCTCTTGCGGTCTTAGTTTTAAATTAGGAATAGCGCGGGCTTTACGTATAAAATACTTCTCCTTCTCGTATTTCCCGCGAATGTGGAAATTTACAAATTTAACTGGGATACTATCACTAATTCCTGTAATGGTTTCAATACGCATATTCTCGTCGGTCCCAGAAACACCTAGCTGATCAGCTAACTCCGAATCAAGGAGGGTTGCTGTGGATCCGTCGTCCAGCAGAGCAAAAGTTCCTACTTCGCCTTTGGGGCCAGAAAGAATAACTGGAATTACTTTCAAAAAGACAGAATGCTCATTATTAGACGCGCAAGAATACGAAGTATTTGTGATTATATCCTTGTTAGATGAAAACTCATTGGAACCAATAAAACCTTTTCTGTCACGATCCAACTGAGTTTCTTTTTTATGGTTGTCATTAATGACATGAGATGTCGATGGGTCTGAATTGACGGATGACATGACATTATTTACATTTGGATGAGATAAAAATAATGAATTTTTCGCTAAATGTAAAATTTTATTGTGAAATTCCTTGCAACCATCAACACTACACGGCTTTGCTTTGCAAAACTTATAGCTGTGCTTGCCTTTACGTAAACACTTCACACAGAGTTTGTTATCGTTAACCCAAGATATGCGATCGGTAATTTTCAATGCTGCGAACTCTGGGCAGAATTTCACATTGTGATTGCTCGCAGAACAGTAGAGGCATGGCGAAGGCGTGTTGGCGTTTGATGAGGTTGGATGGGAAAATGAATCGGTGGATGAGAACGTATCTGTATGATGTGTCTGTGAAATGCGATTCGGTCGTGGGTTACTGCGCTGAGGGAATCCTGGCGGTTGTGATGCCTGTTGCCTGGGCTTGTCGCTGAAAGGTGGAGAATTGAAGACTTCACACAGGCCGAAGTTGGCTTGCTTGTCGGCCTCTACTTCAAGGAAACGCGCGAAAACTTCCATCTGCGGATGTCCTGAAACGCAGTGCTCCGCCGCGTAGTCGCACCACTTGTTTTGAAGAAGCGGGTTCATCTTCGAAACAAGAATATGAATGAGTTCTGGTGATTGTATATATGGTGATTCGCCTAATAAATTGACTATACTTAAACAGTTTTTTACTTTACTGGCAAAAATAGCCAATGCGTTGGGTTCTCGCCCAACTTTAGGCAAACTTCTTACGGAAGCGAGTTCATTAAGAACAATTTGTTTAGGACGAGCAAAGCGTGACTCGAGCGACTGCATTATCAGCTCAGGTTTGGCGGAACATAATAGGAGAGAAAGAACTGCGTCTTTAGCCTCTCCGCTCAAGGCTTTGCGTAGCCTGTCTATGTTCTCGCTTGCTGTATAATTGTCCTTCGTGTCATCAAACGTCCGCTTGAACAAGAGCCAGTCAGTTATGTTGCCACTAAACTCAGTAAGCTTTATCTGACAACGGCTCTGATTTTGGTTCGGTTTTGGTAGTGCTGCAATTATAGCATTAGCTAGGTTTTCTGTGTCACTTACCCGTTGTGCAGTAACATTACCAGAGCATAAGGGTTGAGGAGGTAGATCACACATAGGTCGCAGATGACGTGGTGACATAGCGACTGCCGCCTTGGCAGTTGCCGCCGGCGAACGCTGCATGACGTCGCGTACGCGCTCCGTACCTGGAGCTACGTGTACAATGTGTTGCGCCATACTATGCTCGCACAGCAAACTCCCGTCGGGAGCTGCCACGTCGTCTGCCGCTTCTGCGAAGTTAGTTTTCTGGACCCAGTTTGCAGTGCGACTGCTCCTGTTACTCAAGGCTTCCTCTACCAGGGGGGAGAGATGTTGGCGACAGATCTGGCAACCCGGTTGCTAGGGGCTTGTTATTGTTGGTTGGCTAGCGACCGGGCGGCTTGCGTGTTTCTTACCTTTTTATAAGCTATTCTTGTGATCTTTATTTAATTTATTATACCCTCTTGCACCTTACCTTGGTTTTAATTTGGTGCCTAACACCATATATATATATATAATTTTACGTGGAGCGACTGCCTATCTGACCTCCACAACCCAGCTACTGGGTAACACGATACCACTTGATAAGACTGGTTGTTAGACTTTCGGAATTCTGACGACCCATAACGACTGTCAAAGATCCACGAATGACAGCCTGAACCAACAGATTAAACGTGTTTTCCGAGGCACGGAGGGTTTTCGGTATGTAAAGATAGACACCCATCCTCTGACTGACCGCGGCAAGCGTAGCTTAACTAGATCGAGCGACCCGTGTGTCTGTTATACACGTAGCCACAAGTCGTGGTAAAATGCCAAATATAAAATGTTTTACATTCAGTTTTCCAGTTTTCAATAATAGTATCACTCACCACAATCAATTATTTGCATAGGCCACATTCTAGTCTCTTCTATGAAAAGAATCAAAATTAATCTGTCTCCAACAATTCAACCAAATACTAAATTCAAATCAATTTAGAATCGAAACAGAAATTTAAATACGAAATAATTTCGAATTAATCACATAGAAACTACGAAACTGCCAGCATTGCAGCATGCAAATAGGTCTAATGTATTTAATGTAGCCGGATTAACTAAATGTCCTTCAGTAGTAACAAAATGAACCAGCGGATTGCAAGTTCCTACTAGGCACCTCCTAGTATAGGAACTGGCCAACCACTGGTTTATTTTGTTACAGTAAGATCTTTAGATTGGTAATTTTTAAGATTTTTTGATTTCGCTCTGTTCTTTGGTGATTTGGTAAATATCAGTTTAAGTTTAGATACATACCTCGTAAATAAACCTTAGGTATATAAAGACGACGCATCGTGCTACTAAAATGAAACAATTTAATACATGAAGCCCTAAAAATAAGCATTATTTTAAGACGTAGATAATGAATGAAAATAACCTAAGATTATAAATTTTACTTTTAGTAGTCCTTCATTCTACATAATTCATTGGTATTTCATTATAGTTTTACAGGCCTGGGAATTTTATTACAGAGAGAGTGGATTACTGCACTCATGCAATCTTGAAATAGATTTCTTAGTCTCTTGCCTTATCTGCTGGAATAAATGTATTTTTATCAAGAATGAAAGAACGTTAAGAATAAATTTACTCTGAGGTTTTTTGAAGAACCAACAGTCACAACATTCTCGTACTGTTTAATATTTTATTACAGTGATGAGTTTTCAAATCACACAGAGTTAAGTTGCGGGTATTACATGAGGTATATGAACAAAATTATTAATAATATTTAGTTGCAGTACGCATGATAATGTTTACTCACATAATTTCGATTTGCAAGTATTCGTTTACAACTGACTTGCGCAACAGTCATGCACATAACTACATAGCAGAGTGTACAAAATGGACAACTAAAATATAATGTACTGGGTTTTTTTTTTGGATTTCTGACATTTTCCCTTTGCAAGCAGCACCGCCATGACACACACAGATACGTGTGTCGGTAGGTATTGCTCTACAAAGATGGCAAAATGGCCGCTCGGCTGTTATCGGTAACCGTCGGTTCTCGCCTGTCACTTGTTTCCTCCTTCTTGACTTGTAAATACATTTTCTTTTTCAACAGACGATAAACTTCGACTCGACGCGGGGCGGTATATCCTTAGTTACTGAGAAGGGTATACATAGTAGCAGTAGGCTGCTAGTGCAGTCGGCGCGGACGTCAGATGCTGGCACGTATCAATGTGCCCCGGATAACGCACAGTCAGCGACAGCAAGGGTTCATGTGCTCACTGGTGAGTTCTGGAAACATTTACTTATGATCTCAATGACTTGACAACTTCAATATACTCACTATAAAAACAACGAAAAAAAAAAAACTGACCAAGTGCGAGTCGGACTTGCACACGAAGGGTTCCGTACCTCAAGGCAAAAACGCTGAAAAAAACACGTTTGTTGTATGTGAGCCCCCTTAAATATTTATTTTATTTTGTTTTTAGTATTTGTTGTTATAGCGGCAACAGAAATACATCATCTGTGAAAATTTCAACTACCTAGCTATCACGGTTCATGAGATACAGCCTGGTGACAGACGGACAGACGGATAGTGGAGTCTTAGTTTATAGGGTCCCGTTTTTACCCTTTGGGTACGGAACCTTAAAAAGAGTAAGTACGGTGTAAATATAGCACAAAAGTCAGATTTGGTCGCTTATGAATGGGCATAGAACTATGTTTCTTACTCCACGAAGAGAAATTAGAGTTATTGAAATGAACACAAGATAAATGTGTCAGCGTTCCTACAGAGTCATGGTTTTTGAAGATAAAACTTCTTTAGGCGCGTTGGGCATTTTTTGAGATAGGAAAAAACCATTGAACTCGCGCCACTGTTACCGTAAGTGACACCGCGCGTGTTTTGTTTCTAAGACAATAAAAAAATACCCGCTTCGGATGTGTTTGGCTGCCATCGGGATATAGGTACTCGGTTTTAATGTAGGTATATCCGATATGTCAGTGAGTGATGACAAAGAATTCTGTTATCACTTCTGTCGGTTTTTTTATTCAGTTTATCTTTCAACCGGTGTCGTTGTTTAGCGTTACGTCAGTTAGTCATAATAATGATGTTTCATCAACAATATGCACAACCTATTTTTAGGTCTAGGTGTTAATCAAAGCCGAAAAACACATCTTCGCTATACCGAATAAATTCCTAAACCTTGTTTTGAAGGTAACACTACGCATTTTCTGTACATTTATATCAAGAATTTTATTTAGACAGGTGAATTAAAATGGCTCTAGTTGTATGTCTTCAAGAAATCGTAGGTAATTAATTAATCTAAACTAATAAGCCATTACTCAATCACACCTACAGTCTTACACATTATCACACTCATAAATTATAAAGACGAAAGTTTGTGAGTGTGTGTGTGTGGGGGTGTGGGGGTGTGTTTATATGTTTGTTACTTCTTCACGCTCAAACGGCAGCACCAATTTAGATAAAAGTTGGTATGGAGATAGCTGACACCCTGGATTAACATATAGGCTACTTTCTATCCCGATATTCTCAAAGGATCGAAACTTAGGCGCAGCTAGTCAGAAATAAAACAATCTTCTGAACAAAATAAAGCGTATAAAAGCATTACTTATCTTACGCCCTCGTATCTGTATAAAGATTGGCGATAAATCAGCGCTGTCTTCGTAATTAACGGCGTCTCAGAGCGTCTAGTAGTTCTAATTAGTTAGACAATCGTCAGACGTTGTCGCTAAATGGAATTGGTGTGGATTTAATCAGCTGAGATCGACAACGATTACTTTAATTGTTTGGAGACTGTTTCTTTACTTTCTATTTTTGAACCACGTTCTTTTCGCTTTCATTTGTTTTTTTTTTGTCGTTGGATCTTGTACATTCATTTGTTATTTCTTCCCCACTTACAAGCCGTGTGCCCAATGGAATTTCCCATCGCAAAAATTTCGAACTTTCGATTTGAATCGAACCTCTTTAGGGGATGAATTTATAATGAAATCTTCCTCAGTATTCACTTTTTCTATACTTCTATGGAAGTCTTGTACAAAAAATCTTACTTCTAAAACCAGACGTATAGGCTGTGCGTTGTATGTCAGTGAATGAATTTAAGATTTTTATTAAGTAGACCAGGTTTTGCCCGCGGTTTCGCCTGAGTGGATGAAGACGCCCCCAGGGGAACGTACTACCGGGATTAAAAGTACTCTATGTGTTTATCCAGGTTATAAACTATCTGTGTGCCAAATTTAATCCAAATACGTTCAGTTGTTTTTGTACCAATCCAGAACATACAGACAGACAGACAGACAAAAATCCTTCGGTACTATTTTATTAAATGTATGAGTAACATAATCAGCCTATAATGTGTTCCCACTGCTGGGACAGGACACAGGCTTACTCTCTTCGAGAGGGAGTGGGCTGTAACTACCACGCGAGCCCAGTGCGGGATGGTAGATGTCACATGTCTTCGAATTTCTGGTTCTAGGATATGTTTTTCTTCGCCGTTTTGAGAGCCACGGTGATAGGAATGTGATCAAAATGATCTATCAACTGCAACCAAAACAGAATAGTATAACATCACAAGCAATATGAGTCGTTAAAGCTAATTATGTAATTTCGCCTATTGCAGTCTACTCCTGCACCAGCTATTGCACCACAAAACTCGCTTATGTAAGAAACCTTATAAAAAAACCTTTCAAAGAATCTACGAAGTAATTACCACCCATCTCGTCGTTCTTTCTAATTAGCTGACCGCGGTGTCGAGAAGGCGACAATCGTCAGAAGCTACAAGATGTTACGCGCGTAGTTTTCTAATTGGCTAATAGAGTAGTGGCACCAAACTTGATAACATTTTATGTGTTTTAAAACGGTTTTCTTTAGTTTTACACCCATTTAACCAACGTCTTCTTGTTACAAAAAGACGTTGGTTGCTTCTTTTTAGCGTGTGGATGGCAAAAATAACTCTAATTCATAAACACACAGTAACTCATAAACTATTCAGGGTAGCATGGACAAAGACACGCAAACTGAAACCATGAATTCAGCATATGATTCTAGAAAAAAAAATCTGCTATTTCATACCTACGCTGTCAAATGGAACAGCATTTTTTTTTTATTACCCGATGAAATATTTCAACGCAGGAGGATCCGAATCTTGTACTGAATCCATGGGTAGGTACAGGTTTCACGTCGTTGTCCTTGCCAACTTCTATATATTTTTTTTATTTGTTCAGCAAAGGTTTTAGTTCAGTTCTGGAAACTACAAAGAACTTGTCCTAAATCTACAAAGCTAACACGTGTAGATCCAGTACAAATGTTTGCTGTACAGAATGGTTAAAAAAATCGTGGATCAAACGAAATAGGGAGAGACAAGGAGGTCATTTCCAATGCTTTTAAGTGAGAAATAATTTTTGGTCACGCTTCAAAATTTTTGAAGTTTGGTACCCAGAGCCTTAATAGAACTTTTGTAGTGCTGATACATTATCTAGTAATAATACAACACCATTTGTTTTATTGTGTTATTACACATTTTTTTAAATTAGTCTAATTGTAAAATAGACCGTCAAAACAGGTTCGTTATCATTGTGTGCCATTACTGTTTTCATACAGTCATATTAGTCTTCAGACAGTCCGCAGGGTAATTGCATAACACGGTAAGAGCAGCAATGCCTTTCATTGTGACAGTTCAACAACATTCATTGCGTTATTTACGTTGTTGAGCAGACAAATTTTACGAACATATAAAGCAATGGATTAGCAATATCCTTCAAACTCATTCAGATTGTTATAGTGTGTTACGCAATTAGGATCCCGGTCTGCACACAGCCTAAAATAGACTGTGACGTTAGACTAATGTATTCATTACTTGGTGCCGGCAATGTGCTCCAAATTACAGCATTAGTCCAACCTCTAACCCTCCTGTGTGGAATAGAACGGAGTTGAACAAATCTATTGTAATATATTTTACTTCAGGCGTTGCTCTGGTCGTTGAAAGTACGACTACGGAGCTTGAAGTCCTAGGTTATTTCTCCACCCCAGGGATGTGGCTTACAGGCGTTGCGCCGGGTGATTCCGGAATTGGTCTTTTAAGAGGAACCGGACCAACCCTATGTGCTGATGGTGATCACCGGGGTGGCTTTAGTGAAAAATACCACACTTCCCGACCTCCCTGCCCGGAGGTCGGGTGCCTTTTGAAGGTATCCCCCCGACATACCATAACTATAAACCATAATCAGCCTATAATGTTCCCACTGCTGGGACACAGGCCTCCTCTCGGTGAGAGGGAGTGGGCCGTAATCCACCACGCGGGCCCAGTGCGGATTGGCTGATGTCACATGTCTTCGAATTTTTGGTTCTAGGACATGTGATTTCTCCCCCCGACAACAAAAGAAAAAAAAAAGGTAGGTAGGTAGGTCTCCAGGACGTCTCACTGTCAGGTTGTACTAGTAGGTAGCAATTTCTTAGCAGTATCTAGTTATGTAATTTGAAAAATATATCATTAACATTGGAACGGATTAAGCACTTAATTACTTTTGTATCTTGCTAGAGCATACTCTTTCACATAATTACTGCTACATAATTAATTAATGTTGTATGTCTGGTCCAGAAACAAATATTGTTACGTATGTAATTACAGCTTGTAAGCGTCTCACTGGTAATTAAGAGAAAAGGGCGTGCGATTCTCCATACAAATGTATTCCCCTTTTTCTTCCTGATTAATGCCTCTAGAGCAACATTTTTATTTTCATAAAATCAAGGTCTGCTGTAAACACGTCCCTGTCATTTACTTTTTTTCAGCAACTAATTAGTAAAGAAAATATGACTCTCTAAAAAATACAAAAAATGCCTTATTTATTACCGCCGTGATTAGAGGACTACCAGACAAATTAGAAAAGTTTCTAACATTAAAAAAATGATAGGAACCTATTATATACTCTTTCTTAAAATGTTAATGTAAAAAATAATTGAATCGGCTTAGTTTTCGAGGAGAAAAAAGGGGAATACGAAAGGTCGATCTCGTCAAAATTTTTGTGATAATTTCGGTCTGAGCTGCAGCTGTATCACACACTACGGGGACGGACTTGAGGTAAGGTGACGGCAATAGTTTCTTCAAATACCTATTTTTCAAATTCCTCGTAGGCTCCGTCTCCTCTTAAGGCTTGGTAATGTATGTACATTGTACTACGGTACAGAGAATGAATGATAACGATAATTAATATCTTTATTTACTTATTTCAGACGAGACCTCGTTCAAATTAAATTAATATTATTGACAAAAGCACATAGCTGTTGAAATGAAATGATGTTTATTTTTGTAACTAGATCTCTAGAGACACTTTTAGACATCAATATTCTCCTGTCTTTGAAGTGTCTAGTGTATCCTTTTCCTTTTTTTTATGTTGCGGTCGGCTTCCAGTCTAACCGGATGCAGCTGAATACCAACTGCGACTGCCTATCTGACCTCCACAACCGAGTTACTGGGTAATACGATACCTCTTGGTAAGACATAAATTTGCGACCCGTAACATCTCGATGTGTCTAGCGTATAAACATGCCCAAATGAATAAGACCATACATGCTCCACCCAAAACCAATTTCCTTTAACACAAAAATTAACATAAAAGTTTCAGCAATCCTAAACGAAATACCCCAAGCAATACATATTATATTATAGTTTCGTATTCATTGCCTGCTTAATGTACAAATTACAACATTACTTCACTCGACTGCCATAGAGTTTATGTTCTAGTAATATCGTTACAACGAAGCATAATGCATACTAAAGTGTACCTTAGTTTTTTTATGTGAAGATGAATTCTGGAGATATGGGTAGTGCCAAGACATTTGAACCCAAGTTTAAGTAAAATTTTGAACAGAAAATTTTGTTTTGATGTTTTATTTTAAAGTTAACGCTTTTTGATTAACACACATATACATATATTCACGCCTTCTTTACAGGAATATGCAGAAACTATATAACATCACTAGTAGGTCCCTTCGGCGTTTCTGCCTGTCTTGTAAAAATACCTTTAGTTAGACGCCTTTCACTAATCCTCTCACTGTCATAATTATTTCTCTTAACAATACACATACATACATCACACACATACATACACTACAACATACGTTACATACATTTCTCCTTAGTCGTTCACTCTTGACAAAGTGGTCGTGGTGGACGACTCTGCATTTTCTTTGACCAAAGCAGCCCTTGCGATGCTCCTCCACTTATTCCGGTCTTCAGCGTCTCGGAATTTCTGAACTATGGAGGTTTGTGTTGACGCTTTGATAAGGTCTGCCCAATGCGTAGGTGACTGACTACGACATTTCATACATTATTATTAACATACATTTACTAGCTACATATTTGAATAATTATTATTCAAATATGAAGCGAGCTAATATGTAGCTAGCTAGTCTTCATATCAAAAGATTCCACCAAGTTAGGAGTATTTTAAAAAACGTTTGAAATAACTATCCGATGTGCTGCATCCTGTTCTGCTGGGGAGTTTGTTGCGCCACTTCTTCTTCCCAGCTAAAGCACTAGGAAGTGCTGAAGGGGGGCGTTTTGGGGGACTGTCTTATGTAGTTTTGACGTTCGAAAAGTACTGGTTCTCAAACTAATTTGAATAAATGACTTTTGATTTTGTTGAGAGTATAAATTGCTGTGGCTATATAGCATGGTTTCCTAAAACTGCCTAAGATCTGTTTAGGAATTTTCTTTATTGGTGAGATTAGGACACCATGTAGCCAGTGTGAACACACTGGCACTTGATAAAGTATTGCAATGTGAGGAAACCCGCATGTCCTAGAACCAAAAATTCGAAGACATTGTGACATCCACCAACCCCCCCCCGGGCCCGCGTGGTGGATTACGGCCCACTCTCTCTCACAGAGAGGTGGCCTGTGTCCCAGCAGTAGGAACATTATAGGCTGATGATAATAAGTGAAACCAAAACAAAAGAGTCATCATACCAGCCAATCATCGGAACTAAACGAAAAATTAATTACTGTCAATCAAACTGTGAACATTTCGAAATTAATGCTATAGAACTGTCAATCCATTTGTCGAGCGTTAATTCAATAAACTCGCTTGACATCGGTCGGTACTTTTTTTCATTCGCAAAAGGTTGAAGCTGTCATTAATTTCCCCGTTTGATCGGTATAAATGCTTGTTTTATTATAATTGGATATGTTTTGCCGTTTAAAATATTTACCGCTTTACGATAAAATTAATTTAGTTAATAAAAATGTAACTTACAGAACAATTTTATACTTCAAATATTTTACAAAGGCAAATGTTCGCCCACTGGGTCTAGGTACTATATGTACACTTCTGCTTAATCCTTCAGGGGTTACAGGCGTGATGTTAATGAAATGAAATGATTTCATTTTTTGTAAGTAGGTTTGTACAAACACTTTTACACGTCAATCATGTTTTTTTTTTTAAACTAGATGAAGTCGGCGTTTCCTATTTGACTACTCTGAGAAGAAAGGCCGAAACAAACTCAGAGGTCACAGTCTCTTTTAAAGTCCAGACATAATCTTGGTCAGGTTATATGAAGACCATGTAGATCGATGTCTGAGGTGGTCTTTTGAGGAAAGAACCACACATATTGAGAGGACCTGTCCAGTCAGTGCACGCATTTGTCAAAAATCGTGCAGCTCAACTCAAGACTTAAGGAGCTCAACGATTCGACGAACAATACCAAAGAAAGGACATTTGGGTAGGCCACATAAATTACTCAAACTGCCAGACTATGAAAAAAAAAAAAAAAAACTAACAGAACAGAGAGAATAAAAAAAAATATACTAAGTAAAGTGACCCACATCGTCTTCACATTCACAATGAAAAAGTGTTATGTTTGTTATGTGCAATAAGCTTAGTATGAAAGTCAATCATCCTACACGCTTCAGCACATTTGTTGAACCATATCGTACTGCAATCAAAATGGCCGCATTCTGCTGCACCAAACTCCTTGTAAACTGTGGGATACAGGAACTGGAACGGATAAAACTAATGACTGCCCTGTCTATGATTTATACCTTGATGTACAGTCAACGAAAGAGTTAGGTATGCAGGATCGTCGGATGTAGTTGAAGTTTACTAATAAACCGATAGATGTTCTCGAATAAAATTTAATGTTATTAATAGAAAACAAACAGCTCATTTATCAAATTAAATTTCGGTCGATAACATCCATTGATTTCTTACTAAATTTCAACTATATCCTGAATACCTAACTCTTTAGTTGACTGTACACGATAGACCATCCGCTTTACAGTACCATTGTTGGTATTTTTTCTCAGGCAATATTATATGTGTCGACAGTTAGACATACCGTAATCGTCATCATCATCAGCCTATAGCAGTCCACTGCTGGACATAGGCCTCTCCTATTGCACGCCATTCAAGACGATTTTCGGCAACTCTCATCTAGCTGCTACCAGCCATCCTGCGAAGATCGTCGCTCCACCTAGCCTGAGGGCGTCTCACCTCACGTTTACCAATTCACTGTATCCACTCAAGAACACGTCTGCCCCAACGGTCATCGGTTCTACGGCTAATATGGCCGGCCCATTGCCACTTCAGCTTGCTTATTCTGTGAGCTATGTCGACAAATTTGGTTCTCTGCTGGATCACCTCGATGCGGATTCGATTCCTCAGAGAGACTCCAAGCACAGCCCGTTCCATAGCTTGCCGAGCGACCTTGAATTTATGGATCAGCCGTACCGTGAGTATCCACGTTTCGGCTCCGTAAGTCGTACCGTAATCCACCTTTAAATATTGTTTGAATACATGCATAAAAAGTAACATGCCAATATATGAAAAAAATCAAAAAGAGTCTTGTCAACTGTCTTGAGATTTTATTGTTATTCATATTCTTGTATTCATACATAGTTATTTATTTATTTTTCAATCTCCCATCTTTTCTGCTCTCGACAACGTTACCTATTAAATATAATATAAATAATTTCCTGTCTGTCTAGCCTTTATTGTGTCCCACTGCAGGGCAAAGGCCTCGCTCTCCCTTTTCCACAGAACTCTGTCTTTTATTTATTTATATTTAATTACAAGTACCTAACAAAGGACTCAAATATGTTAGTAACTATATATATTACGTCTTTCTTTTGTGTTTCCCTACATAAATAAATTATATCCTTTTTTCTTTTCCACCATTTGCTTATTGTTGAAACGTCCCGTTTTAGTATAATATGGCTTTGTTTGTAACGAAGAATCACTGACTCCTAAGACACAGGCACCTACACCTAGTTTAGGAGTCAGAGTATTAACATTATTGTGACTTAGTTATAAGCCTTTACGCTCTTTTTACCGACTTTACAAAAAGGAGGAGGTACTATGTTCGGGTGTTTGTATGTTTTTTTTTTTTTTTTTTTTTTGTATGTTTGTTCATCGATTACGCCGCCAATTGTCGACGGATTTTCAAAATTCTTTTTTTGTTCGAAAGTAGATAGTTCTGAGGTGGTCCCATTGTCACCAAGTTAGGATCTGATGATGGGATCTTAGAGAAATTGAGGGCAACCCTCAAATTTTATAGGCTCACTTATTGTTTTTCGCATATTTTATGAAGTATCTTGTGTATTTGTGTATGGTTGTCACCATCTCAGGTAGCTGGGCTGATGATGGAAGGTACAACTCCTTAACAGTAAGAAGTTACTCGAACAGGCAAGGACTGTTTTAGTAAATTGTTTTGATGTTTGATAGGGCATTTGCCACATTTGGTCTCATGATCATCAAGTCATGACCTGATGCTGCAGTCAGGATAGTCTGCAGAGTACCTAACTCCTCGACAACTAACAGCAGATATATCGTGTTTAGGCTCATTGAAAAGGGCTCGATGTGTGGATAAACGTACTGTTACTGAGGAACACCGAAGACCTGATGCTGAAGCCAGGAGCATCAGAAAAAGTACAAACCTTTAAATTACAGCACCGTAGTCGTGTTTGGGCTCATTTTAAACAGGAATAATTTTAAGTTCAATGCAATGTTGACATAAGTCTGGCCTGATGCTGCAGCCAGGATTATCAGCATCTAATCTAAAAACTAATAAAAGGAGAACTCCTCAACAATTAACGTCCCTGCATCGAGAAAAGGAATATTTTATAAAAAGGCGATGGGCAAGTTGACATTAGGCTATTATAGTAACTTAGATAAATTATAAATAGACCCACTAAAAAGCGAAAAATAAAAACTTTTTAACAAAAAAAAAAACCGACTTTTGTCTTTGGATATTGTAATGAAATGGTTTTTGGTGAAATAAAGAATTTATTTATTAACAACTATGTAAATTTAACCTACACACTTAACCTAACGCTGCAATATTGTTCATGCAAATCCCTGCTACAAGTTCAACACCGATGTGGAAAGTTTGCAGCAGCGATTCACATACAAGTAGTCCAGTCTGCTCGCGATACACCACAATGTATAATGTGCACCCGGCGCACCATCCCAGGCGCATCTGGCGAGTGCCAGCCAGTGTTTTCGGTAGGAGTCAAGCTCGTCCCGCCATCTTCGTCTAAGTCTGCTGCCATGGCGTCGTGCGTTTAGTGGGACCCAATCGATGGTTCTTCCAGCCCAATTGTCCAGTCCAGTTTAGCGGCTTTTTTGGGAACATCCGTGATCTTGGTTTAACATACCAATATTGGAAAAAAGTCATGCTATGTTTGAGATTCTAATATTATTATTCTCACTCATACATAGTTATTTATTTTTCGATCTTCCATCTTTTCTGATCTCAACACCCTATCAAATCCAATTTAAATAATTTTCTGTCTATCTAGCCCTTATTGTCTACTACAGAACAAAGGCTTCCCCTCGTTTTTACCGACTTCTAAAAAGGAGGAGGTTCTCATTTTGGATGTTTATTCTAAACACTACTTTTCACTGCTTTCATTGTGAGGAAGTCCGAATGTCGATGGCTATTAGAGTAGGCGAAGACAAAAGAAACGATGGATAGACTGTGTGAATGATGATATGGTTAGAAAGAGACTGACGAACGAGATGACTATTATTAGAGAAGTATGGAAGAAAGAGACATGTTGTGCTGACCACAAATAAATCATGGGACTGGGTCAATGGGACTAGTGGGACGGACCGAAATAAATTGGGATAAGGACAGGAGAATTATGACTTTTCACTGCTTATATTGAGGTATTCCACTCAGAGCACTGATTTCAACCGCACTTGGACGAACCGCACCTGAGCACTTCCAATAACCGCACTGAAACAAAACGGCTAGTCTTTTCCGTAGCAGTTAAACTCATCCCACCACCTTTACATTGGTCTACCGTGGGATAGTGATCAAGTAAAAGTTTTTGTTTCGCGTCATAGATATCGCTACTTAGGTACACGGCATTAAAGTTCGAGGGGTGAAGAAAAATACGTAAAAAAATAAAAAATCACCCCATCTATTTTTTTCTCTGGACCTATTGTTACAATTTATTCAAACTAAGAACCTATCTTTTTTTTTTATAAAAACGTGACACGATCACACTCAACACAAGCAACATTTTACATCGCAAACAATTACAGTAAAATCAGAAACGAGCGAAAGGTAGGTACCATTTGTTTCGTGCTCCGTTTAGCATGCAACAGCCATTGTACTCTCCCGCTATTTAGCAACTCGTGCATTTGTTGAATTTTACTTGCGATCAGAACTAGAACGTTTCCGTTCCGTCACGCAGTTGAATCATGGACTACGTAGTTTGTGTACTGGCTTAGCGCAATAATTAACTAGAGGTTTAAATTGTTGGAAATAATTGGTGTGCCTGTTAACTTGTTGTTCGGTCTCTCATTTGATGCTGCCATGAATTTAAGTGTTGGGTAACAAAGGCTTTGGTTTTTTTGTAAATAATTGTTTGACATGTTGATAGGTTTTCGTACCCCTGACACGGGCAACTCCAGGAACACGGGTCGGTTTTAGTCAGTAAGAGTCTGACACTCCCTTCCGCTCCACCCAGAGCGGGAGGGATCATTTGATGATTTCCCATGCGAAAAAAAAAAGGCTTTGGTTTTTTTGTAATTAATAATTGTTTGACATGTTAATAGGTTTTAGGTCCGTTTTCGTATCATTGAATTGTTTTGTAAAATATCGCAAAAACAAAACACTTTCAGTCAAAGAAAATAGTATAAAGATACAAGTCCGTAGCGGGCAGCGGGATTGCCGGGGCAGCGGGATTGTCCGAAAGGGTTACCGCGGCCCCGGAACATAAAAGGCTAAGGAAAAAGCACGGGTGGGTTTTAGTCAGTAAGAGTCTGACACTCCATTCCGCTCCACCCAGAGCGGGAGGGGTCATTATGATGATTCCCATCTTCAATAAAAAAAAAAAAGGCAACAGAAATACGTCGCAGACGACTTGTCGCTAGCTACAGAAGGTATTCCATAGAAATACATAGAAACCAGTAGTGTCGTGGCGACACGTCGCCTGCTGCTGTCGTCTGCAGTCGGCTAGGGAATTGTAACTTAAAGAATTAATGATTTATTACAGTGCGGTCGTAAAGAATAGGTATCCTGATCCCACCATCACCCTTTTACCACCGGACAACAAGACGTACTGCAGCGTACCATCCGCACTTGGTTGATATCCCCACGAGTCGTACTCAGCGCTTCTCCTCCACTTTTATTATGCGCACAGCCAAAGTGTGGAACTCTCTGCCGGCATCTGTGTTCCCTCCCACATTTAACCCGTCTGCCTTCAAAGCAAGAGTGAACCGGCATCTTCTGGGCACGCTCGTTCCATCATAGACCTCATATATCGCTTACCATCAGGCGTGATCGGGGTCAAGAGCGGGCCCATTAAGTAATAAAAAAAAAGGTATTCTTTTCCCTATTATTATTACTATTATTCCCTAGATATTCCCAAAAGGAAAAGGAAAATTAAAAAACTTCGAAAAACCTTGAAACTTATGCTCCAAACTTGTATATCACAAGTAACTAATATTAAACGCAAAACTATGTCACAGGAAGCCTTCTGACATTTAGATACTATGGTGTTTTATGGAGAAGAAAGTTATTTTCCTGGGAACACTCTCGAAACTTATGCGAATGAAACCGCGGGGCGCAGCTAGTAAAGTATTGATCTCATATTATTACTGTGTAAGAACGTATAAAATATGAACATTAGTTTAGCTAATGGTTTAGTTAAATAAATATCAAACAAAAATGTAGCAAATTATTTCGACGTGAAACGTGGCATGTGCTTTGTCCCGTTTCCCATTCGAAAAATAACTATCCTACCTTATTCGCTACGGCCAGGTCCCTAAAAATTTTAATTTAAGAATCGCCTATAATGGTTTCTGTCAAAATAATATTAGTAAGAAAGCGACTTCAATAAATAGTAATAAAAGAGTCTAAGTAGGTATACTGAAATCATTCCCATACTGATATGAATTATCTATATCTGTGATTGGGACAATCAGACATCCATCCGTTTCCATGACGATCTAGTCAAGTCATTGCAACATTGTTTATGTCAGGGGTGTCAAAGAGATGTCAGCATCGAGGAAGGGGCCCGTTAGGGCCGAAGCCTGCCGGGTCAGCGGGATTGTCAAAAAGGGTTACCGCTGGACCGGAACAAAAAGGGCTAAGGAAGGAACACGGGTGGGTTTTAATCAGTAAGAGTCTGACACTGCCTTCCGCTCCACCCAGAGCGGGACGTCATTTGATGATTTCCCATCCGCAAAAAAAAAAGCTTTTGATAGTAATTAAAAGGAAACAGTGCGTGAAGGTGTTAAATAAAAAGATCTTTGTAACAACCATTTTATTTCGTTTTGATCTCTCTATAAAAAAAATAAAAAGCACATACAACACTTTTGTCACAATTACGAAGCGTGCTATTTCGAAAAATAAATGTTACTCGACTCCTGTTTGAACATGTTCTGAATTCCGATCAGGACGTGTCCCATATGAAAATTTAAAACAATGGATTTATTCATTGTATTTTCTGTACAATTTGTATACATAGGGAGTGCTAGGCTTTTCAAAAAATAATTAATCATAGCATTTGCTAATCATTTTGTGGATCGCTAAAGTGAAATTCTAATTAATTACTTGTTCAAAAGTTACTTAACTTAACACTTACTAATTTACTATGTAATTATATTCCATTCGATAAATCTAAGTTTCAAAGGTTTCCTCTAACCCAAATGGCTTAATCGTAGTTTATTTTAAGGCCGATGGTATCACACCTATTGTTAGGATAAATTTGTGTAATTATTCCATTCATAAACTTAATTTTATTTCACCTCCAAATGTACAGACGCCAGCACATCAAGCTACTACAATCTGTCAAATTTCTTTAATTATATTTTCAACTTTATCGCTAAAGCATAAGGTTTAAAGTTGATTAGGAAAATTTCAATCTGTACATATAAAGCCCTCCACTCACTAAAGCCTAGGGTGTGTTGCAGTCAAAACCGTGCTTGAAGAAAGCCTGACGTGCAAATGCAATGATTTAAAAAACACGAAAATGTATTTAGGTATAGTAAGCAATGGGCGCAGTAAATATCACACTTATGCGTTAATCTCAGTCTAAAATGACTTGATGAGAAAAGAAATGCAACTTCGTGAAGGGAAAGAATCATAGGGCGTCATAAAATTCGTTCGTATCGCTGTCAAAAGAATAGCTGAAACGGCAGGCAGCATTGCCATACAACGTGGCAATGGTGCCAGCCTTTTGGGCTATTATCCTGTTGATATTTGCCCAAAAAAGAATGTCATCATCATCAAAAAAGAATGCAATGCAAAAAAGAATGTAATAAAAAAAAATGTAAAACTCTCTGGTCACGTGAAGAATTGAGCAAACGCTTGGCGATGTCTTTTTCGTCCCTTTTTTCATATACTTGTGCATATTAAAATCTAGCTTTTAAATTATGTTAATACTAGCTTTTGCCAGCGGCTTCGCCCGCGTGGATGTCGGATATTATTCCACGGGAATGTACTACCGGGATGTAAAGTAGGTACCTATCCTTTGTTTTGATACTGGCTATAAAATGTGTGCCAAATTTCATCCAAATCTGTTCAGCCTCTTTAGCGTGATTGAGTAACAAGCATATAACATACAAACTGTTACATTTATAATATTGTGTAGGATTACCTATCTTGGAAATTGAAATATCCCGTATAATAGGCACTTACCTTTCATGGATCCGCGGGCAACTGAGTTTATTAACAGTTTGTCGCTTTGTGAATGCGAGGCTTTATCATTTTCAAGATTCGTGACAGAAGCGCATAAAATAAATATTGCCATATCGCGCGATAATTATGTTTGCTTTAGTAATTATTTTCTCCTATTTTTGCTATTAACACCGTGGTTCAGTTATTTTTATTTACCCTTTTAGTAGCTGGGAACTCGACAATTATTTTTAAAAGTATTCGTAACACGCAGCTTCGTTAGCAATGTTTATTTATTAACTTATCTCTATTTGCATTTCTGGTGAGTAACTTTTGTTCACAGAATCCGGTTTTGTTTACTGGCTTCTTTTCGACGAAGAAACTGATCCGACATCCTGAAATAAACCGTGGCATGTACAGTCAACAAAGGAGTTAAGTATACAGGAGCGTCGGATATAGTTGAAGTTTACTAAGAAACCGATGGATGTTCTGGACTGAAATTTAATTTAATAAATGAGCTGTTTGTTTTCTATTAATAAACTAAAATTTTATTCGAGAATATTCATCGGTTTCTTAGTAAACTTCAACAATATCCGACGCTCCTGTATACTTAACTCCTTTGTTGACTGTACCTAGAAATATCGTACCTACTGTAAAGATTGTTTTTCAGACAATCATGCAGGCTGGTAGAAAAAATACTCAATTAGTGTCAACATCTAATAATTATGCGGCGCTTGTTTTCATAAAATGACAGTTATAAGATAGGCCCTAGAGAAATTTCAGTATTTTTTGTTATTTTCTTAATTAGCTCCTTCCCCTTAGTGCATTCATCGGTGTTTTTTCCATATCCATCTGCTTAGCCTTTCTAACCAGATGCAGCTGAATACCAATATTTGACATGGAGCCACTGCCTTTTTTTTTTTTTTTTTTTTTTCGCTGAGAAATGTCATTACGCATCTCCGCTCATCGGGGGACGAGACGGAGTATGTGGGACTCCCTGCCAGGATGGCAGTATACCCACTAAAACTCAGCGGTGTTCCCTCATCGCTTTGATGGGGAGGTCATGGGAATCCGGCTCAGCCTTTGCATCCACAACCCCCCCCGGCGCATGCCCGCCTAGCTGGCGGGCCCCGCACGTCCCCCCATCTGGGGGCTACGGGAATAGCCGGGAACACCTGGCCATTCCCGTCCGGCACTGGTGGAAGCCTGTGCAATACAGGCGAGGGTGCCCCCGCACCCGTCGCCTGCTGGCTTCCACCTGGGAGGAGTCGGAGATGACTGTCATACTGACATCTTCTTCGACCCCTCCTCCGCCTTCGGAGCGGCGCTGCGAGAGGGTCTTCCTCCCGCGCGCGCTCCGCCGCCTCCTTCTGGGACATGACGTGTTCGCAGAAGGATGGAGCCACTGCCTATCTGACCTCCACAACCCAGTTGATGGGTAATACGATACCCATTGGTAAGACTGGTTGGAAATTATAATAAACAAAAATACCAGTCTTACCAATGGGTATCGTATTACCCAGTAACCGGGTTGTGGAGGTCAGATAGGCCAGTATTTTTTTAGTATTTTTTTTTGGGGTTGGCTTCCAGTCTAACCGGATGCTGATCCGGTTAGACTGGAAGCCAACCCCAACATAGTTGGGAAAAGGCTAGGCAGATGATGATAAGGCAGGTAATAATTGTAACATTGGGTCAATAAAATTACTTTAGTTTAAAAAAATGGTATTCTATCGAGCTATATCAACAAACACTGGTAATAATATTGGCTGCTTAATCAAGAGGAAAACAGATCACAAAAAATGATCTCACCATCCAAGTCGGTATACCTTCGAACGTTAGTATTTTCCTTATGGAAAGAACATTAAGGAGGATTTCTTTGTGCTGAGTACCATTATCATCAATAGTTCGGGCGACAAGTGATTGAGTGCTAGTATAATTCTTCCTTACCAAGCTTTTCTTAGATTTATTATAAGTTTCTATGTTTGAAAATGCAGGACACGTCTTTATTTTAGGGAATGTTAACCTGAGGCTTTTTGAAGTGAAAACTACTTAAGGCGCGTTGGGCATTTTTTGGAATAGGAAAAAACCATTGAACTCGCGAGACTGTTACCGTAACCAACACCTCTGTTTTAAGTTTTGGCCATTATAAAGACATCACATACACGCGGTACGCTTTTTCAAGTTTTCACTTCTGTCAGCACTGACAGGCTATCGTATCGAAAATTACACATTTCGATAGCCTGATTTCGTGGTGATACCAGTGCTAGTTTCATTCGTACCCTACATTGATAAAATTAACGGGTAAAATCATAATACTGGAACACATAAAAGTAAAAACTGCCGTTTTATTCATCATTAAAATTAAAGTATAAATATTAATGCTTTGAAATACTTAAAAAAGGAGTTTTATGCGGAAACGGAACAAGTCGTTAGCAAGTAAACACCCTTTTTATGACAATGATAAGGGATCTAGAATTATTTATCAGGTAAAATTACTGGGTTCATTATGTAATGTCAAAATTTTATTTAAAATTACTTATTTTTTCTTAGAGTATTATTTATACTTTAACATAAATGAACTTGAGTAACTTCTATACATTAGTTAAATCACACTTATATTATAAAGGCGAAAGTTTGTGAGTGTGTGTGTGTGTGTGGGTGTGTTATGTTTGTTACTTCTTCACGCTCAAACGGCTGGACCAATTTTAATAAAATTTTGTATGGATGTAGCTTACACCCTGGATTAACATATAGGCTACTTTTTATCCCGATATGCCCGCGGGATCGACATTTACGCGGGTGAAACCGCGGGGCGCAGTATTAAATAAAGTCAGCGCCCGAAAGAAACGGCAGAGCGAGAAAAAACCCGAAAGTCTTTCAATCAGTCTTACCAAGGGATTTGTATACTATTAACTTAGTAACTAGGTTGTGGAGGTCAGATAGGCAGTCATTTCATGATAAATACTTACTGGTATTCAGCTGCATCCGGTTAGACTGGAAGCCGACCCCAACATAGTTGAAACAACGCAACGGATTTTGATGCGGTTTTCACGACCGGAAGGTATATTTGTTTAATACATTCATATTAAACTTACATAATCCTACTAATGGATGGATGATGGATGGATTTTTGTTACTCTTTAGGTCTTGTAGTCCCCTTAATAAAGAAATCTCGATGCTTTGTGAAGTCGTAAAAACCTTACGAAGCAGGAGTGACTTGCTGTATTGAAGAAATAAATAATAAATGAAGTATGATCAGAATACGATAAGTCTGAAGGAATCTTCAAAGGAAACATTTCCTTGACATGATAAACTACCACCTATACAAATCACATGGACTTTTACAACTATTGACAGACGAAAATATCACATAATAACAGTCTATTATGCAATATATTGGTCTGTCACTGTAAATGTTCAAATAACATGTTTTATTATATTAAATAATATCGTTCTTTTCCTTGTACGCACAAGGACATATCAAGTTACTAGCTTTTGCCAGAGGCTTCGCTCGCGTGAGAGTCACACACTATCAGTAGCAGTAGGTTTCATTCATTGCGTTATTTACGTTGTTAGCTGACACAGTTTTCGAACATATGAAGCAATTGATTAGCAATATCCTTAATAAATTAATCGTTTAAAAAACATTAGAAAAACACGATTTTATAAACGCACGTAAAAACAAAAAAGTAACCTCATCGTGTTCAAAGTCCATTACGTGGCCTTTCTCACAAGTGCAAACACGACTATGATACGATATTCTATTATGGAATGCCATGCGGCTTCATCATCAGACCTTGAAACCTAATCGTGGTCAAAGTTCATTACAAGACTTTTCTAAGAAATCCAAAACAGCTATAATACGATTTTCCATCATGAAGTTCAAGTTCATATCTTCCGGCTCCATCATCAGATCAGTTCGACAGTACCATATTATTGTATTGTCATCAGAACTACATACAGCTGCCAATTTTCATTACGCTACGACCCTTGGAAGATGGTTAAATTAGTTACCTTAGAGTCCATTACATAGTTAGTTACATACATCATATCTTCCGGCTCCATCATCAGATCAGTTCGACAGTACCATATTATTGTATTGTCATCAGAACTACATACAGCTGCCAATTTTCATTACGCTACGACTCTTGGAAGATGGTTAAATTAGTTACCTTAGATTCCATTACATAGTTACATACAGGTCGACCTAATAAAAGCGTGTTAAAAATGATTCAGATTGAGATTGATAGTGTGTTACGCAATTAGGGTGCACGATAGAAAGTATCATAGGTTAACTCTGTGCCAAATTTCATCCTTTGCGTGAAAGAGTAACAAACATTCATCCATCCATCCGTCCTCACAAACTTTCGCGTTTATAATATTAGTAGGACAGTAGGAAGCAGGATACATTTCACGAAAAGCCTATATAATTTAGGGTCAGTGAAGCGAAAATAATGTGTACATATAAAGAACTGAAGTTTATTCGACAATGACAAATTTTCTAAAGATGTTTTTAAATATTTTGGTCATCCCATTGATAAAGTAAATGGGGCTTTTTGTGGTGCTGGTTCTATTCAATTGTTTTTAAGAGCTGATGACTAGTGACGCCCTGTGTGAAAACTAAGACAAACTGTTATTGGCCCTAATCATATCCGATTTTGAAAAAATTGTATGAGACAGTCGAATCTATTAGTTATAAGTTTTGAGTAGCTACCTATGAATAAAAATATGAAGGCAAGATTATGGGAAGACCAAAGTAACGATTGATATAATTATGCTTAAAAGGAGACGCCACCAATTGTATAATGTACAACGTGTAATAATGAAATAAAACATTTTTTTTTTGATGAATGAAACAATGAAATGCAACTATTTATATGCTATTTATATGATGGTAGCATTTTTTATTGGCAAACTAGGCATATAAATAGATTCGTAAGCTAATTTTACCTGTGTTTTTCCTTATGGTCTACTATGCAAAGCTATGAGGTCTTTGCTTCATTGATAAAAATACTGTTAGCGGTTTAAAAACTAATAGACTCTTTTTAATTTAAACCATTGACAGTCCGTAAATTGTAGAAGACATGTTTTGGATAAGGATCTACGATGTGGCGTCGAATATTCGTTTGAATATTCTTCTAAATTTTTTATGCTTTTCAAAGGGAACGCTCTGAACGATAAATCTCGATAAAAATAACCATCAAAAGAAAGTATTAAACCACTTACTCTTGTAGGTACTGAATCTTTATGTGGCAGTACAATACAATGAACGTAACAAAGACCTTTCCCATCCACGTTACACCATATTAATTATACGACTTTCATTTCAGAGCTCACCTACATCGACCTGTCAAAGAATAAACTTTTTCTAATAATAATATTTGATTGACGTTCAACGAATTTATCAAAATCTGAAAAGACGTCTATTAAGATCTCAAGGCTGAGATTAATAAACGCAAATGCTATCTCTTATTGTAGCCGATCTATTTTATAAAAAGTTCACATTGAAAACTTATGTGAATTACAGCTCACTTC
The DNA here is from genome assembly GCA_951800025.1 of Oligia strigilis. NCBI lineage: Eukaryota > Metazoa > Arthropoda > Insecta > Lepidoptera > Noctuidae > Oligia > Oligia strigilis. Next base: position 17,429,428 of record OX637543.1, read on the forward strand.
ATGTTCACTTCACCTATGTTTTCGACGTGAGATTTTTACAAAGAGACCAGCGGTGCTATTCTAAAAAAAGATCACCGTGATAACTTAGGTGAAGTGAGCTGTCATTCCACCTGATGCTAGGGATTGACACTGTGGACAGCTCAATATAAGCTCACTTCACCTAAGTTTTCACGGTATGATTTTTACAGAGAAGATATTACGTAGCTTCCCGAATGCTGCCCAGCCGAGTCGGATTCGACGATTGGCCTCTTTCTCGAAGTTAAATCTATCTAACTGGACACACATTACGGTTCTAAGCATTACGGTTTTTAATTGTTTCCTTTTCTTTCACAGGTGAAACTCCGGCAGCAATGCAGGGAAGCGCGCAGTGGGCAAGCAGTTTTGACTTACACACATTAATAGGCATCGCTAGTGTTATATACTTATTAATTCTGTAAATACAAAGAACATTTAAAGGACTGTGACTGTTCAAAATGAGTTTGAAAATTATCAATCTTAGAATTTAATTAAAAGTTCCAAAGACACTTGAAAATTATTTTTGAAAAGTGAATACGAAATGTAAAAAGTGTTTGAAGATGTTCGATTGATCAATCGAATAGAACGAAGAAAAGAGTTGATTTTTTAAAAATACTGGTGTAAAAATATTAATAGTGTTGTACGGAATATTTCAAAATCCCAAGCCCATGATCCTGATTGTCACTTGTCAAACGAACGTCAATCTTTTAGTAAAACTGGGGTTATGTTGCTGAAACGAATTTTTACGTTCCACTATTTTTGAAAAGCATTTTCGTTTGTGTTTTTTTGTGTGTAAATTTTTTTAAGGGTGTTATAAAGTTGAAAACAAAAATGTATTCTGGCATGTACGAGTAAGTGTTATTCTGTATATAGTTTAAGTATAAATTTTGTACAATCGGTTTCCGCTTTGTAACATCTCTGATCTGAACTATCAGTTGCCAGTGTCAATGTCAAAATTGTTTTTTTCTTTGCGGATACAAAAATGATATTTAAAATCAGTTTCCTCTTTTTCTGGTGAAAACTTTCTGTCATGTTTTGTTTCTTTTTTCGTCGTGACATGCTAATTCAGGATTAAAAGAAGCCTGAAGGGGAAAATCTGTGCCAACGTCGCATAGAAAATATCCTACACATCAGGGTAATGTTAATAAAACTAGAATAATACTACATTTCAACAAACTCACGTTTCTAATGTTTAAATTCATAACTTTAATAATAAAGACCAGATGATTGTCAATCCAGCGATTGAAAATGATTGATATACGATAGATTGATTGACTGATGATTGAAAGCAATGTCAATCGTGATTGACAATCAGCTGGTCATCTAAGATCGAACGATGTAAAAATTGTAGTTAATATTATAATTAGGCATAGATAATATTGTTTTTGAGATTTAAAGTTGATTTAAATAAAAGACCATTTTTTAAAGATGTCGATCGTTTTTTATTTCCTTAAAAATTAAGATATACGTTGACAAATCACTACGCTCATGTCTTAAACCGGCCAAAATTTCAACTGATTATAATAATACTGACGAAATGCAAATGGCTTGGTGAAATTATTTACCCCAACCAAATCATCCAATCGAACTCTAATAATAATTATGATACTGTCAAAGTAAGTACTTATTACGTTACAAAAAAGACTTCATCTTGAAACCATCGGTTATCTTTTACAAGGAGAAGTACGTCTGGCAACTGACATCATGCCCAGTAGGTAGGTACAAATAGTAAAGTAATAATACGTGTTTTGCTAATTTGATCTTTATTAGCAGAATTCTCGCACTGGTAGGTTTCATTCTTTCGACGGGTGAACTGTAGTGTCACTTGTTCCTTAAAAAAACTATAATAATAAAGCTTCTCTATTCTATATTTTACGTAGACAGAGTAAACTATAGACTGCTGCATATCTTCTTTTTCATTCGCACAAGAAAAAGAGAAATATATTAACGTCACTAGCAAAGAAAAGAGATAGAATAAGAATATTTCTGTCCCTTACTGCGTGTCGGCTAAGCACATCAATGTGCACAACAAGTTTGACGTTTATGAATGAAACAATAAAAACTACACCGCGATTAAACGGAAAATAAGTTCTTTTTCGTGCTTAATTCAATAAGTGAGAAAACCAGCAAAAAAAACACCATTTCGTCGTGAAGGAGTAAGTACTTTAGAGTTTTTAATGCATAGGCATTGAATTTAAGCACAAAAATTGTTATTTCACGAACAACAATATTTTAAGTTTACAAATCAAATGTAGTGTTAGTAATATTTTCTTGAAATAGCGTTAGTCTTGTGTTAGATATATTTTTTTCTTTGGGTAAAAGCTTCCTCCAACCAATGCCATTTTACCATTTCTTGGCAGTTTTCATCCAGTTGTTCCTTAAAAAAACTATTGAAGTGTAAATAAGCCACTAGGAGATGAAACCCAAACTTAGCAAGGATAACACGGAGGAGTAAATCAGCCAAATAGAAAATTTCCTTACGGCCACTACATGACCTAAAACTCGTTCTTTGTCGGACTGCATAGAAAAGAAAGAGAAGCGCGATGAGACAACGATGGTAATTTATTGCAAAATTTGAAGCAATTATCTATTTACAAAAAATCTATTGTTTGGACTAAAAAATTAAAACAATAGTGCTTCGGTATATTGCTTGTAGAATTATCTGACAAAAAATCAGAATGATTTATGTATTAACTAGTATGGTTTTTATTGTAAAAATAAAGTTTTTAGAGGTATCTTCATGACTTTTTTCTATCATATCAAATTAGTTGTATTATGTTTTCAATACACTATCTACCTGGTATATATCCTGAAGAATATCATATATTTTCTGATTTTGTTTACTGTAGTCGATCATATACTTTTATTGTTTCTAAAACTTGCGTTTTTTGCGTTTAGGTCTTGTAAGCCCCTTAATCGCGTTTGTTATACAACAGGTAAAGTACCGTCAGCGACTTAAGTGGCAGGTGAACTAAGACGCTAAGCTGTAAGTAAATCTTGTAACCCTATTATTTAAAACTAGCTATGCCCGCGACTTCGTTCCCATGAATGTCGGAAAACATTGGATTTCATGGGTTTGAATTTTTTGGCGCGGAAACCTAGTTATTTTTCTGAAATAAAAGTAGCTTATGTTATCAGAGGGGCAATTCTCGTAATTTTTTAAGAACCTTCACAGTCTGGTCTCAGTCTCATCTGTCAAAAATACCTTTATTTTTCCTACATTTTTGACATTGATTGTCGCTGAAATGAGATTGCGACTAGATTTTGAACGTTTTTAATAACGGGAATTTGCTTTCAGGTATGCCACTGAAAGGACTGTCAAAATCGGTTTAGCTGTTTCGGAGATTCGCCAGATAGACAGACAGACGACAATTTTTAAATTTGCTTTTTTTTATAAGTTCCGTATATACTTTCGCACGCATTTAGTCAAAAGCTGTTATTTTGACATTATAAACAGCTTCTTCAATTTTATTTATTACTAGCTGTGCCCCACGGTTTCACCCGCGTAAATGTCGATCCCGTGGGAATATCGGGATAAAAAGTAGCCTATATGTTAATCGAAGGTGTCAGCTACCTCCATACAAAGTTTTATCAAAATTGGTCCAGCCGTTTGAGCGTGAAGAAGTAACAAACATATAAACACAGACCCACATACACGGTGTGTGTATGTGGGTCTGTGTTTATATGTTTTCGCCTTTATAATATTAGTGTGATGACAATATACAAAAATATAGACGGGCTAAGCAGCAGCTATCATATTAAGTCTTTGTTTTACATTAACATGGTAATTACGGCTGATGCCGCTGTGTAATAGGCTTCGAATAAATGAATACGTGACGTAGGCTGGTGTGGTAAAATCTGATAAATTGAATACAAAGAGTAACAAGGTTTGATGTGAATTAATGTCTGATGAAAAGAAGGTGAATGTCTGATAAGCGAAGTTTGTAATGGCGGAACGATCGACGCCTGGCGCCTCAAGCGACGCAAAGTGAAGGAACGGGCGCGTCTTGGGGCCAAAATCTGCTATTTTTATAAATTCAAACGCGATCCTATTGTCATTTTGCTAAAAGTTCGTAATCTGTTAAATTCATAATAGTCGATCATTGGTCGGTCAATGGCACAGAACTTATACGATTCTCGTAACGAATTAAAAGCAATGACTGCACAATGACGTTCTAATGATTTTGACAGTTCCTTTGATCAGTAACCTACGATCAAAGGAACTGTCAAAATTTTAGCAGATTAACGCCTAAGTCAGTCATTCATTTGTCTTTATGTACGAGATTATCATTCTATGCCATTTCTTTTAATGGAGTGTCAGTGTTTGACCATTGGAATATCACAATGACGCCATTATATTAGTAGATAATCAAACTTGTCAAAATCAACAATTATGAAATCAATGATAGACCATTCTAACACTATTGTAATAGCAGACTTGAGGCCCTGTTCGGTGGCCACTGATGTTTAATAGAGGTCAGTGGCGGTGGCCCAGCGGCATGGCTACGCAGGCACGGCGGTGGAAAGTCCTACCGCAGTGCGCCATCTGGCGACGGCGAGCCATAACAGTAAGTAAGTAATCTTCTACCTACTTTAAGGGTACAAATGGGTACGTAAAATAAAATAGAAAAGCAAGAAACTGAAGGGCAAAAAACATTAGTGAAATAGTTTAGGACAGAAAAATACCGTTTAAAAAAATACCAGCCTATTTTTGTCCCACAGCTGGGCAAAGGCTCTTCTCAAACGGAGAAGGCATGAGCATAGATCACCACGCTTGTTCCAGGCGGAATGTAGTTCATTGCTGACCGGCAAATATAAAAAAAAAAATGAGCTTGCTTTTAACTTAACCCAGCATTCAGTTTGATATAAAATAATGTAACGAATTCAATCTTTTATCGACCGTTCACAGTACCCTTCCTTAATCAAATCATCACAACTCACTGATTACAAAACTCTCAGCTATTTCTACTCTCAATGCCTTGATAACACGAAACATAATTCGGTGCCACGCTCAGTTTGGCACCATTCAAAGTTACGGAAAACGACTTCCATACATAACATCCGTGTTTTTCTTTGGTGCCTTTCATACAAGTTCTTAGGAGCACGTTCACGACAGCATGTCTATTCAGAGGCAGACTCATTCGGGTTTTTATTTACTTAAGCCTTTTCATTTAGACGAATGTAGTTGACGTGGTACAAAAGTCTGATGCCTGTTTTTACTTACACTAGGCGACAAAAACGCGCGGTTGGATTTTTAACGCTCGGCTCAGTACTGAAAGCTTAAAATCCAACAGCGTGTTTTTATTTAGGCATTAATTTAGGGGTCGTCTAGTGTTCGTGAAAACAGGTGTGAGAGTGCCGTAGCCTTGTGTTCACCAACATTTAAATCAACTGATTAAATATTTAATCAGTTCTATATTCAAAATTTCCTTAGGAAAGGACCATGGGCACTTTTGAATGAACACTGGGCCCACTTTTCAAAGTTGTGCAACAGTGATGAAATCTATGTCATATGACAGCTCTTGGCGTGTACTTTATTTCATTCTATGGCAGCTAAGTTCAAATCCAGCGCGAAAATGGTTTTTTATGCGTTTTTTAAAAATGTTCAACATTGTGCAACAGTGATGAAACCTATGTCATATGACAGCTCTTGGCGTGTACTTTATTTTATTCTATGGCAGCTAAGTTCAAATCCAGCGCGAAAACGGTCTTAAATGCGTTTTTTTTAAATGTTCAACATTGTGCAACAGTGATCAAACCTATGTCATATGACAGCTCTTTGCGTGTACTTTATTTCATTCTATGGCAGCTAAGTTCAAATCCAGCGCGAAAATGGTTTTTTTATGCGTTTTTTAAAAATGTTCAACATTGTGCAACAGTGATGAAACCTATGTCATATGAAAGCTCATGAAGTGTACTTTATTTCATTCTATGGCAGCTAAGTTCAAATCCAGCGCGAAAACGGTCTTATATGCGTTTTTTAAATGCGTCATTTTGGGTTCATTTTTTCAACATTGTTCAACAGTGATGAATTATATGTCATATGAAAGCTCTTAAAGTGTACTTTATTTCATTATATGGCAGCTAAGTTCAAATCCAGCGCAAAAATGTTTTTTTTTTGCGTTTTAAAAAAATGTTCAACGTTGTTCAACCGTGATGAATTATATGTCATATGAAAGCTCTAGAAGAGTACTTTATTACATCCTATGGCAGCTAAGTTCAAATTAGCCATAATAAATACGGCAATAAACGGCCTATGATGATCTTTTTAGTGTATTTTTAGTCAAACAAGAGCTATTTGCTATTTTATCTGGCCTGTTGGTCTAGTGGTCAGTGACTATGACTGCTATGCCGGAGGTCGTGGGTTCGATTCCCACCCAGGACAAATGTTTGTGTGATGAGCATGATCATTTGTTCTGTGTCTGGGTGTAATTTATCTATATATGTATGTATTTAGAAATATATAAGTATGTTTATCAGTTGTCTAGTACTCATAACACAAGCTCTGCTTAGCTTGAGACTAGACGGCGTTGTGTGATAGTTGTGGAATATTATTATTATTATATTATTATTATTTATAATCCTAGCTACTGACTGACAGCTAATTATAATTTAATATCAAAACAAAACAGATCTTAAAAAACGCATAAAAAAACCGTTTTCGCACTGGATTTGAACTTAGCTGCCATAGAATGAAATAAAGTACATTTTAAGAGCTGTCATATGACATAGGTTTCATCACTGTTGCACAATGAAGAACATTTTAAAAAAACGCATAAAAAAACCATTTTCGCGCTGGATTTGAACTTAGCTGCCATAGAATGAAATAAAGTACACTTTAAGAGCTGACATATGACATAGGTTTCATCACTGTTGCACAATGTTGAACATTTTTAAAAAACGCATAAAAAACCGTTTTCGCGCTGGATTTGAACTTAGCTGCCATAGAATGAAATAAAGTACACGCCAAGAGCTTTCATATGACATATAACTCATCACTGTTGAACAATGTTGAAAAAATGAACCCAAAATGACGCATTTAAAAAACGCATATAAAACCGTTTTCGCGTTGGATTTAAACTTAGCTGCCATAGAATGAAATAAAGTACACTTTAAGAGCTTTCATATGACATAGGTTTCATCACTGTTGCACAATGTTGAACATTTAAAAAAAACGCATAAAAAACCGTTTTCGCGCTGGATTTCAACTTAGCTGCCATAGAATGAAAAAAAGTACACGCCAAGTGCTTTCATATGACATATAACTCATCACTGTTGAACAATGTTGAAAAAATGAACCCAAAATGACGCATTTAAAAAACGCATATAAAACCGTTTTCGCGCTGGATTTAAACTTAGCTACCATAATAAATACGGCAATAAACGGCCTATGATGATCTTTTTAGTGTATTTTTAGTCAAACAAGAGCTATTTGGTATTTTATCTGGCCTGTTGGTCTAGTGGTCAGTGACTATGACTGCTATGCCGGAGGTCGTGGGTTCGATTCCCACCCAGGACAAATGTTTGTGTGATGAGCATGATCATTTGTTCTGTGTCTGGGTGTAATTTATCTATATATGTATGTATTTAGAAATATATAAGTATGTTTATCAGTTGTCTAGTACTCATAACACAAGCTCTGCTTAGCTTGAGACTAGACGGCGTTGTGTGATAGTTGTGGAATATTATTATTATTATATTATTATTATTTATAATCCTAGCTACTGACTGACAGCTAATTATAATTTAATATCAAAACAAAACAGATCTTAAAAAACGCATAAAAAAACCGTTTTCGCACTGGATTTGAACTTAGCTGCCATAGAATGAAATAAAGTACACTTTAAGAGCTTTCATATGACATAGGTTTCATCACTGTTGAACATTAAAAAAAAACGCATAAAAAAACCGTTTTCGCGCTGGATTTCAACTTAGCTGCCATAGAATGAAAAAAAGTACACGCCAAGTGCTTTCATATGACATATAACTCATCACTGTTGAACAATGTTGAAAAAATGAACCCAAAATGACGCATTTAAAAAACGCTTAAAAAACCGTTTTCGCGTTGGATTTGAACTTAGCTGCCATAAAATGAAATAAAGTACACTTTAACAGCTTTCATATGACATAGGTTTCATTACTGTTGCACAATGTTGAACATTTTTAAAAAACGCATAAAAAAACCGTTTTCGCGCTGGATTTGAACTTAGCTGCCATAGAATGAAAAAAAGTACACGCCAAGTGCTTTCATATGACATATAACTCATCACTGTTGAACAATGTTGAAAAAATGAACCCAAAATGACGCATTTAAAAAACGCTTAAAAAACCATTTTCGCGCTGGATTTGAACTTAGCTGCCATAGAATGAAATAAAGTACACTTTAACAGCTTTCATATGACATAGGTTTCATTACTGTTGCACAATGTTGAACATTTTTAAAAAACGCATAAAAAAACCGTTTTCGCGCTGGATTTGAACTTAGCTGCCATAGAATGAAATAACGTACACTTTATGAGCTTTCATATGACATATAATTTATCACTGTTGAACAATGTTGAAAAAGTGGGCCCAAAATGACGCATGGTCCTTTGACATAATAAATCAAATGTTTAAATACCTTACCGGTGGTTTGAATGTTGGGAACTCAGGTTTTAGGCGTGAACGCTTCAACTGAAATGAAGCCAATCGGAACCTAGTCTGTTGGAAAAGTATTTAGCAGGGGTTCGTTTTTAGGGTTCCGTACCCAAAGGGTAAAAACGGAACCCTATTACTAAGACTTCGCTGTTGGTCCGTCTGTCTGTCACCAGGCTGTATCTCAAGAACCGCAATAGCTAGACAGTTGAAATTTTCACAAATTATGTACCTATGTCTGTTGTCGCTATAACAACAAATACTAAAAACAAAATAAAATAAATATTTAAGGGGGGGCTCATACAATAAACGTGTTTTTATCGGCGTTTTTGCCTTGTGGTACGGAACCCTTCGTTTGCGAGTCCGACTCGCACTTGGCCAGTTTTTTTATCCATGAGTTATTGAGATAAAAACTGGAAAAATAAGTAGATCGATTCAGGGAAATTAATTGAAAGGGAAATTGACTGACTAGGTACCAAATTAAATTGTCCGTATACATTAAAATCAGAACTGTAATTGTTTGACAGAAAATTCTGTGTATGAAATGTGTCAACATTGAGTTGATTAACAATATAAATATAATATAAAAATATAACATAATAAATTTATTAAGGTACATAAAGGTTGTGTAGTAGGTACATGAGGGACCTAGAAAGTATGCATTATTAATTACATGGTGTAGGTACAACGAACTGTTGGGTGAATCGCTGCTCTCCTAGCTAGATTACTGAGTAATCTGTAATTAGAAGAGACAAATTTCTCAGAATTTCTCTGTCCGTACATATTGTAACGGTAAACATATTTTCTCGAGTGGGAGGTTTTAATAATACCAGTAAATTACTTCAGTTTTTTCTCAATAAAAACTTAGACGAGCTAGCTTTTTAAACTGATAATAATAAATAAACGTAGCAACATAATAATGAATTTGCAAAGACACAACCTTGTAGCAAGGATTATCCATCAGCAACTTGCTCTAAAATACAGCCTTGTGGAATCGAAAGTGCAGATATACACGTATGTGTCCGACCCATTTCTCGAAAATCACATTGTACTGGGATCGATCTTTCATCACTGACAGGACTACTGTTGCCAATAAGCCTGATATAGTGGTGGTGGATCGATCCGAGCGGCGCGCAATGATTGTTGACATAACCGTCCCGCATGATGAGAACCTCGTGAAAGCCGAGAAAGATAAACAAATCAAGTACCTATCTTGACTTAGCTAGCGAGGTTATCAACATGTGGGATGTGGACTCAGCGATAATTGTGCCGACAGTCGTAACTGCCAATAGCTTAATAGCTAAGCCAAGAGCGTCGATCAATACCTGAGGAGGCTCTCGTTGGGCAGCTGGATTTAAGGGCTTGATTCAAAAAGCGGTACTTCTGAACAAGGCAAGGAGCCCTGACGGTCGCGCCGGTAGCTTTTCAGACCAAAATCGTCAAGTGCATGGCACATGTAGTTTTTTTTAAATACTACTTTATTGAGGCTGGCACAGGAAGCAGGATTCAAAGACATGTCACATAATCTACCAACCAGCACTGGACCCACGTCGTGGATTACGGCCCACTCCCTCTCACAGACCTGTGTCGCAGCAATGGGAACTTTGTAAGCTGATAATACTGATGCTGTACAGGAATGCGGGGCTTGACAAAAGAAAAGAGACGCCTTTGCTCAATAGTGAGTGAAGTCAGGCTGCTTATGATTTTAATTAAGTATGACATCTTTTTTGCATTGGTAGAAGGGTCATTATTGCCAATCAGCCAACGATGAGTGCTGTCTCGATCTAGTACCCCCACCCCCTTCTTAGTACTCAGCGATGATCAGTCGTGTGTAAGCTTTGTGTAAGCCATAGAACTATGATTACTTCCGTATAGAACCGAGCGGCGCCTCAAACCAGTTTTTTGCACCATGCTTTGTTGCCGACCGGCAACAACTCATTGTTGCATGAAACGCGTAAGCGCCATGAAATTCCGGGCGCTTACGACGTTTTGGTCGTGAGAAAACTACACGTTTTAAGTGGTCTAGGTCATGTTTTATAGTTTGGTGAGACGACACCTCTTATGTTTAAGCGCTGCAGCAAATACTGAGTGAATCTACGCCCAGTTGTGACACTGTTTTTGGTTCGGATAACCTCTCTTTATGTAGTACTTTATCTCAGTGGTGTAAGCCGATATTTGAGCGAATGAATTAGCTGTCGGACTGCTCAAGATCGATCAATGTAGTGTTTGAAAAACTACGGCTAGGCTGGGAAAAATGAAACTGGTATTTGGTGAGAACGTAATCAATTTTGTACGACAGAATTAGTTACTACTGGCGCTTTGCGTTTTTCTAGCCATTGAGGCATACCAAACAATATGAGAGACACGGTGATACTAAACCTTATTTCGTGCATATTGCACCTTATCCTATCTACATAATATTGTGCAACCAGTGCAGCAGTGGCTAGATTACACTCAAAAATGCCTAAGGCATTAAGTCCGCCTTTGTACCTATTTATGCAAAAAGTTTAAATAAATAAATAAAAATCATACAGTGCCCCTTTTTTTTTTTGGGTGGATATTTATCAATTAACTTCTGCTTCGGGCGGAGCGGGAGCCCGCGTGTCAGACTTTTACTGACTAAAACCCATCTAGGTGTCTATGGGTCAATGTATCTTTTTAATCTCTGTTATTTTTTTTTCACCTTTTTTGATGTTATTGAATACCTGTATTGTGTCTTTTGTTGAACTGAACGCGTTTGTGCTTGTAAATGTATGGTAATTACCTAGACCAGCACCCATACCTTTCAAACCGGAACACAGGAACTGGCTTGATGACAGAAAGAAGTAAGTTCGGTGGCATAGGTGGCAGATTTCCAGGAAGAGGTCTTTCGTAAAGAGCTCTACTAATATAATTAGGTTTTGTTACGAAAAGTGAAATAATAAATGTTCTTGTCTTATTAATGCGACTGGGAGCAAAAAAATTATAGCAAAATGAAATGAAGAATCATCTGCCGGGCCCTTTCCAAACTATGGTAGGTTTCTTGTCTAACTGAATGCAGCTGACTACCAGAATTTTACAAGGATGGATTCCACAACCCAGTTAATGGGTAACACGATACCCCTAGGTAAGACTGATTCTCAGACTTTCGGGCTACTGATTATTCTTAATGATTGTCAAAGATCTACAAATGCCAGGACCAACGGTTTAACGTGCTTTTCAAAGCAAAGAGGGGTCTCGGTATGTAAAAGATGGTTACCCATCTACGGACCGGCCTCGGCAAGCGTTGCTTAACTTTGAATATCGACCAACAAGTGATCAAAATTAAATGAAGAATATGATTAAAATAATCATTAACCACCTCATTTTTGTTTGCGATTTCAAACAATCCAATTTTATTTCCTAAGCAAAACTAATATAATTAATACCATAATAATTTTGATTTATTTACTGCAGGTCAGCTTTCCTACCGTAAATTTAAGTCAAAAGTTTTGTACGCGATCTATGAATTGAATTCTCGGTAAACCGATTTTATCTATTTGAATTTATTAAAAACCTTTGATAAATTCACCTTTGAGATGAGTTTGAGTTTGTTTCGAGGTTTCAGTTTAATATGATTGAATTAGATTAGGTACATCATATTTCGTCGGCAAAACATACTCGTATATTATTTACTTATGAATAAATATATTTTATTTTATTTTGTTACACTTAGAGGGATTTAGTTTAGGTATTCTTGTAAATACAGCTAAGTTTTTTTTATTATATAACTAGCTGACCCAGCAAACGATGTTTTGCCATATAAATTATTTTTAGCTGCCCGGCGCTACTTCGTTCGCATGGTGTCCTATCCCTTACCCTACCCTACCCCTACCCTACTCCTAACCTACTCCTACCCTACTCCTAACCTACTCCTACCCTACTCCTACCCTACTCCTAACCTACTCCTACACTACTACCCTACTTCTATAAGTAAATAAAAATATTAAAAAAAAGTATCCTATGTCCGTCTCCTGGTTCTAAGCTACCTCCCCACCAATTTTCAGCCAAATCGGTTCAGCCGTTCTTGAGTTACAAATAGTGTAAATAACACGACTTTATTTTATATAATATATATAGGTAAAATATTATTAAATAAAAGAAAGTAAGAAAGAATCATAAATAATTACTAGGAAACCTTAAAATATTAATTTTCTGATTTCCATTCAATGAAAGTTAATGTTGGAACCAAACCCCGTTTAAAAATGAGACATCGGTTACGTACGAATCAACGGATTCCAATACAGAAACCCTGTTTTTATTCAACCTTCTTTTTATACCGATGGACGATTTATTAATTATTGAGAATCTTTTAAGTATTATTTCTGGAAATGGATCGGAGTAAAAGTACTCAATAAGTCTTAATTTTTCATTGTGTGGGTTTGTATCTTCTTGGTTTTTTTGTTGGTTTCTTTAATGTTATAACTATAACATAATTATGTAAAATTGTTTACCATTATAGACAAAAAACGTGTTTACATTATTGGCAAAACTACGGTACCTGTCCCTGATCTGCAGAATGCGTGGCAGCCGCAACGAAATTTTGAAGACTGTCTGGATTTTTTTTTTTTTGTGGATGGGAAACCATCAAATGACCCCTCTGGGTGGAGCAGAAGGGAGTGTCAGACTCTTACTGACTAAAACCCACCCGTGTTCCTTCCTTAGCCCTTTATGTTCCGGGCCAGCGGTAACTCTTTCGGACAATCCCGCTGACCGTCTGATAGGACTTCATTTCCGCTTTGGAGTTCCCTTGTTAAATCAGTCATCATCTGCCTAGCCTTTTCCCAACTATGTTGGGGTCTGTTTCCAGTGTAACTGGATGCAGCTGAATACCAGTATTTTACATGGAGCGACTGCCTATCTGACCTCCACAACCCAGTTACTGGGTAATACTATACCCCCTTGGTAAGACTGGTTGTCAGACTTTCGGGCTTCTGACCAAAGATCAAACGTCAAAGATCCACGAATGACAGACAGGACCAACGGCTTAACGTGCTTTCCGAGGCATGCAGGGGTCTTGGTATGTAAAGATGGTCACCCATCCACAGCCCAACCGCAGCAAGCGTAGCTTAACCTGATCGATCGACCTGTGCGGTTGTTATTATTTAGCCACGGGCCCCTCTATACCCAAGCAAAATAAATACCATAATTATTAAAGTAAGTCCCAAAAGATCAAACAGGTCAAAAATAACAAGAAAAAATAAATCAAATGAAATTATATTCATGAATCCTGGAATAAGCTCAGTTGAGCTTCTTAATGGTCTAGAGTGGGCTAAAGTTGTAGCCTGCTGTAGACCATTTTTTATTATACCTACTGCTTAAGTTATGAACACTCAGGTATGACATTCAAAATTCTTCTAATCCCGCTTTGGAAACCACTTTACCGCTAAAGATACAGTGCCTTTGTAGATATTTTATTCAAACAAGTACATTAGAGTCATGCATGCTAGTATTTCAAGTTAAGGTGAATGGGTAGTTGATACCGCGAAATTTAAATTATCTTACGTTTAGATTGGTGGTTGGTGGTTTCTATCTAACTTAGAAAGATATATTAATGATTCTAATGATTATAATTCTATAAATTTGTACCTGTTATTGTCGCGAATCATATTTTGATCAAGATATAATCTGACACTGACCTGCAAATTGCAAAAAACGTAACAAAATTTGAATTTCGCGGTCTACCACTATCCATTCACCTTAAAGATATTGTTAGGTAAGTAGATACAATTTTTTTTTTTGCAAAACCAGCTGCGGCGAGGTCTCTGTCTTTTGTGGTAGTTTCAGAAGACTTGAAGTCCTAAAGTCGTGGTAAGTGAGATCTGCACCCTAATTTGCGTAACACATTGTCAATCATATTATATCTGAATTATTTTGAAGGATAAGTATTGCTAATGCTTCAGGGGCCCGTGGCTAAATAATAACAGCCGCACAGGTCGATCGATCAGGTTAAGCTACGCTTGCCGCGGTTGGTTTATGGATGGGTGAACATCTACATACCGAGACCCCTCCGTGCCTTGGAAAGCATGTTAAGCCGTTGGTTCCGGCTGTCATTCGTGGATCTTTGACAGTCGTTACGGGTAGTCAGAAGCCCGAAAGTCTGACGACCAGTCTTACCAAGGGGTATCGTATTACCCAGTAACTGGGTTGTGAAGGTCAGATAGGCAGCCGGTCCATGTAAAATACTGGTATTCAGCTGCATCCCGTTAGACTGGAAGCCGACCCCAACATAGTTGGGAAAAGGCTAGGCAGATGATGAAGTAGGTATTGCTAATGCATTGCGTCATATCCGACAAATTTGTCTGCTTCGCAACGTCAATAACGCAATGAATATTGTCGAACTATCAAAATGAAAGCCATTGTTACTGTTAGTGTGATACGCAACTCCGCTGTACCTATTTACTAAAACTCTTCTTCAGAGTATGCAAAGGGTTCTTCCTTTTGTGGACAAAAAAGGAAAGTGGTAAACCAATAGGTCTACAAAATACTTGTAGTCCACAGACTATAATGAAATACCTGTGTATTTCATTATAGTATGTGGACTATTTTTATTTTTATCCTATATTATTGCAATACCTATGTACCTATTGCAACAATATAGGATATAAAAAATATCTCTCCAACTTTTTTATTCGGCGGGCGTGTGAAAATTTCAAAATGAAATAAATGTACGGTATGCTCAAACATTAACTTATCGGAGGTAGTCAAATGCATTAAATTGGCGTCAGCCCTATTAAGACCGAAAATTAATTCGGTCACCCGTCTTATATTGCAATTAAAATTCAATTTAAAGACAAAACAAACAATATAAAATGGCCGCGAACTGTTGCGTGAGCAACTGTATAATTAAATTCATTTCGAAAATGTTTAAATAGGCGTTAATTTATTGGGAGTACTGTTACGTACGAAAGTGTTTTACTGAGTAGGCGTTTAAAATAGTTTGTATAATTAGATAGTGTGGTTTTGTAAAGAGAAGCTTTGTAACTTTCGTGTTATAGACAGAATATAATGTATGAGGATTCGATTGCATATCCGAAAAATCTAAACAAATCTCAATTTCTAAAGTACTTCAACAAATGACGACCACTTGGCACGTGATTTAGAAACTAGAACCTAAAACCGAACGTCAAATTAAGAAGATGCAAACAAAAACAAATAACTACCACCAGACTCGTCGTTTAACTTTTTAATTCTCACTGTTGAACCGTAAATTCCTCTTTTTACTGAACGAAAACCTCATTTTTAATCGCTGCAAATCCAGGTCCACTTTCCTTGACACAAAATCTGCCCCTTTATAAGCTTAAGGAAATTTTACGCTGCATTTTATTTTATCACTTTAGGTTTAAAGGTCATGAAGCCCAAGCCACATCGACCCGGATTTCTTCAAGCGCTTTTGTGCTGCTGCAGGTTCGTGCAGTCCTAACGAAGCAAAACCAGTTCAAAGTGAGCGTAGCTTAAGCCGTTGCTGTGGAAATTGCATTTAATTTTGCTATATTATTATTTTATTCACGAAGAGATTAAGTTAAAACAAGCCCGTATCTCCTTTGGTGCTATTTTAAAGATATAAAAATAAACTTTGAATGAGAAAGCTGTTAGAATAATGCTTCTCGGAATCGGTCATGGTTTTATATTCAGTCATTTAGTTCGGTGAATTTGTATTTTCCAGTTTAGAATGTGCAATTGTGCATCCCGTCTTTTTTTGTGATTTTATGAGAAAATGCTGACGAAAATGATGGTAATAAGCCAGTGTTTCAATGTTCATGAAGCATGAAGCCCATTTTAGCTATGAAGCTACAAGTACGCGGCGCGGAAGCGGGCTCGACTTGTCAGGCCAATTCAGTGGGGCTGCCGCGTGCCGGCCGGGTCCGCGTCATCGCGTCGCGTCGTCCGTTTGTCGCTTAGGATAAAATTAATTCGTATTCGGCTTCTTAAATAATAACAAGGTAAAGAATCCACGTGAACATGTACCTAATTAGTAATTAGATGACCTACCTACCAAATGTCTACAAAACTGTAGATAGACTACTTATAAATACAATATTCCCCTTACTAATAAACGTAATATCAGGTGAATAGTTACACACCGATTTCTCTCTTTCAGTCGTCCATAATTTGACTTTCGAAAGAAGAAGACAAAACGTTGTGTAGTGTATCTATACAGACGCTATACAACGTTTATTAGTAAGGGGGTTTAAGTATAAAAAGATAAGTAACGTATTGTTACGAGCTTCGGGTTCGTGACAATAAAAACTGCCGATTTAATAACCAAAAATAACTCTTTAATTAAAAACACTAATTACAGCTTAAACACACTAATTAAAAGAACACAATTTCACTACTGATTACTCTTAATTCGCACTTGAAGATCGCTTAGATGTTTTCGCTCTTGTCGCTATAACCAAAACTGTGTCGGTCGTCGCGCATCCCGGCCTTATATAGTGCCGCAGATAGTTCGAGAACATTCCATTGTAGAAACATCTAGAATGTTCGAGTACATACCGGCCCCGACCGACTAGGTGTCGATAGTTCGAGAAAGTTCTACAAAGTTCTAGTATCGAATTTTCTAGAACGATCGTGACTCGACTAGTTCTGCTACTCGATACTAGATGGCGCTAGTGGTAACTAATGTCACCAGGTACCAGGCATTAATTGTGGCGCGCAACACTGCCCCCTCCTAAGACATGCTCGTCCCGAGCATTATCGGCCCCATAATAACGCGCCAGTCGGTCCACATGGACGATCTTAGGAGTACCTCTTGCACCTTTCTGTATCCGGTAGGTTACGTCATTGATCTTTGTCACAATCCGGTACGGTCCGTCCCATTTAGCTTGCAGCTTAGGAGATTTCCCTTTGCTGCGGACTGGATTGTGCAACCACACTAGTGAACCTTCGTCGAACCCTTTATTGTTCATTTTGCGGTCATAACGGGTTTTCATCTTTTCAGACATTTGCTGGCCCGATTGTCTGACGTGCTCATAAATGTCATTCATTTTGTTCCGCAAGTCATTCGCATAATCGGTTATACTGCGTGGGGCATCAGGTGGTATTCCGGTGATCAGGTCTGCAGGCAGCCGTAATTCTCTTCCAAAGTTAGCGAAAGCTGGTGTCACCGATGTACTTTCGTGAACAGCGCTTCGATATGACAACAAAAACGGTTGTATGTGCTTGTCCCAATCTCGTTGCCGATTTTCCACAACTTTGGCTAGGTACCTCTCCAATGTCTGATTAAATCGTTCCACCATTCCATCCGACTGTGGGTGGTAAGAAGTTGTTCTGGTTTTATGAGTACCCATAACTCGACAAGTTTCCTGGAATATTTGTGACTCAAAATTCCTTCCTTGATCACTGTGAATCTCCAAGGGTACTCCAAAACGGCAGAAGACTTCATGGACTAATCTGTCTGCAACTGTCGAAGCTTCTTGATTTGGAATGGCGAAGACTTCCGGCCACTTGGTGAAGTAATCCATCACAACCATGAAATACTTGTTGCCATTTTCACTTTCCGGAAACGGCCCCGCAACGTCAAGGGCTATCCTCTCCCATGGTGCACCAACATTGTACAATTTCAATGCACCTCTACTGCGAGTCTGAGGTCCCTTTACAGCTGCACAACTTGTACATTTGCGACACCAGTCCTCGACATCGTCCCGACAGTGGACCCAGTAAAACCGTTCTGGTACCTTCAGTAGAGTCCGTTTTACTCCCAGATGACCTCCTGAACAACCATTATGGTACAGCTGTAGAACATCCGGTACTTGAGCTTTAGGGACAACCATTTGCAAATGACAGCTGTTTCCCCGAGCATTTTCCCATTTACGGCACAGGACTCCCTCCTGCATCACCAAGCTGTCCCATTGGGCCCAATAGCTTTTTGTGATCGGACTCATCGCTGAGACGTTGCTCCACCTGGGCTTAGGAGCTCCGGCTTTCATCCACTCCAGAATCGGCTTGATGTCCGAATCTTCCTGCTGTGCACGTTGTAGGCTTTCCTTCCACTCATTGCTGAGGTCTGTCTTGAGCATCCTCACAGGTACGACTTCTTTACTTTCTTGCCTAGTACAATGCTTGCAGTCTTCAGGACAAGGTCTTCTTGAAAATGCATCTGTGTTGCCATGAGGTTTCCCGCTGCGATGTTTGACCACAAAGTCGTATTCCTGCTGCTGCTGGGCGGTGCTGTTAGCCGCACTTCTCTCTGGAGACCAGACATCATCCCTTTCTGCAGTTCGCTTAGGGCAACTGGATCGAAGGTGGCCCTTTTCCCCACAGCCGTAGCACCTAGGGCTGTACCTTCTATTACGATCGCGAACTGTAGCCGCTACAACCTCCCTGACGCGATGGGAACGATGATCCTGCCGCACAGCTTCCACCTCCAGTGCATGGGCCAATGCGTCCTTAAGCGTCCCGTGGTGCCCGAGCCTCACAGCAGCTCTCACTTCAAGGTCGCGTATGCCGTCGATGAATGCCTGCACCAGGTTCCCATCAATAAGCGCAGGTACGGACTGGTAAGCTTTACGAACCAGCTTCTCCACTTCAAGGGCCCACTGCTGCAGGTTTTCGTTACTGCGTTGCACGCGATCCTTGAGCTGCGCACGAAACACGTGTTCCAGGTGAGCGTCGCCATACCGAGCCTCCAATGCCTCAAGGAGCTGCTCGTAAGTCACTTCCTTACCGAGAGCTTCCAGAACAGTTAAGGCCTGGTCGCGCAGGCCTAGGGTGAGGGCAGTCATGGCCTGACTTTTATTCCACCCGTTCGCCTTCATGACGGCCTCAAACTGGATTTTGTAGGCCGACCAGGAAGAAGTTCCATCGAACGGTGGCACTTTGAATCCACGTAGCGAAGGTGTTGTAGCTACGGGAGCTGCGATTCCATCACCAAGTTTGAGGTAATCCAGCGTTTTCTTCACATCAGCCATCACGGTTAGCTTCACGTCAGCCATCACGTTGTCAACCCGATTATTTACTTGGTCGATACGGGTTTCAGCTTCCGACAGGCGGTTGTCATATTGAGCAACCTTATCCTTCACCTCCTTCATGTCTTTCCCGAAGGTAGCGTGAAGGTCCTTCATAAGGAGCATCTGTTCTTCCTGGCGGCGCGCCTGCTCCTCCTGTTGTCGGGCCTGTTCCTCCTTATCACGCTGGAGCTGTTCTTCCAGCCGACGAGCCTGTTCCTCCTGTCGACGAGCCTGTTCCTCCTGTCGACGGGCCTGTTCCTCCTTATCACGCTGGAGCTGTTCTTCCAGCCGACGAGCCTGTTCCTCCTGTCGACGAGCCTGTTCCTCCTGTCGACGGGCCTGTTCCTCCTTATCCCGCTGGAGCTGTTCCTCCAACCGACGAGCCTGTTCCTCCTGTCGGCGGGCCTGCTCCTGCAGCATCATCATCAGAGCAGCCAAATCTGGTGCTGATGATGCTGGAGCAGCTGTGGACGGGCCGGCCTCCGAGGTCGGTAGCTGGCCTTCCGACCTCTGTGGCGTTGCTCCACCGAATCTCCTCTGGTCCGTCTCTTGCTGCCGTTGACTCCGGGTACGGGTACCCTCCGTGTCGTCTTTGGGCAAAACCGGCATAATCCTTGCTTCTGACACCAATTGTTACGAGCTTCGGGTTCGTGACAATAAAAACTGCCGATTTAATAACCAAAAATAACTCTTTAATTAAAAACACTAATTACAGCTTAAACACACTAATTAAAAGAACACAATTTCACTACTGATTACTCTTAATTCGCACTTGAAGATCGCTTAGATGTTTTCGCTCTTGTCGCTATAACCAAAACTGTGTCGGTCGTCGCGCATCCCGGCCTTATATAGTGCCGCAGATAGTTCGAGAACATTCCATTGTAGAAAAATCTAGAATGTTCGAGTACATACCGGCCCCGACCGACTAGGTGTCGATAGTTCGAGAAAGTTCTACAAAGTTCTAGTATCGAATTTTCTAGAACGATCGTGACTCGACTAGTTCTGCTACTCGATACTAGATGGCGCTAGTGGTAACTAATGTCACCAGGTACCAGGCATTAATTGTGGCGCGCAACAGTATTTTATTTTTCTTTCCGGACAGGCCCCTAGTACTTGATCAAGCGGCGTAGGTATGTTGCGGACGAGAGAGGACACAAAGTAATAACAACTCTCAAGCGCAGCGATTAAGTGCAATTTAGCTTACACGTTGGCGGGGAAGTGATTTTGTAGGCTATTATAAAAGCGACTTTCTTCAAGATCAAAGGAGTGCATCTTCTGTACGTTAGTACTATTAGTTAAGGCTCCTTCAAACAGGCTCGACACGCGATAAAATCGCGCGCGACACAAAGGCATCGCAAGTCGCGCAACGAGCGATGCCTTTGTATCGCGCGGGATTAGGTATATTATCGCGTGTCGCGCCTGTTTGTAGGAGCCTTTATTCGGTGGTACAGTGTAATTCTAGTTTTCTTTAATACAAAACGCATACAAAAAATATAAACCCGTAATTAAAATCACAAAAGAAAAATGCATACAACACAAAGAATTGTAGAATGTACTCAACAACTACTGATTGCCGGGAGCAGAATAATAACTCATACCGTGCTGTGAATAATTACAACTTGCACGAAAAGAGAAACAAGTTATTTTCCTTCAAAGAGTTAATTAAAATACCTTAAACTATATAGGTAATTCTACTTAATTACTCCATAAGAATGTTCGTTTATATTATAAGATTGCTCTCAATATCATTTGGTGACCATGGTATTATAAATTGCACGCTCAATTACTACGCCCCCGATTTTAATCGAAGATTTATGAGTTGGAAAAGACATTTAGCACCCCATCCGCACCCTTTGCCTTCACTAAGGGAATTCAGTATTTCACTTATCCAATAATGTCGATCCCACTTTCTTGGTAGATACCTACTCGGAACTCGTACGAATCTTTGAATGTTTTTTTTTTGAGAAAAGCTTTTTGTGATAGACTGTACTTTTTTTAATTTATTTCGTATCCGAAAAATTCTTTCGCTTTCATTTTGTTGATTGTAACTTTGTTTCTCGTTCAAATTAAGTCACTTAATATTCTTTGATGAATAAAAAACTATTAACTGAGAAAATTATAACCGTAATGGTTTGATTTTGTTTGCTTTTTATTCACAATTTCTTTTTGTGAAACAATAATTAAGATGAAGATTCAGTTTAATGATCTGAATATTATGAGATTACTGTTCCAAATCTAAATTACGCAACTACACATACGGACAGAATTATTAGTCCAATAATAATCTGAATTGGCATTACCCTCAGTGACTACATTAGGGGAATTACAGGACCTAAACGCAAAAAAACGCAAGTTTTAGAAACTATAAAACTATACGATCAACTGCAGTAATTATAATCAGAAAAATATATGATATTCTTCAGGATATATGCTAGGTAGATACTGTGTTGACAACTAATTTGATACGATAAAAAAAAAACATGATGAAAAAACTCTAAAAACTTTCTTTTTACAATAAAAACCTTACTAATATACACACAATCATTCTGATTTTTCGTCAGATTATTCTACAAGCAACATACTAAAACACTACTGTTTTATTTTTTTAGTCTAAACAATACATTTTTTGCAATTAGATAATTGCTTCATGTTTTGCAATAAATTACCAGCGTTGTGTTATCGTGCTTCTCTTTCTTT
Organism: Oligia strigilis; assembly: GCA_951800025.1. Lineage (NCBI taxonomy): Eukaryota > Metazoa > Arthropoda > Insecta > Lepidoptera > Noctuidae > Oligia > Oligia strigilis. Next base: position 17,451,744 of record OX637543.1, read on the forward strand.
TCATATAAGCCCCATTTTCATTCTCCCATCTCACTGTTTTTCCCAAGTATTAAATTACTTAAGGTCTAAAGCCGAAATTGGGGATCACATCATTAAATTTAATCTATATTCTAAACCATTTAGACTTGCCAGGGTGCGTTTGTTCGAGGATTATCCCGGATTATATCTAAGTCGTGGTAATTTGGCTATATCCACTCTTTTGGTCTGACGTTGACGTTCAGAGGATATAGTTGAAGTTTAGTAAGAAACCGATGGACGCTTTCGAATAAAATTTAATTTAATGAATAGAAAAAGAACAGTTAATTTATAAAATTAAATTTTTGTCGGTTTCTTACTAAACTTCGACTATATCCGGTAACTTATCTCTTTTGATGACTGTACGAAATGAGTAGTTTTTTATTTCAAATCATTCGCGAATACATAACGTTTACTCCGCGCGTTCCTGCTAAGCCCACAGAATATTGTTGTAATTTCGAATGGAGAAAATTTAAGTTCAAGTTTAATTTTGACCTGGGTCCTTAGAAACCCTGAATCATTTGTGCCTAAAATATCTCATTTTCTTATATTTCGCAGTAAAATTTTGAATTGCCAATAGATTTCATAATAAATAATTATATATTCTTGCGGGCAAAGAAATTTTTAAAAGAAATCGAATAAGCAAAAGTCAATTATGCAAGAAAACATTGCAATAATATTGTTTGATTTTCTTTTTCTGACTGCGAACGTTGACATTCAATTATTTTACATAAAGAATGAGTGAAAGAGCTCTAAACTCTTTTTTATTATTCATCGTTTCCCTTCAAGGCTGATTTAAAACCATTTTTTTAGAGTACTATAATTTTTTTTTAGTTTTTGTGTTCACACATCATAACCTTTGTAGGTACTTTCTTACATGGTGCATTTTTAACCCGAAGCCAATATTTTTCAGAATAAAGTCAACCGTCCCGGCAATGACTAAATCTATTTTTTTAAATATTAATAGTTCCCTAAAAATGTTATTCAAATAATATTATAACCCTGTAAATATTGTAAATCCACAGAAATTATAAACGTCAACTAACCTTTTGCGACTGGAATTCAAGTATTTGACAACAAAAAGCCCGTTAACTTAAAAAATTTTAATCCACTATGTTGCAAATAAATCAAAGTCTGAATACTTTTATAATTCGTTTAATACTAATATTATACTTTCTAAAATACACCAGATATGTCTGCACTTTACGAGTGTTCAAGCTCGACTGTTCGCAAGCGAGGTTATCCACGTTGGCTACAGTTTGACAGCTAGTGGGCGCCAACCGGAAATAGTCACTTGGGCACACTTTACGAAATGAAATATTAAAACTACAAATAACTACTTTGTAAAAATAAAATAATATTTAGAGCATTGCTTATTGTATCAAAACCAAAATAATAACATTGGCTAACAAAATGGAAATAACTTATCCATAGGTTGTTGAATTAGTCTATAAAATATTATAGTGTACAGTTCAAATATTTAAAACTAGAATTTAAAAACATAATGTGGTAGTGCGGCTGAAGTGGAAAAATGGCAACTAACTTATGGTACTATATACATCCATAAACTTGCATTTTCTTCCCACGGGGGTAGGCAGAAACTACAGAACGTCACCTGCTCCGATCCTTACATACTCCTTTTGCTCCATTTACGTTCATATTTTATATTTTGCTGTTAAACTTGAAATTTACTTGTAGAATAATAACTAGGTAATAATTTGCACACAGACTATTACAATTACAATTTATTTAAATTAACTATTAACTATTGTGTTGTACCTACTTGTTCTAGTCAATCGAAATAACTTCGTGTTCGTCATATGGAATTTATACATCGTGATATTCAAACAAAAAAATTATGAAAAAAAAAAAACAGTAATTTGTAATGCTATAAAAGGCATTATAATATTACATCCGAAGTGATTGAAGGTGCGAAACCTCAATCTGATTTAAATATTGCAACCTCATATTTGCAAATGGGTCTCGATGATAAGAGAATTTTTAAATGATTACCGTAACCATTGGCTTAGTAAAGTATTTTACAATATATTTTTTTTGCTATTAGGTATTTTAAATTGTTGGTTTTAGGGAGGTAAAAATCCCTAATGCTCGGGACCCCAGGTCACAGGGACAGGGTACGGGGACTCCCAGGTCTTATTCCCAATCAGGGATAAGACTCGGGCACCTTTTCGTCATTTTATGTGTCACTTTTGGCAAAATCAGTTTTTTACGCCAGCCGATTTTACATTTTGAAGCTCTATCGAATGCAAAAACTCTCATGTGTATACGACGTTTAAATCGTAATTTATTTACGAAATTCAAGATCTCAATGTGCTTGCTAATTAAAAGTTGGTGCTTAAAAAATCTTATGTGTCAACTAAAATTGTTTTAATTTTTTTACCAGAAACTACTTTTGTTAAAAGCACGAAAATCATGTGGCTGATACCTATATTTTTGTTGTAGTTGGTTTCATTATATTTTTTCAGTAGACGGTTTTTATCGATTTTCTCATAAAATTGATTTTTACACATAAGAGATCTTATAGTCGTAACGACGTTTTGAACGTTTCCCCCGAAAACAAAAAAAAAGTAATTCATAAATTGTACAGACGCCAGCATATCAAGCTACTACAATCTGTCAAATTTCTTTAATAGATTTTCAACTTTATCGCTAAAGCAGTTCAAAGTTGATTGGGAAAATTTGACAGTTCGGGTAGCTTGATGTGCGGGCGTCTGTACCTAGTGGTCAGTGACAAAAGTCGACTGAGTCTGCTTTTTACACATTGTCTAACTGAAATATTAACCTCATTGATGACATAAAATGTTTGGAATAACACATTTTATGTCATCAATGAGGTTAATATTCTTTTATGATTACTTTTGTTTCGATTTTAATTAAATATTAAGCTCAATAATTAAGATTAAAATAACTGAAGTGTTAATCGCTTTTGTCGCTGACTGTATCGACTTCAAAATATTGGCAAAGAATGCAAAAAAAAACAGCGCATTGCAAGAATTAAAACTTAAAATATAAATAATAAATAAAGATATTATTCTATACCTACTCTTAACATCTTTGACATAAATAAATCTTCTTCGGAACGTCATTTATTTTTATCAACTTTATGATTTTTTTTCTGTTCCACAGAGCAAAACAATGATTGCAGATGGTGTAACAGAACCCCATTGAACCATGAAGTTTTTACGGATTACATGCATTTATTTTTATTAAAATTCAGAAAATTGCGTGATTTTATGAGTATTCATTGTGGATAATCATTTAAAAAATAAATCACTACGAATAAAATTCATCATATTTTTAATTAAAAATAAATAACACACAATAACTTTTAAAAATATCGTGTTTCATTTAAAAGCTTAAAAAATGAACCTTATTTTTTATTTTGGAAATGAAAATTAATTTTTTTATAATCGCAATTTTTTAAGTTTTGTTGAGTAACACAGGTGGTTAAAAATATAACAATTTGTAATATTATTTCAACTGCACGTGACTTTTAATAAGAGTATAGTGAGTAGACTATTATTAAAAGTGGATCGGACTAGACTCTAGTCCGATCCACTTTATTCATCTCAAAAATAATTTAAAAAAAACTAATAATAGGTAAGTACTTGTCATTGAGCATTTGATATCTTTGTTATTGTAGGACCCGGTTCGTGGCTAATTAATAACGGGTCAATCTTCAAGGTTAAGCAACGCTTGCCGAGGTCGGTCCGTGGATGGGTGACCAGTAACCATCCATTACGTAACAAGATCACTCCGTGCTCGTGAAGCACGTTAAGCCGTTGGTCTCGGCTATCATTCGTAGATCTTTGACAGTCGTTACGGGAAGTCAGAAGTCGGAAAGCCTGACCAAGGAGTACCTATCGTGATATAGGTAACTGGGTTGTGGAGGTCCAGACGGGTCCTCCACAGTACACCTGTATGTGGTGTATAATTGAAAAGCCTTTGATTTGGAGCTTCTATTTAAATTATTCATATTCAGCTACATCTGGTTTGACTGGAAACTGACCCCGCCCTTTTTAGGAAAAGGTTTGGTATAAATGAATAATATACGTAAAATAATACATTACGTGATAAAATAATATTTTACGTAAAACGTAATCGATCGGCTCATTTTAAGCCGATTTCAAAGAAAAAAGATGATTCTGGAATGAACAATGGATATCGAATCCCGGTATGAAAATGGGAAAAATGGAGCTCTTATTATTTTGTTCTTAAGCTGATTTGCGAAAGAAACCAGAAAGCTGTGTCATCCTACACACGAAAAGGGTATCGTCTAAAGAAAACATACGGGTTTATTGTGGTTAACATTTTATTTTTACGTATAATAATATTATCTACGGTTCTTTTCGGGACAGTCGAAATAAATGCGATTGTATTTGCCAGTACCTATGTTAGGCATTCAGAATTAAGGGCCCAGAATTATCTTCGAACTGAGATGCCTTTACTTCCCAAACAATATTGTGTTAGGAAATGAAAAAGAAGGAAAGGCAAAAATAAAGAATGTCCTAATATATTTATACCGTACAATGACAGTGAAATTGTGGAACCATTTTGCTGTTATCCAATACCTACCCGTTTAATCAATGGGGGAAAAGGTTTCCGAGATAAACATATCTGTATGTTTGAGTATCCCAAAATTATCTTAAACATATTCCTAACCGAACTCTCATGTGTCTAACAATGAATATTTAACTTGGATCCCTTAAGGGGGATGCTCTTTTTATTTTCATTTTTCCGTGGAAATATCGTTACTTAGATCTTGAAGATTTTTTGGGATAATAAATTCAATGGTCAATTTGTTAAAAAAAATGATATTATGATTTTTTAAATTTTTTTTTTACTTCTACACATATCATAAACCTGCCAAACTGCGTGAAAGCTTGCGTTTGCGTGTTTGTTTGTTTGTTGGTTTTGTTGCATGGCTGTTGGTACACACATCAAGCTATACATTTCCAGTTTTAGCTGAATTCGCATTGTATTGCTTTTGCGTAAAACCAGAAGTCAGCTTATACTGGTTATATATAGCTTGATGTGTAGCCGTACGTACCAAATGTACCTATAGCGGTATCTACAACGCAACATGTGAACAACGCGTCATACTGACGTCACGCAAATCCTGCATCGCGCAAGCAGAGTTTACCGCGCAACTAGCATAGATACAACGTTAGTATTGTTTGTCTGATGTACTACAACATTCCTTATGGGAACGTCAATTGATTGGATACGAAACAGGAAGGTCTGATATGTAAGACAATTGTCTGGTTGTTACCGCGAAACCCCAAGGATTGATGTTGCATACGTAATCGAGAAGGATTCTACGAATGTGTTCCCGATATTGTATTAACATGTAAACGGGAATTTGTTGTGTGTGCAATTGTACAGCACATCAAGCCATCCGAAACTGTTAAATTTAACCAATCAACTTTGAACCGTATGCTTTAGCGACAAAGTTGAAAATCTATTATAGAAATTTGACAGATTGTAGTAGCTTGATGTACTGGTGTCTGTACATTGATGATTTTGTTCAAGAGAATGTTTAATGGTGGAAAAATGTGCGAGAATATTCATTGTTTTAGCGAGTTTTTGGAGATTATACTATGTGTAACCGAAGTAAAGCACATTATGAAATTAATTTGTTCAGAATAGATTACTGAATCGAAAACTGTCATTTTTAATATATATTATATAGGTATCTATTTTTTATCCCAAAAATAATTAAAACTACGTTTTCAGTTACACTTATGTACCTACGTTACACTTGTCGTGCATTCAAAACAAACCAAAATGGACGAAATGGACGCTAGACCCTTATATGTGGCATTGTGTGCGTTCGTAGATTTCTGTATATATTGCCAAAATTATTTACGTAATAAGTATATTAATTATAAAAAAAAATAATATTCAGCTGCATCCGGTTAGACTGGAAGCCGACCCCAACATAGTTGGGAAAAGGCTAGGCAGATGATGATGATTTTAATTATAATTCTAATACTAGTTTTTGGACTTATTTAAATTACAACATTACGTGTGCCAAGAACATAGTTGTTACCAAGTTGGTTCACACTTATCAGGAAGATAGCTAGCAAAACTTACGTTTATTTCAATAACAAGAAAATACACTTTAAAAAATCTGCCTAGCTCTTGCCAACTATGTTGGGGTCAGCTTTCCGTCTTACCAGATGCAGCTAAATGTCAGTATTCTTCTAGGAGTAACTGCCTATCTAACCTCTACAACCCAGTGACTGGGTAACACGATAACTCTTGGCAAGACTGTTTGTCAGACTTTTGGGGATGACTACCCATAACGACTATCAAAGATCTACAAATGAAGTCCGGGACCAACAGTTTATCAAGGCAAGGAGGGGTCTCAGTATGTAAAAATGGTCACTCATCCATGGACCAACCCCGGCAAGCGTAGGATCGGTCGACCTATGCTGCTGTTTTTATTTAGCTACGAGTCCCCGAAAAAATAAAAAATCTGAATGAAAATAATAACAAGCAAATAGACTTTCAAAAAAATTTTCTACGAAGAAAAAATATACATTCAAAGTAAGTGCCATTGCCTAACTAACCGTAAAAAGGTAAATCATACCACTCTCTTCATATTATCAGGCCAAAAACAAAGGTTTACAAAAAAAACCCGTCAAGTGTGAGTCGGACTGGCGCACCGAGCGTTCCATACAAATTTGTAGGTATGTAAATAATCACGGGAATTTTTTTTTGTAATGTAACTACGCGGTTTTCGGAATTTTTCCTTTACTTGTGACATTGCTTCTTGCCAAATTTCACTATTGTAGGTCAACGGGAAATACCCTTTAGGTTTTGATTCCCTTGCGATTGTCAAAATATGCGCAATTAACGGAACATAAACGCCCGTGATCTTTTGATTGCTTTGACTTAGAAGTTTCATTTTTTCACTGCGTCAAGGGACTACAGCCCAGAGCATTAAAATCCAATAATCAATAGTTTATTGCATTCCATAATGTGTACATTATAATAGTTGGTATGTTAAAGCATCGAATCAACTTTACGCGTTCCTGAGAAAAATGGACGGACAGACAGACGGATGACGAAGTGATCCTATATTGAACCCTTATAAAATTCTGTGAAATATGAACTCTTAAATCTTAGCATGAAGAATTAATCTGCGAATGTTATCAATCTAAAATTTTGATAATTTTTCTTATCTCGATTCTTTAATGTAAACAAAAATATTGCTTTTTTTATTTTTAAAACATTTATATCTCTCAGAGGTAATTTTAAGCAAAATTATGTGACTAGCATTTTTCATCTTTCGCTCTAATATTACCTTTTATTTCATTGCTTCTTTTATTAAAGAAACAAGTGTGCAATTCGATTTATTTGAATCTGTGACCAATGCGATATGAATAATAATGAGACTATCAAAAAGAGATTAACATTTTTGAACTTAGTTGGGTTTCGCATATTTATTTGCGAATTTTATTTTAATATTTTTACAGTGAAATTGCAATGAACACTTTCATAAACACAGCAAACTATGAATTTATAACTTTAAAAATACAATAAAGAAGACAACAATTTTCTTTAAGCTAATCATTTTTACAGTGGCGAACGATACCTTTTAGTCTTTTACTTTTGTAAGCCATTCTTAGTCGGATTAGACTTTGGAGCTAAGAGGAACAGGGTGTAAAGTCCACTCATCATCCATAGACAAGGGAGGATCCTCCAACCAGACAGGTGTCGTGTCTGGTAGACTACTGCCACTGCCCGACGATTTATGTCGGGACGTAGTAAATATGTAACGGCTAATAGCCGAAGTGCGGCTACACCTAGTTTTAGCCGGTTACAACTAGGTGCATCCTACGTCGACGGAGCACCGCTTGGTAGGGCTCCTATTCCTATGTAAAGGATTTTTTAGAAACTTAACCAAACCTATCCTCAGGGTGCCCTTCGCTCGCTCTTGAATCCTACGTCGTCGCCTAACGACCGACCGCAACCTTGCAACCGATGTTACCCGAAGTAGATACGAACCGCATGTGGCCGGCTGCACCTAGTTGTATCCGGCTAAAACTAGGTGTAGCCTCACTTCGGCTATTAACCGTGACATATAATGTACTATAAACGCGCGGTAAACTCTGCATGCGCGATGCAGGATTTTCGGGTCGTCAGTGTGATACGTAGTTCTCATGTGGCGATGTAGATGCCGCCACAAGACTAAACCAACCGAGATAGACTGTATTGCCTAGGTAGTTAAGACAAGAATGGCGGCAAAAAAATTATCGATAGATAACAAATAGGTAGTATCACCAAAAAAGAACCCACAAAAAATACCAACGCACCCTCTATCAATCCGAACCTATCTATTAAGACACCAAAATCGAAAAAGTTTTAAATTAATTCTCTTTCGAAACGGAGTTACGTGAGAATTATTAGCCTTATCAACCACGAATAGAACTTTACGTCCGCAAAAGAATGTTTGGAAACTATTAAACTGTTGCGAGAATGATTACCTATTACAGTTAATAATTATAAGGGCGGGCCGTAAACCTGAGTTTGTAAAAATACTTCTGATCGAATCGACTAAACTGTGATGATGACGGGGTCAACCGATGAAAATAAAACAGAAGTTTGAGTTTGAATAGAACTTTTAGCAGTGTATTCATTGGGAAAAAAAGTAATGCAACATTGTTTCTGGAACATTGTTTTTGAGTGATGGAATCGACTAAACTATAATGATGAAGGGGCCAACTGACGAAGATGAAACAGAAATTTCGGGTCGGCTTCCAGTCTAACTGGATGCAACTGAATCGTATTTTACATGAAGTGACTGCCTTTCTGACCTCCACAGCCCAGTTTCTGGGTAATACGATACCCCTTGGTAAGACTAGATGCCAGACTTTCAGGCTTCGGACTATCCGTAACGACTGTCAAAGATCAAATCACCGAAGAGTGTGCACCTTCTCTTTACGATTGATCATGAACATTATATTTATAGTAACAGAATGTACCTTACTTTTTTTAATAAATAAATTATTATTTATTACCTTCGAACCACATACCGGTGTCATACCATAATCAGCCTATAATGTTCCCACTTCTTGGACACAGGTCTCCTCTCTGTGAGAGGGAGTGAGTGGGCCGTAATCCACCACGCGGACCCATTGCCGGTTGGTAGGATGTCCGCGGTGTCAACTTATCCATATTAATCCTGACTGATCCATACTACTATTAGCCTGGGATCTCGAGAAGGGCCTGGAAATGTATATTTCTATAAAAAGTTATTAAATACAAAATACACGCAGACGAAGTCACGGGCAACAGCTAGTATGAAATAAAATTAGTTAAAAGTGTGATTGGAAAAGGTAATTTTCAGTGACTGGTATTAGGACTGCTATTTTCCCTTGTATTTTCATTGTTTTTTTTTTTGGTAACAATTTACTTTGCTTATAGCCATACTTTTCTTTTTAATATTTTTTTCTCTGGTTGCATTAATTATAGGAAGCAATTAAGGTGTGTGTATTGCCGCGTTCCCACGGCTTTCTTTCTTACAGGCCGCGCCGCGACAAACCAGGCCGACAGGCCATGGGAACCGTCGCATCCGATGAGGCCTGAGGCGGCCCGTCGATCCGTCGGGACTTCGGGAGTCGGTAAGTAAAGTCGGCACAGCGTGGTGCAGCACAGGGGTGCCTGTCGTGGCCTGTAGTACGGGCGCGTTTCTTTTTGCTTCGCTTGTATGGAAACGCTCGGCACAGGCCGCGACAGGGCTCGACAGCCATAGCAGCGCCTCGCGCGGCCCGCGGTGGATAAATTATTTATCAGAACTCGATGTTTTTATACTTTCTCTTTTTAAACCATCTTTAATTCTTGTAACTGTTTTTATACCGTTTTAATGAAAGAAAGTAAGAAAAAAGAAAGAAATAATTAATTAATAAAATATTGCAAAAAAGTAACTCAATAGTCCAAGGAGAAACTTACTTATCCACTAGGTTTCATTATTATTCTCCGCAGCTATTTAACGCGTAGTTAACTAACCCTACGATTACACTTCGCATGAATAACCGCAGTTCACTAAACTAATAAAGACTAATTTGTATGTAATCCCTACGAAGGTGAAATCTTCCGTTATTTAGTACTTTTAATTTTTATCCTAAAGAAATTCCAGTCACAGATGCAGTTAGGGAAAGTGGTTGCGATAAGCATTGTTCGAACGTTTGAAGTAAGCAGTTAAATTAGCATAAGTGGGAACCACTCAGGTTTTGCTAAAACTGTTTGCTATTTGTCGCAGCCATCCAACTATGTCTTTATCAACTATATGCTGTGAGAGGATTGGTTTTTTTGTTGAAAAAAAAACACAATAATTATTATTCAAATTATCGGGCACCGACAAAATAATAATAATAATAAAAAAAAAATAATAATAATAATAAGACCTCAAAAAAACACAAAAAAAAAGGCAAAAGGCATCACGTTCACAATAATGTTTAAAAGCATATTGGCTTGTATATGGTGTGATGCTGTAGTGAGTCTGGCATGTTTATGGAAGCTCATCATCATCTTCATCATTTCAGCCGAAAGACGTCCACTGCTGGACATAGGCCCCCCAAGCACCTCCACTTCGACCGGTTCTGTGCTTCTCGCATCCGACGGGTTCCTGCAGCCTTCACAAGGTCGTCGGACCACCTTGTGGGAGGCCTTCCCACGCTACGTACGCGGTACGCGGTCGCCACTCCAGAATCTTTCGGCCCCATCGGCCATCTGTTCTGCGAGCAATATGCCCTGCCCACTATCACTTAAGTTTGGCAATTCTTCGGGCTATGTCGGTTACCTTGGTTCTCCTGCGGATCTCCTCATTCCTGATTCGATCACGTAGGGAAACTCTAAGCATAGCCCTCTCCATTGCCCTTTGGGTGACTTATAGCCTGCTATGGAAGCTCGGATTGATGGTTTTATCCCATCGTAAGAAGAAGCTACTAACAGCATTCTGAAAGTAATAGCTGTCAGGTTAGACGGTCTATTTTTTAGGCACTGGATTGCACTCCAAATGTCATTAGATTTGATTTTTTTTTGTTTTCTTAAGTTCTTCTTACGTACTTACTAACGACCAACTGTTGTATGTATTATATCCGTAACAGATATGGTCTTAAACAATGTTATTATATTGGGAAAGGTAAATAGACTATCAGTTTATCGAACAGATGTAGATACACCTAGATAACGTAAGAGCAACTACGTACGGCCAAAAATCGCACCAGCTTACGTACAAAAATCGTAAGCCGCCACTTTCGCGCTTAGTCCTGCCGGTCGATTCCGTAAAAATCTCACTGTGAAAACTTAGGTGATGTGAGTTTGTTTTTGCTAGGAATTGACACTAGTGACAGCTCACTCCACACTCACTTCACCTAAGTTTTCACGGTGAGATGGTTACAGAATCGCACTACTATCGTACTAATCGTACTGCTGGCTGGGTGAGAGTGAGCGCCGCCGCCGGCGCCTCTGGTGCTAGGCCTCGGGGTGGGGCGAGACGGGTGCCGCCCGCAGTGGCGTCTTTGAATCGGTTTGATTTTCCCATCACTAAACAGTGCTTGTGACGTCATAGTAGGTAGTCAAAAATGGCACGCTTGGTTTTCATACAGATCGTGATACTTGCGTTATCTATTTCTGCGGTTTTTCGGCTACGGCAGTGTAGCTTGCGGCGAAGCGGTGAGGGCTACACGAGAGCTACGTCTTAGCAACAATCTGTAGCTTAGTATGCTGCAGAACATCTCTGCATCGCTTGGCTGGTTTGTCCTACACAGGAATTCAGTTATTATAATGGCATAATTAAAACTTAGCTAAGAAGACAAATATATTGGTAAAGATGATGCTATTGATTTAATAAAATAAAAATAAATAGCAGCATAGAAATAATAATTTTTATTCCACCATTTGATAGTTAGAGGTTTGTGGCTAATGGATAAGTAGTATTACATATCTTCCGTATCATGCATTAGTGTCATTAATAGCTTATTTAAGTACTGCATGACGAGCAGAAATTTCTTTGAAATTCATCAAAGTTTTTATTCGAAAACCATGTCTTATCGTTCAGCAGTAGATGTTGAGTAGTTAGCACGAAATTATTTAAAAAAAATTACGATTTAGACTACTGTTCAAATCCGTATCTTGGCTTTATGTGCATCATAAACGGTTACTACGGCATTCAGTAGTAAAGTCATTGCAAAAACAAACGTACACGAACGTGTTTATATTGTTTTTATGAACCTTCAGGAAGTTTTCAGGTAAAGTTTCAGGTTAGCGTTTAAAGTTTATATGCACTAGCTTAAATAGGGTGCTTTGGGGTTGTAACATTTAAACTAGGGTAGTAAACCTCGTAGTACCCTACATACGTAATTTTCTTAGTGTTATTAAACCAAAACTATAATTTAACAAAATAGGGATTCCAACATTTTAAAGCCACGATTTTTTTACAGGCGTCCTTGGAATTATACGCGTGAGCATGAGATCCTGGGTTCAATTCCCAGGGCGGACAACGTGTTATTGGGTTTTTTGATCACGAATTATGCAGTAGTAACCCGGAGTCTGGATTTGTGCCCGGTAGATGACATCAGCGGTGCTATTCTGTAAAAATCTCACCGTAAAAACTTAGGTGAAGTCAGCGTGGAGTGAGCTGTCAATAGTATCAATTCCTAGCAAAAACAAACTCACTTCACCTAAGTTTTCACGGTGAATTTTTTACAGAATCGACCGGCAGGAAGCTTAAACATAACTGCCGAAATGTGGGTGTCCTATAGGTACACTTCCAGCTAATCCTTCGGGGATTTCAGGATTCATCTTATTTTCTGTTCCTTATCTGCCTAGCTTTTTCCCAACTATGTTGGGGTCGACTTCCAGTCTAATCGGATGCAGTTGAATACCAGTATTTTACATGGAGCGACTGCCTTTTTTTTTTTTTTTTTTTTTTTTTTTCGCTGAGAAATGACTTTACGCATCTCCGCTCGTCGGGGGAAGAGACGGAGTATGTGGGACTCCCTGCCAGGGTGGCACTAAAACTCAGCGGTGTTCCCTCATCGCCTTGATGGGGAGGTCATGGGAATCCGGCTCAGCCTTTGCATCCACAACCCCCCCGGCGCATGCCCGCCTAGCTGGCGGGCCCCGCATGTCCCCCCGTCTGGGGGGCTACGGGAATGGCCGGGAACACCTGGCCATTCCCGTCCGGCACTGGTGGAAGCCTGTGCAATACAGGCGAGGGTGCCCCCGCACCCGTCGCCTGCTGACTTCCCCCTGGGAGGAGTCGGAGATGACTGTCATACTGACGTCTTCTTCGACCCCTCCTCCGCCTTCGGAGCGGCGCCGCGAGAGGGTCTTCCTCCCGCACGCGCTCCGCCGCCTCCTTCTGGGACATGACGTGTTCGCAGAAGGAGGCGACTGCCGCCCAGGACCCCTCATCCCCTAGCATGGCGTTGACCAAGCCGGGGAGCGAGAGGTCCGTTCCGATCGCCGCGGTGAGACTGCGGCGCGGATCGGACCACGACGGGCACACCTCGAGAGTGTGCTGCGCCGTGTCCTCCGCCGCGCCACAGTCGTGACACGACGGCGTCTCCTCCCGCCCGATACGGTGCAGGTACGATCCGAAGCAACCGTGTCCGGACAGCACTTGCACCAGACGGAAGGAGAGGAACCCGTGCGACCGCTCGAGCCAGTCTCGCAGGACCGGCCCAATCGCGTCGAGGGTTCGGCGGCCGAAGGCTGCGGCGGCGAGGTCCCGCGTCCAGTGGACGACTATGGCGTCCTTTGCCTCCCGCCGGACGGCCTCCCGCTCTTCCGGGGCTGGGCGTTCTCCTCTCGCCCTTCGCCCCGCCGTCCATTCATATACTCTGGCGAGCACCCACGCCTCGAGCTCCCAAGGCGGGGTGCCGGCCAGAGCACATGCCGCGGAGAAGCCGACCGTGCGGTAGGCCCTCGCCGCCCGCTGGGCTATGACCCTTTGGGGGGCCCGCAATGCGGCGGCGTTCTCCCTCCTGTGGAGGGAGTCCTCCCAAATAGGGGCCCCGTAAAGGGCCATACTCCTCAAGATGCCGGCGTAGAGTTGCCGGCATCTCACGCTGGGCCCCCCCAAGTTGGGGAGCAGCCACGAGAGGGCGCCCGCAGTCTTCAGCAGGCGCGTCGATAGCCCGCTAAAATGCGGGCCGAAACGCCACCTGCTGTCGAGTACAAGGCCCAGATATTTCATCTGGGCCTTCACCTCGATTCGGACGCCCTCCACGAAGATGTGGGCGTCTGGTGGTTGGCGCTGCCGAGGCCCGTGGAAGAACACGGCCTCGGTCTTGTGCAGCGCCACCGTCAATCCTAGGCGGCGGATCCTCCCTGCGACCAAAGATCCGCCCGCCGAGGCCAAGTTGGCCGCCTCCCTGAAACTCTCCCCCCGGGCAGTGAGGAGAGTGTCATCCGCGTAACAGACGACACTCGTGCCTCGGAGGAGAGTTCCCCGCAAGAGCCAGTCGTAGCCGACGTTCCAGAGGAGAGGTCCCACGACTGACCCCTGTGGAACGCCGGCCTCGACTGCGTACCGCCGGACTTGGCCAGCCCTGTTCACGAGGACGATCGCCCGATCCTCCAGGTAGCTGGCCAGTAGACGCCGCATGTATAGAGGCACCCCGTGGAATCGGAGCGCCTCTAGGATGGTGCTGTGGGGAACAGAGTTGAAGGCGTTGGCTATGTCGAATGACACCGCCAACAATCCGTCCCCCACCTCCATCGCCTCCTTCACCTGGCCCTTAAGGCGGGCCAGCGCGTCCACTGTGGAACGCTCAGCCCGAAAACCAAACTGAGCGTCCGACAAATCCGGCCCCACATTCCGCAGGTGGCTCTTTAGGCGGGCAGCGATTATCCCCTCGAACATTTTGCCGACCTCATCGAGCAGGACGATGGGTCGGTATGCCGAGGGCGAGTCTGCAGGGCGGCCCTCCTTGCGAAGAAGGCACAACTGCCCCTCCTTCCACGGCTTCGGGAACCTCCCAGACGCAAGACATGCGCTAAAGAGGTCCCGAAACCGTTCCTCCATTTGGGTGGCGGCAATTGCCACCACCCTCGCCGGGACACCGTCGGGGCCCGGAGCCGTCTTCTTGGCGCGGATGTGCACAATCGCCGCGCTGAGTTCCGACTCCGTGACAGGAGGGGCCTCCTCTTCCTCCTCAGCTGGCGGAGCCATCCCCCGCGGAGGGTCCATCACTGGTGGGGTGAAGTTGTCCCTGCACGGGAACAGGGACTGAACCACCCCATCCAGGAAAGAGGGCTCCAGGGTCTCGGCCACCGGGGGACCAAAGGGGCGCAGCTTGTTGCGCGCCACCCTGTATGGCCTCCCGTAGGGATCGTTGTCGAGACCCTCCAGCATCTCCGCTCTCGCCGAGTCCCTGGCGTCGGCGATGGCCCGCTCGAGGACCAGTTTTGCCTCTATGTACACCTCATAGAGGTGGTCCTCGTGGGCGTGGTCTCGTCGACGCCGCCGCCGGCTCCGCGCGTAGGCCCTCCTGGCCCCCACACACGCCGCTCGAAGCCCCTCCAGCTCCACCGACCACCAGTACACCGCCCGATTGGGCAGCGGTCGGCCTGACCGAGGCATGCTAGAATTGCACACCTCGGTCAGAGACTCCCTCAGGTGTCCCGCCACGGTGTCCACGTCCAGACCAGCGGAAGGCGGCGAAAGCCAGTCCTGGATAAACGCCGCCTCCGCCGCCGCCTCCCTGTCCAGGCGGGTGAGAGCCCACCGTGGAAACGCTGACTGCCCCGAGGGGGGCCGCGTCTCTCCGGAGCCACCAGTGGAGATGTCGAACCGCACGTAGCGGTGGTCCGACATGGTCTCCACCAGATCCACCCGCCAGTTCAGCACGCGCGCGGCTAACGCAGGGGTGGCAAAAGTGACGTCCACTATCGAGCCACCCCGTCGCCGCACGCATGTCTGGACGTTCCCTCTGTTGAGGAGGGAGAGCCCAGAGAAGGCTGCCCACATCTCCACCGCCCGCCCGCGAGGGTCGGTGATTGGGTTGCCCCAGGTCACCGACTTGGCATTCAGGTCTCCCAATACGGAGACCTGACGCGGCGCCGCCCTGCCGACCACTGCGGCCAGGACTCCGAGATAGTTCTCGAAGTCCTGGAGAGGGCGGTTTGGGGAGAAATAGACGCCCACGAGGGCTACCTCTCCCCACGCGGCGGCCACGTATCCCGGCCCCCTCTCTAATAGCGAGAGGGGAGGGGAGTCTGTGGAGGACCGCGCCGCTAGTGCCACCAAGCCGTCCTCGTCACCCAGCCAACTGCCGGGGATCGAGTAGGGCTCGGCGACCACCGCTACGTTCACCGACCACTCAGCCATGGCCTGCACCAGCAGGTCCTGGGCCGCTCTGCAGTGGTTGGTGTTCGCCTGGAGGATGCGATGATTAGAAACCATTATTCTGACATCGCACCCCCCTCCTCAGTTACCGCCGCTGGAGCTGGAGTTACAGCGGCGGTGACAGGGGCGGTGGCGGCGACAGGGCGAACCTGCGCCGGCACTATGCCCTTCCTCGTGGGCGGCTGGCAACTCCTGCCCCCCATTCTGTGCCTCGCGGGACGGCCACTGGCAGCACACGCCGGGCAGTGTGGCGTGGCGGCGCTACAAGTGGCACTCTTGTGTCCCTCCTGTCCGCACTGGAAGCAAGACTCTCCCCAGTCGGACTTGGAGGGACACGTAGATCGGGTGTGGCCCGGCGCGAAGCACTTGAAGCACCGCGCAGGCTTGTCCTCAAGCGGCCGGACCACAGCCGAGCTGAAGCCCACGAGCAGCCGTCCCTTGGTCGCTTTAAGGGCGGCCGCCGCCGCGGCGACTGGGCACTCGACGCGGATGACGCCCATGCCGCGGCGACCGGGCCTGATGGCTCCCCCCTTCACCGCGCTAGCGCTGCAGCCTCCCGCAGCGGCGACGGCCGCCACCACATCCTCTTTGGTGACCGAATCGTCCATATCGATCACCTCCAGGGATGCGGTCTTGACTGGTCTGGCGACCGTCGCCACATCCGCGATGACCTCTTCCAACTTTTTTGCAAAGAGGTCCGCGTTTGCACCGCGCTGCTCCCCCCCGAACTCAAAAATTCGGGCTCCGGCCTGGGTGCGGCGGCACGTAATGTTGCCGATCCCCAGCCGGGAGGGGTCCGCGTTAGTACGAGCCAGTCTTAGGACGGACTCGTACGTTTCGCCCCGCTCCGCGGCCTCCGGGGTGATGGTCACCACTACCGCCGCAGTTTTGGGAGGAACCAACTTCCTCCCTCCCGCCGGAGCCTTCTGGGCCGAAGCAGTCGCAGCGGGCTTGGGCTTTTTGGCCTTTCTCCCCCTGCCCACCTCCGTCCACGCCTGGTTGGACGGCGTGGTAGAGGGAAGCATGGCGTCCTCCCGCTGCGTGTTCTGGGGGGCTGCCGGAGTGGCAGACGCTCCCTCCGCGCTTGTGGTGGGGGTTTGAGGGGCCACAGTGCTCCTCTTGCCCTTCCCTTTGCCCTTGGAGGGCTTCGAGGCCTGGGTCTGCGCACCCGATCGCAGGTCTCCCGCAGGCTGCGCAGGCACAGGCACTGGCTCCGTCGGTGGCGGACTCTTATCCGCCGCTAACGGCGGGCGGAGCCGCTTTTCCGGCAAGAGCCGGTCCTCAATGCCCGCGAAGCAGCCTCTGATGAAGGCCCTCTCCTCCATGACAACCCCGCGGATTATTTCCACGAGGCTGCCAGGGGAGGAGGAGCCTCCGTCTGCCAGACCAGGGGCAGGGGCAGGCGCAGGTTGGGCGTGCCGGGCCGTGGCCTCAGCCAGCTTCTGGTGCAGCTGGCTGACCTCCAGCTGCAGGCGATCCACCTTCGCCTGCAGCTGCCGCGTCTCGTCCGTGGCTGTGCGCTGCATCAGCTCCAGGACAATGCCGTGCATGCTCACAGCCCGGCATTTGAGGGCCTTCTGGAAGGTCCCCTTCAAGTTCGAGGACTTGGAGGCGACCTCCAGTACCTCCTCCTTGTCCTGGAGCGCCATGCGCTCCAGCTCCGCCAGGGAGTGGTCGGCGTACAGCACTGTAGACGTGCCATAGCCAGCCCTCGACCTGGCGGCCCGCGCCTGCCGCTCCCTGGCAGCGACCTTCTCCTCCAGGTCCTGCTGGAGCTGCTCCCTCCTTGCCAAGCCTAACTGACGCTCGGCGTCCACCAGGCCCACATCGTGGGTGGAAGTCGAAGCAGGACTCGAAGCCTTTTTTGACTTCGCCTTCCTCCCCGACTTGCCCACCGACTCCGAGGAGCCCCCGGACCCAAGCCTCAGGTAGGCCCGCTTCCGCTGGAGGCGGTCGTTTTCGGCCGCCGACGTGTCCATGACGGACTCGTCGGAATCCGAAAACTCCGCCCGCAGGCTGGATAAGCTGGCCGCAGATGGTGCGCGGTCAGCTTCGGCGTGGCCCTTAGAGGGGCCGGTGGATTGGCCCTGGTAAGGGCCACTGCGTTGGCCCTGAGAAGGGCCGTTTGGATCGTCCTGGGAGGGACTTTCAGATAAAAACCGCCCGGAGGCGTCTCGCCTTAGTTTCTTCGGCATCCTTGCAGTCGTCCGCCTTTTGTCTGCAAGTCACAGCACACTTTTGCCGCCGGTCTGCCACTCCGTTACGGTGGTCAGACACGGCGTTGCCCGGGGATCACGACGAGGACGTAAGTGCTGTGGGGGGACCCCCGGAGCGACTGCCTATCTGACCTCCACAACCTAGTTACTGGGTAATACGATACCCCTTGGTAAGACTGGTTGTCAGACTTTTTGGCTTCTGACCCGTGACGACTGTCAAAGATCCACGAATGACAGCCAGGACCAACGGCTTAACGTGATTTTCGAGACACGGAGGAATGTAAGGATGGTCCCATAGTCCATAGTCCATACAGACCAACCGCGGCAAGCGTAGCTTAACCTGATCGTTTGACCTGTGCGGCTGATATTATTTAGCTACGGACCCATGTTATCTGTTAGTATAAATTGTGTCATACTTTTTCTACAATTTTGCATTCAGTGATTTGAGGTTTTTAATAATTTTCAGCTCTCGTTGAAAATATAACGTAGGATACGTGGCTACGGAATTTTATTTAGTGTCTACAAACCGTAAACACTAAAATAAATTTGACCAAAAATTACAGATTTTAATAAAAGAAACAAAACTACACATGTTGAGCTTTAACCTATAGGTATGTAGCGTAGCGGTATCTACAACACTACATGAGAACAACGCGTCATACTGACGTCACGCAAAATCCTGCATCTCGCAAGCAGAGTTTACCGCGCAACTAGCACAGATACAACGGTCCGACATGAATCATAAGGCAGTTGCCCGCCAGGCACTACACCCGTCTGGTTGGAGGATCCTCCCTTTTCTATAGAGTATGAGTGAACTTTACACCCTGTTCCTCAAACCTTTTTAGTTACTTTACATACCTACATTCCATTCTATGTAGGTACAATTTCCTTAAAACGATAAAACCGGATTTGCCAAGGTCATTTTAGGTCAATGTAAGGAAGCTCTGGGTTTCAGCGGGCAATACACCTAATCCTCCAGAGAGATCTGACCAAATACTTTCAAATTAAACCTTTTCTATACGTAGACACACAGTAAGCGTTAGTAAATATGTAGGTTGGGTCTATATAGTTACATATGTAAATAGAATAAGTCAATATAAAACCTTTTGACATATTCGAAGAAAAAAAAACCTTACCTACTAAAGGTATGTAGTAAAAATTTTATGTCTGTGTAACGCCCTATATTATTTTCAGGAGTAGGCATTTCTAAAGGTTAGTTTAAACAGGTGCTTTCCGTTTTTGAGGTGTATTATTTTCCCATCTGAATATAAAATAAGTTAAGAAAAGTTTTGAGTTTGAATTAATGTGATAAGAGTCTAGAGAAAGGTCGCAAACGATGAATGAATTTTTTGAAAGATGAGATGAATAGACAGGCTGTCCACAGAGATGACGGATTAATGATGTATACCTATGGACAAAGAGATGCTACGCGAATTCAAAAATAACTTGCTTAAGGGCAGGCAGAGGATGAGGATTTTGATCCTACCAATTATTTATAATAGCTGGTACTCAATAAATTCAACACAAAACTCAAAGCATTTATTTCAATTAAACCAATTACAGGCACTTATGAATTGTCAAGAGGTCGGTCAGTCAGAAAGATGAAGCTAGTTGCCCATTCCAAAGCGTAGGTACCTGGAGAAGAACGGGCAAGAAACTCCATGGAAACTCTTTTAAATCAAAATAATATGGTTACAAAGTCTTGTTTACATAATTCATGTTAAAAATTATGCATGTGAGAACGATGCAGAACGTTACAAGCGACCGTAATGAAAAGACGAAAGAAAAAAAAAACAACTAAGTACTACTTTTTTTGTTTAGCGGTGGGTCGGGATTTGGATGATAAATGATAATGACTTTTTATAGCACTGTGTGACCTAAACCAGCACTTAAGTCACGCTTTTCTGTGACTTAAGTAGACCTTTTTTACACAGAACAGTGTGACTATAGTGCGGGTTTAGGTCACACGAGCTATAAAATAGTATACCTACGATACGTGTGACTTAAATAATAATTATATGAATAGCATATTAATATTATTAATAATTATATAGCTAATTTCACGCCGTGCAATAGTGGACTACCTACATACCTAAGTCACACGTATCGTAATGTACTATTTTAGACGTCTTTGTCACTTTTGGTAGCGAGGCTTATTTTTCAATGCACGCTGCATTAGCTCAACTGTCACTAATGAGATACAATTACTTTTTCTATTATTAACGCTTTTTTTTTTGTGGATGGGAAATCATCAAATGACTCCTCCCGCTCTGGGTGGAGCGGAAGGGAGTGTCAGACTCTTACTGACTAAAACCCGTGTTCCTTCCTTAGCCCTTTATGTTCCAGGCCAGCGGTAACCCTTTCGGACAATCCCGCTGACCCTATTATTACCGCTCTCTAGGAGATTTCTTGACAGTTGAAGGGCTACCCGCAAAAGGATAATTACTTGTAAAGAAACTACAACTAACATTGATTAACCCCTCGTATTAGGAACGTGGATCCATGCGAGACACACTTGCTATTTAATTGTTTCTGTATTAACGACATTATTATTACCGACCGAGGAATTGAACTCAAGTAACAAACCCTATTTCTCTAAAACTTTCTTTAAAAGCATTCTATTGTATAGTAGATCACGTAAACGTGGTTTTAGAGGACCCAACCGCAGTACGTGACATTTTGGAACATATAGAATAACACATAAAATATTTTAAATTCTGTTTACATTTTTAGAGCATTCGGATTTAATGCTGGACGATAAATTTTATAGTCCCATAACTTCATGGATGAAGGGACTTTGTTCAGATGTTATATTATAGTCACGAAAGTTTCAGTTGTTAAACTTATTTGTCGCAGTTTTGCTGTTTACTGTCAAACGAAGACCGACTATTATTAGTCTGGATTGCATATTATGAAAATTTGCAAAAAATATACGAAATAAATCTAAAGTAATATTAAAAAGAGAGATTTTTTTTGTGTTTTGTAACGTTACCTCTTAGGTTAAAACCTTTTATTCCAAATAATGACTGGTCTTTAATGTTATTTTCAAACGGAATTCGTATTTTTGACATGACAAGAAGTCACATTTATATAAATAAAACAAAGTCGGGTTAGTAACATCATTTATAACTCAAAAACGGCTGGACCGATTTTTATTATCTTTTATTCTTGGGATTTGTCTCCGCCCTGAATAGCAGAATATCAAAGTCAAAGTCAAATCATTTATTTCAAATAGGCACATTAAAGGCACTTTTGAATGTCAAAAAAAAAAACTAAATAGAAATGATTCTAGTCGCCCATTCCAAAAGGTAGTTTTCGTATGGAGAAGAATGGGCAAGGAACTCCACCGTTACTCTTTTAAAATGTGTTACAAGGTCTTGTAAACATAATTGTTATATACATATCGATTAAACATATATTACGATATTATTAAGTACTAGATACGTATGAAAATATAAAATTTATAGAATTTGAATCACCTTAATTGCAAATTTTGCAATTAAGGTGATTCCTATTACTATAGAAGACTATTTATATAGATATTCAAAAATAAATAAATATGTTATTCGTAAGACATTATAAATTATTACGTTCCGAATTAATAAAAAGTAGCATTTAATTTACAGTCCCAAAAGACTTTTCATTCCGCCTATTTTAATTAATTAATTATTCATCTTAATAAAACTTAATTACTGAGATAAATCGTGACATCTCTGCTCATTCTTAGGGGAAAATTATTTATTTTCTTTTTTAATTAAGTACGTACTTCAAACTGAAACGTGCTTTTCATCTCAGGCACATAATAGTATAACTATTTTTTTGAAGTATAGCGTAATATAATGATGAGTAAAAAAAACTCCGGAGTGTCGTAACACCATCTTTAAATTAGCATTTCTCGCAGCGGTGTTGAAGGAAGTTATTAATGTCGAAGTGGATAGGTACGTGGCTCAGCAAAAGAAGGACAATTTTTTAGAAATATACAACAAACCTATTAAAGTGTTTTCTTTTTAGGGTTCCGTAACCAAAAACGGGTAAAAACGGAACCCTATTACTGAGACTTCGCTGTCTGTCCATCCGTCTGTCTGTCACCAGGCTGTATCTCAAGAACCGCGATAGCTAGACAGTTGAAATTTTCACAAATTATGTATTTCTGTTGCTGCTTTAACAACAAATACTAAAAACAAAATAAAATCCCATACAACAAACGCGATTTTTTTTGCCTTTTTTTGCTCGATATCAATAATGGCAACAGGTAGGCAATTGAAATATTCACAAAATACTCAGTTGTATTTTTACTTTAATAATCAAATTAAAATAAAATAAATATTTAAGGCTCCCATACAACAAACGTGTTTTTTTCTGCGTTATTGCCTTGTGGTACGGAACCCTTCGTGTGCAAGTCCGACTCGCACTTGGTCAGTTTTTTTGTTTACTAAGATTCAATCGGGGAATGAGAAGCTACGTTTTCACTTGCAACATGCATGTGACTTGTTTTGTCTTATTATGTACTGGCAACAATATGTATGAAGTGAAAATTACAATTCGAAATGATGATATTGTGCATGTTATACGTAAAACGTGTTAAAGAAACGTATTTGAAAGCTGTTTAACATTTTTATTCTTCGAGAGTACCTTCCCAAGTAATAATAATATATTTTCATTTATAGATTTCTCTCTACTCTCCAGACATTTACCTACGCCGATTTACCTTTATTATTTTTTACTAGCTTCTTTTTAAAGCTTCTTTTTAAAAATAAAGGAATGTTTCCTATATGTAAAATTGGCTGTCTTCAGTATTTAGAGTAATTTCCCTCCAGGTACGCTTCGTAAATTCCACCCTGTATATAATTTGTATTCAATATTATAACGTTATAACAACAATAACAATTTCCCTGAATCGACGTTAGATATTTTAAGATTCGTGGAATGGATATATTGGGTTTTGTTGCAAGAAAATACAAGCAATTTAGAGCTAATATTCCGATTTTATCCCTCGTTTAACGTTACAGAAGTAGGTACTAGATACTTTTGTTACTAAAACTAGTGCTGCAAATTGGGCCCGGCCTATAGCTAAAGTTGTAGAAACAAGAGCTGAATACTGATCAGTATTAAAGTAAGCACTATATTATTATTTTGACTGTCTATACAAAGGTCTGATACCTTACCATTTAAGTTCTATTGTTCTAACATTACCCACAGCTCGATCGGTCAGGTTAAGCTACGCTTGCCGCTGTTGATCTGTGGATGGGTTACTACGTGACCCCTCCGTGCCTCGGAAAGTACGTTAAGCCGTTGGTCCCGGTTGTCATTCGTGGATCTTTGACAGTCGTTACGGGTAGTCAGAAGCCCGAAAGTCTGACAACCAGTCTTACCAAGGGGTATTGTATTACCTAGTAATTGGGTTGTAGAGGTCTGATAGGCAGTCCCTCCATGTAAAATAATGGTATTCAGCTGGATCCGGTTAGACTGGAAGCCGACCACAACATAGTTGGGAAAAGGCTAGGCAGATGATGATGTAGGTACTAACACTATGGATTTTTAATAAGACTGAAATAAAAAGTTTTTTTTTTATAGACCATTTTCTTGAATATGTTCGACGATACCTATAACCTAAAGTGTTGTAATTGGCCTTCCATCGCTAAATGTTAAACTATCGGTATATGTAAGTTATCTAAAAAAATATGTTACACTAAAGTCTATCACACTAATATTATAAAGGCGTAAATTTGTATGTGTGTGAGTGTATATGTTTATTACTTCTTCATGCACAAACGGCTGGACCAATTTTGAAAAAAAATATGTTATGCAGATGACACCCTGGATTAACATATAGGCTACTCTTTATCCCAATATTCCCACGGGATCGACACTTATGCGGGTGAAACCGCGGGGCGCAGCTAGTATACGAATAAACTTGTATAGCAAGTGATTTTGTGGGTCATTTAAATTGCTCAGGTAATTTTTCTGTACCAGAAAAACAATACAGCTATTTCATAGCTGTTTTTCTTTAATTAAGGAAGAGGGCATGTATTACGACACACATCATATATGTCAGCATATAAACAAGCTTCAAGTTCACAAGTAAGTCCAGCGTAATATTACCCCGTCCTTTCAGTTCCTGTCCTCGTTTACCCAAATAGTATGGTTACCCTACCGGACCCGAACGTTTACGCCTTTAGACTCTACAGATATTAGGTTTTCAGAAGTTCTGAATTTATTGATCGAATACATAGACAAAGTCATCAGCATTCTTGTAAGGTTCATATTGAAATATGTCCTAACTTTGATTTTTTCTCGAAGTTTTTGTTCGTATTTCGAGATTTTTTCTTTGAAATTGAACCTAAGCGAATTATAGTGAAGCGGAAATATTTTTTTAGAACTTATTTAAGTACCGGTTTGATTAAGAAGGCACGACTGTCGCAATGGATAAGCATAATACTACGTGGTTTATGAGTCGCGGGTTTGAAGTTTTCGCTCAAAATAAATATCTGTACAGGGGGCCTAAAAAGCCACTTTGGCAGAATCATAAGGATAACATTATGAATCATAATGGACAGTTAACTGTTAAGTTAATTGTATCAAATCCCATTGGATAAGGATTTTTCAGTTATTTTTTTTGTCTGTGCTAAAATACCAATCAATCCAATCCCAATCTCTTTGATTATACCTACATAGTGCAACAAAAAAAGGAAAAACACGGACTGTCTTCGCTTTGTTATGATTCATAATGATATCCTTTTATGATTCTGCCAAAGTGGCCTTTTTAGGCCCCCTGGTTTTTGGTCTCGTGTTAGTAATAGCAAATACAGAGGTATTTTTTGCGATTGCTTCTTTTATACATCATCCAGGTTTATTTTAATATCAACCGTTTGCATTTTATTTAAAGAAACTGTCAATTTTCTTTGTCTGATCCATTTCTGTGATGATTTTTTACTCTATTTTATGATTTACTAGCTGCGCTCCGCGGTTTCACCC
Organism: Oligia strigilis; assembly: GCA_951800025.1. Lineage (NCBI taxonomy): Eukaryota > Metazoa > Arthropoda > Insecta > Lepidoptera > Noctuidae > Oligia > Oligia strigilis. The sequence continues at coordinate 17,477,337 of OX637543.1, forward strand.
GCGTAAATGTCGATCCCGTGGGAATATCGGGATAAAAAGTAGCCTATATGTTAATCCAGGGTGTCAGCTACCTCCATACAATTATCAAAATTGGTCCAGCCGTTCGAGCGTGAAGAAGTAACAAACATACAAACACACACACACACACTCACAAACTTTCGCCTTTATAATATTAGTGTGATTCATCTTGGCAGTCCAAGAAACTACCGTCGTCTGACATCTGTGAAATACCAAGCAAGTTTTCAAAGCCTATTCTAGCTTCTGGCCAGATGCGGCCGAATATCAATACTTTACACGGAGCGACATCGGTGACCCAGGAAAATAAGATGTTAAGATAACTCTTTCTCGTGTTACGAGACCGACGAGGGTCGGTTCGGTTGACCTATATCTGGCTTAAGGAAGTGATCATATTTCAAATTCAAATCTTGGTAGAATTAAAAAATGACTGCAAACACTAGTTTGTCACAGTTAGAAAACAGATCATCACTTATCTTTTTGTGACCCTGCATCCTAACCAAAAAGATCGTTCGCGTTAATACGCGATGGTCGCGTTCTTATGTCACCAATTTGTTCGGAACATAGGAAGGCGACCTCTGGCAATGCGACTACGCGTTTTGGGGTACCCAAACATAACAATTCCGATAATCGCGTTAGTTAGGACGCGGTAAAGGTAAACAACTACCGGCTAGGAGTAAAATTTTATCATTGTCTTCGTTTATAGATAACAACAACTTGATTCGCGTCGGTGGCCGTATAGATGCGTCCACATAGAGCTTTGAAACAAGACATCCAATACTCCTACACGCCTCTCATAGATTAACAAAACTATACTTTACAAATGAGAACTTTTTGAACCTACATGCAGGTCCGAATTTGTTGCTAGCAACAGGCATCTTGCTAGGCGCACAGTCAGAAACTGTGTGCGATGCCGTCGAATAAGTGGCAAAACGTTATGCCCAAAAATAGGTAACTTGCCATCTCAGTGTGTGACCCGGCTTACCCATTTTTGTCCGTCTGTTTTGACTTCGCTGGCCCCTTTTTTATTTTAAATCGCAAAGGACGTGGAAGTCGCGTTATAAAATGTTACAGTTCGCGTCAAATAACTTTGCCGCTCTGAAGTAGGCAACGAATCACTGCGCAGTAGTTAATCCTATGAATACAACAGCAGCGCGCATGGCGCGGATTGGCGCGGCTAGGAAAGAGCCTAGCTTCAGAGCGGAAAAGTTATTTGACGCGAACTTTATATGTGTATTTTTGTGTGTTTACGCTATAAATGTATTCATCTAAAGGCACGAGACACGCGTTGCTGTTAGATTTCCACATACAACAAAAATCTTACATTGTCTGCTTCGGATACGAACCCATCACACCAGAAACTTTTCCAATACGGAGCCACATTTACTTTAAACTTTTTTTAGTTCTGCATCCAAGCCTAAACATACTGCAGCCTTATGTGACGACAACAAACATAACTCACTTTTTATCAAAAGCGATGCGGGCAAAAGCTAAGCACCATGATAAATTGTAACAAAATCCAGAAGTAATGTCGCAAACCACAGCAAAACAGTTCCAAGTCCTGATTAACAACCCTGTTGCATTTGTAACAGAAACATAAGCCTTATTGCTGGGAGACACGCATTGTACCATTGCTATCTCATGCAATAAGCAAATTAGCGATCGTGCCATCTGATAGGGATGTGGAGAGAAGATTCGTTTGTATTTTGATAGCGAGAAACGAAGAGCTTTTTCGTGATGAGTTAGATTATAACTGAGGGTTTTAGTAAGCCCAGGTTTAGTAGGTATCTACCCGTTTTTTTTTGTGTGAAGTTATCTGTCAAATAAATTAATCTGACTTATTCAGAAGGAGAAAAAACAAGTCATAAGATTTTCTCTCTTTTTTTTTTGAGGTTTTTTGACTCTTACTTTTATTCAGTTTAAACATCATTTTGGTATGTACCTATATGATAGGCTGGTGTTGGTCAAATTTGACTGAATGAACGATCGCTGAGCATGTCAGAAGAGTGTCAAAATAACTGCAACGGTTGAATATAACTGAATAATTAAGAATGTATAGTGGTATATAAGGTGTGTAATAGGCAGAGGAATCAAAGTCAAATCTGCTTATAGTACTCACGGTTTAATGAGCGACACACAACACACACAGAAAACAGTCAGAAGGAGAATAGTCAAGATAATAGTAGGCACACACAGTCACAATAGTCACAGCACAATATTAACATTATTTGCTTAGATTGCTAGAATAAAATAGGCGAACGAGGCGTCACGTAATCATGCGCAGCCGGGTAGCGCGTGAGCTAGTTTCGACTGAAGGTCGCGTCAAGGTGGGTGGACGATCGCTTCGTCCACTCCCACCTCGGTGCCTGCCGGCTACGTCACAATGACGTCGCTCGGCGTGCGCGAGTCCAGTGTTTACCGGCGGCCCGTCATCAACCGCACTGGCAGTGTAAATGAATAATGACAAATAAATAAATGTAAATAAATGTTTTGATTCTGTTTTGTTTATTGTGTTGTGTTGTGTGAGTTATAAATATAAATGAATATAACTAAATGATTTGGTGTGTACCCTACAAATGTCATGGTTCTCAAGACAATGGAGATTTTTTTTTCGGGTGTAGTATAATGAAGAGAAAATCGGATTACGTAAAAATTACTACCAAGTTTCAAAGTATCAACTATTTATTCAGAATATTACGGAGCTAAGCTTGGCCTATATTAAATTTGCCTTAATTTCAGCTGAACACTAAAAGTGTGTCCTAGAAAATATGCGAGGCACCTGTGACCGTACTAACATAATGACCTGCTCAAACTCTTTGCTAGCTACCTCCATTGCTTTCCTGTCATTTCTCTATTTAGAAAAATTGAAAAACGGATGTAGAAGAGAGGAAAATATGTTATAAATTATTTATATCGAGGGAATAATACAATAAATTCCGTGAAGTATTATAGAAGGATTTCCAGTAATTTGATTGTTAAAGAATCACGAAAATGTTTTAAGATCTACGCTGTTCATATTTCACTATTTGTGCCAACAGTTTTTATTATTACAAAGAAAATCTTTTTGACACTGAAGTCGACTGGGCAAAATATTGTGCGAAAAATTTCAGGTAAAAAAAAAAAGAAAAAGGAAATTTGCCCTTAGTGCAAATATCTTTTTATTTCTCGCTTCGAAACTTTTTAACTTAAAATAGTCTGTTTTTAAGACACGATTTTAATAGTAGATTATGCACCGAGGGGCTAAAGTTGTGTCTTATGTCACGGGCGTCATATTGAATCTCGAGCGCAATGAAGGATTCGGGATTTAACTCACGAGCGAAGCGAGGGAGTTAATACAAGAATCCTGAATGCAGCGAGGGATTCAAGCTAGCCCAAGGCAAAGACACCTTTAGCCCAGAAGAGGATACTCTACTTTTTACACCTACTGTGAGAAAATAATAGCCATAGTACGAAAAACAAAGTATTTATTAAATAAACAAACACAAGAATAACATATTTGTTGATAAATTTAAAGTTTAAATGCCAAAAGTTCGCGCCTTTATTGCGTCTACCAATAAGTAGCCAAGACACGATCAACTCGATTTTCAAAAAAAAAAGTCTCTTCTACGGTTTGTCGTGTGTGTCCATTGATATCACTCTCATGGAAGTGGCGTTTGTGTAAACTAAGCTTTATACAGGGCTGGTAGAATGGTTTTGGATGATTGGCTGTATGCATTGTGAATTTAGAACGTCATTGGAGACTCTCGTGAAAATAGAGTATTTTTGATAAAATGTGATAAATCGACTGTAGTATAGATAGGTTTTATTAGTTATTCACAAAATCCACAGCAATCTTTCCACAGTTTACATAAAATAAATTAACTAATGTTACAGCCAATTACTATTACGGTATTACGGCGCGGTATGGTATTTGTTATTATTAATGCCAGTTTTAATGTTATTCCATTCCTTTTAAAAAATGGTTCGTAGTTATCTAATTATTCTTACAATATTATGTCTTCGAAAACATGGCAACGATATGAAGAAGCAGTCGTTATGATTTTGTAGGAAATCGAGAATATCATCCACGCGTAGTAAGGGTATCGAGAATAGCTTTCCTCTTTCTGGCACCAAAGGGTGTTTGTTAGTACTATACTGCCAATTTAGCTGAGCATGTGAGATTCCAAATTCAAATCACATTATTGACCAGCGGGTCATAATGAAATCCAGTACAACATTATTGACCGGCTGAGCCCCCGGCCACTAATGACTCACTTTAGGTTAAGGTTGCTTGACATATAATTTAACATTTTCGAGCAGGTGGTGTGAAAAGTAAGTTTTATACTGAGCAGTGTATGCTGGTTTATAGGTATAACATATAACTAATTTCCAATATCTAGTTAATTATTCCTCGCTTTGAAACTTTTTAACTTAAAATACACGATTTCCAGATAAGGTTTTGCAGTTAGTTTTACTGAAAAGTTTACAGCTATTATATGTTTATCACATAACTGACTGTCAATATCGTTTTAATTTTTCCTCATGTCAAAACTTTTTTGACAATTTAAAAAAAAAGACATTTGGCCAGCATACAATAAAGTTCATATCTATATTACACAGGTATATACGACACAAGGGTCACACACAGTATTATTATTATTATTATTATTATTATACGTTCCTCTAAAATCGTGACCTTATCAAATACCACGCCAGTACGTACAAACCCGTGTTAAACATTACAATTTACAACTGCCATCTACATTCTCGACAATACGAAAAACAATTGCCATATACGTACCTCGGGCTTGTTATCCTAAACTAAGTCTACTGCTACTTTTTGCCACTCACCCGGTCCCAAGGCTCACTTTACAGATTGCCTCCACCGACTGCTTTCCTCCCGGTCTAGCGAATTTGCTAGATTATTATCTGGCTAAATAATGCGTGCTGGGGACTCGTTGCGGTTAGATTATTGAGCTGCGTAAGATAAAACTGGTTGAGGCAAATTTTAGGTAAGTATTGAAATTAATTAGTCGAGGTTGTAGTTTAAAACACCTTTATCTTTTAATGGATCCCTATGATCTATGATTTTTTATAGTATTCTTTCTTTACATTGCAAGTAGCCCTGCGGAATTCGTATGACTTTCTATCGCAACTTTATGTTCTTCATTACACTGAAAATAATAAGTTCTTATTACACCACATTAGGCGATTTCATTAAGGCTTAATGACTCTATACAGTAAGAAGATATTTTTGTAAAACAATAAAAGACAAGACAGTAACGTTTAATGATTGAACATACCATTTACTGAAAAACACGTTAAAGTTAAAACGTTAAAGTTTACTGTCATGACGGTAACATTTTGCCTCGAGCTTTAACTGTTTTCGGATCAGTAAAAAATACTGTTTTGAACGTTAGGCTCTTATGGAACTGTTTAAAGCAGTTCAGATCAATGTGTTTTCATTTTTATTTACTGCTTATTTCTTTCAGTGTATGCTGCCCCACTGCCGAGAAATATAAACAAATTCACAAAAATGAGGGACAACTCTCTCTCCCATTAATTTGATTCCATTTATATTATAACAAGTTAATATTTTATACTGTCTCCCATTATTCTTAAAACGTTGTCATTAATAAAGCTTGCATTTATACCTATTGTTATGCAGCTAATAAAGATAAAATGATATCGTTAGTGATACGCAATAGGCCTAAAACGATTAATTATGACCGTCTTTGGGGGTGCCTTGTGTCCCGTAATGGACATCTTTCTGCTGACATAACAATAATGAATATTCTGATATTATATTTATTTTCTTTTTAATAAAATCTTCTCATTATTAGTTTCGGTATTATTATTGCAAAAGTGACAGTTTCAGTCTTGTGTCTGGCTTTATTAGTATTACTACCAGGGGGGGCTAAAAAGGCCACTTTGGCAGAGTATAAAAGGGAAACATTATGAATCATAATGGACAGTTAACTGTTAAGTTAATCGTATCAAATCCCATTGGTGAAGGATTTTTCAGTTATTTTTTTTGTCTAAAATACCAATCAATCCAATCCAAATCCAATCCCAATCTAATCCCAATCCCTTTGATTATACCTACGTAGTGCAGCGAAAAAAAGAAAAACACGGACTGTCTTCGTCATGATATGATTCATAATGTTAATTATCCTTTTATGATTGTGCCAAAGTGGCCTTTTTAGGCCCCCAAGACTATATGAATTAAGTAGAGATATATGTGTTAGTTGGTATACAGAAGAGGCCATAGGAAGAGAGTATAGACGTCAGCACATCAACTACTACAATCTGTCAAATTTCTTTAATATGTTTTCAACTTTATCGCTAAAACATAAGGTTTAAAGTTGATTGGGAAAATTTTACAGTTTCGGGTAGCTTAATGTGCTGGCGTCTGTACATTTATCCCAGAAAATTATAAAGTTACCACGTGTATGTACAAGACAAAGTCGAGACCAGGGGGCCTAAAAAGGCCACTTTGGAGAATCATAAAGAATAACATTATGAATCGTAGGTGAAGACAGTCCGCAAATATAGGTATTCACTACGTAGGTATAATCAAAGATTATTATTATTATTATATTATTATTATTTGCTACTAGCTTTTCACCGCGGTTTTGCCCACGTCGAAGTCAGAAATTATTCTGCGGGAACGTAGTACCGAGATAAAAAGTATCCTGTGCGTTAATCCAGGTAAACTATTTGTGTGCCAAACAATCAAATCCGTACAGACGTTTTTGCGTAATTGAGTTACAAACATACAGTTTGTAGGATAAAACTGCACCTCTGCTTGTTTGTAACGAAAACAAAGGCACCTGCCCAGTTCAAGCAATAAATGGTTCAAGCAAAACACACAGCAATGAAAACCCACTTTGATTAAACGCATACAGCAAACGTCAGAAAAAAAAATCGGTCAAGTACGAGTCGGACTCGCTCACCGAGGGTTCCGTACTTTGTAGGTATGTAAATAGTTTATCACGGGAATCGTGTCTCGAATATTCTTCCCGTGTTTTCTAATTTTTCTTTACTTGTGCTACATGACATTGCTTCTTGCCAAATTTCATGATTGTAGGTCAACGGCAAGTACCTTATAAATTTCGATTCCCTTGAGAGTGTTGAAATATACATTTTTTGCGACCTAAACGGCCCTATATTTTTTTTACGTTAACTTAGGTGTTTGATTTGTTCACAGCTTCAAGGGACTGTAGACCTGATATGGTTTTAATTTCAACTCGATACCTCCACGTGTTCCAGGGATAAATGGTCTTGACAGACATACGGACGAACAGACGGACGGACAACAAAGTGTATCCTATATGGGTTCCGTTTTTTCCTTTTGAGGTACGGACCCCTAAAAAAACTCTAAAGTTTTCCTTGAGATTTTCTCATGTAACCCAACTCTAATATATTTTTTATCTCGATCGAACAAAGTATTTGCATAACATTGGAGTTTCGTCGGAATTCTCCTCTTAAGTTTTGCTTCTAATAAAAACAATTCGCAAGTAATATATGGGCTTCAGTTTAGTGTTATCAGTAACTTAGGGCCGTGGGCTAAGTTATGAAAAGAGTGGGTAGTCTAAATTATGATTTTTTTATAATATTGTACGGAGTAAAAAAAAAAACTTAATAATTCTAAACTTATTTTCGGCAAAAAAACAAAATATTTACGTAATTTAAGGTTCCTATCCTATGGGATATATTTGCTGGTTTATTTAACAAATAACACCAAACTATTAAATGGATCGTGAGAAGGCGCGATTACTATTGTTACACGGACAGGCGGACGCGAGCAAAATGCTCACACTAGGTACTTCAAATTCTAATGTTCGAGTCGTGAACTCGTGAATATATGGCTTAAGGGGGAAGCGCTAAGGTGGCCCGCGAAATTAAAATTTTCTTATTAAACCTCATTATCATCTATTTGTTTGTTACTTTTTCATTGACAACCTATAATAATGCTTTATCTAGGTATGGGCCTTAGTTGCCTGACAATAAAATGATTATTATTATTATTATAATCCCGTAAATAAAACACTAAAATCAAAAACCCAAAATTAACATCAAAATAACCTTCACAAATGGGTACTAAGACTTCAACAACCTACTTTATCTACCCAATCAGTCAACCAGAAAATAAAAATGCTTGAACAAAATGCTCTTACACATATTCACTATAAATCCTTTATTATTTCTCCGGAATGATATTATAGCACGATTTAGAATTTCATTTCCTGAGCTCGTGGCGTCATATGCAGTTCACTGCGTCTCGCTGTGCCGTCGTCTGGATATAGGATTTTTTTTTATAAAATGGCAACGTGTACTGGTATTTTTGTAAATATGCTTGCAGATTAGTATGGTTCTTTTAAAGAAAGTTGGTAGATATATTAGATTTTGATATTGACTAACCTGAGATTAAAATCAAGAGTGCATTTTTATATGAAAAGATGTTTGTAGAACGAATCATCATTAGCATCTGTTTAGCCTTTCCTCAACTAGGTCGGGGTCAGCTTCCAGTCTAAACGAATTTAGCTAAATATCAGTATTTTACAAGAAGCAATTGCCTATCTGACCTCGATAATTTGGAGAACGAATATTTTATTAATATCAACATAAAAGTGATATAAATAAGTTTGTCCGTTTCGTGTGTTACACATTCTGTAAGAAGGAACTCGAAATTAACATAATTTATCAAAGAAGTAACTTTGAAAGGACTGAAAAGGGAAAGGTCGAAGGTAAAAACTTTTCAAGTGGACAAAACTTTACTTGAAAATGAATACGTTTGTAACATCTGTTAGCTATTTGTAAATTTACAAGTCTACAATCCTCCTGTCTGGCGAATTTCTACACCACACCATTAGCTATTTATGTGTAAAAACATGGCTCATTGGTTCTTCTTCTCTTGTATTATTAGCACCAAATAATTAAGAATAGACAGAAAAAAATAAAAACAAAATACTTTTGGACACGCAAAGGAAATAGAAACAATAAATAAAGGAACATTATAAACAAGCGAAATGGTGGAAGAGGCCACCATTTTGCTGGTTCATAATTAATAAAATGTACCTACGAGAAAAATATGTACGAGGCGAAAAGCTGAAAAACGCGCGCAATCATTAACTGTAGGTATTTAAAAGACTCGTGAAGGAACATTACTTGTTGTTGTGATCTTGTTTTCGTAGCTGCAATAATCTAAAGTCGTCATTTATTTTCGTTGCTTATATGTATATTTCGTATGTATTTATTTATGTATCTATTATACAGCATTATACATGTATATATCTATGTATCTATTATAGTATATTATTTTGCACCACTGACAACTCCATTTTTTATATCCACGCAATCACTGTCCATTCCAAGGTTGCCTGGAAGAGATCACAAAAAGCGATAAGGCCGCCCATTGTATGTTTTATATTAATCGTATTTTTTTGTAATGTATTTTCTGGTGTACAATAAAGTATATATAAATAAATAAATAGCTCATTACGTGGTAAACATATTGGTCACTCAGCATGATGGTGACGAGTATGACTGACCAGGTGACACGGAAAGAAGTCAAGACTCCATGCAATTTAATTAAATACTAGTCTGATCGATGTACTCGTATCAATATTTAATTATTGTCGATCATATAAAATTCTTGTTTTTCCTACACAGACACATTGACTCCATTCAGAATTTCATTTCACGGACTGTTATGACGTTATGTCCAATCCAGTGCAAAATGGGGTGCCCATTTTGCATCAGTTATATTTTATTCAGAAAAAAATGGAAACTGTAAATAAAGTGAAGTTTATTTCATAAACGACTGGCTCAATGGCGAACTAAGTCTTTTGTGTCGATGATGAAAATGTTTAATATTTTATGTCGTTGGAATTGTTTTGGTAAAAGATTCATTTCGAAATGGGAATACAGAATTACCTGCAGGAAATATTTTTTTATTCTTACAAAACAATGAACATCGTCATTTTTGTCGATCGATTAAGTCTGTTGATTAATTTTGTTTAATGTAGGTATATACTACATAAAATAACGCCTTTCTTCAATAGAAGTGGGTAGACAGAAAATACCGATGTAACTTGGCGGGCCTGAGTATAGCCTTTGCGAATATAGAGGTATGAGGAACAGGGTGCAAAGGTCACTCATACTCCATAGAAAAGGGAGGATTCTCCGACCAGACGGGTATTGTGTCTGGCGGGCAACTGCCTGATTTTTTTTTTTTTTTTATTTGGAATGGGTTTGCTCTTGACTCTAGTCTAGGTCATAGTTGACAGAGACAAAGTCGACGATGGAGTAAGCTCACCCAGAAGAAGCCTGTTCACTCTTACTTTGAAGAGATTCGGGTTGTATGAGCTCGGAAACACAGACGCAGGTAAAGAGTTCCACTCTTTTGCTGTGCGCATTATAAAAGACATTTGAAAACGCTTAGTGCGAATTGGTGGAATAGCAACTAGGTAGGGATGGTAACTTGCAGTGCGTCTGGATGTCCGAAGGTAGAAGGGGGCCGGTGGAATGAGGTCGTGGAGTTCTTGGGCACACTCACCGAAGTACAATCTGTAGAAGACAGACAAGCAGGCAACCTTGCGGCGATGAGCCAAGCTGTGAAGCTTGGCATCCACCAGTTCTTCGTCGCCAATGAGCCTCTTAGCTCTGCGTTCCACCGAGTCAAGCGCGGCAAGTTGATATTTCGCTGAGCCATCCCAAAGGTGGCTGCAATACTCCATGCAGGATCGGACTTGCGCTTTGTAGAGGGTTAAAAGCTGTCCAGGCGTAAAGTATCGCTTCACCCTATTTAGGATGCCCAGCTTCTTGGCCGCAGTTTGGGCTTTGTACTCGATGGTAGCGCCGAAGTTGAGACTAGACGTCAACTCCATGCCTAGGAGCTCGAGCCGATCCGTTACAGGAACAGATGCACCCCGGAAAGTAGGAGTCTGGTCAAAATGACTCCTTTTGGCGGTAAAAAGACACGCTTGTGTTTTGGTGGCGTTAAAAGAGACCAAATTGTCATCACCCCACTGGGAGACAAGGCTTAAGGTCAAATCTGTCCGCTCTACCATGGCCTCTCTCAAGAAACGAACTTCGGCCCCGCTGGCTTTTGCGCTGGACAAGTATCTCTCTGAAACAGTACTGTCATCTGCGTACCCAACAATACCAGGCCGAAGTAGGTCATGATTCATGTCGGGCCGTTGTATCTATGCTAGTTGCGCGGTAAACTCTGCTTGCGCGATGCAGGATTTGCGTGACAAAGTCAAAGTCAAATCATTTATTTCAAATAGGCACATTAAAGGCACTTTTGAACGTCAAAAAAAAAAACTAAATAGAAATGATTCTAGTCGCCCATTCGAAAAGGTAGTTTTCGTATGGAGAAGAATGGGCAAGAAACTCCACCGTTACTCTTTTAAAAATGTTTTACAAGGTCTTGTATACATAATAAAAATTATATGTGAACACGATGCACCCATAATAAAATTAGTCTACCACAAAAGGTAAAAAGAATTAAAAATTAAGCAATGACAGGTAAATCAAATAAGTGATAGATACATGGTGCTCACATATTTACAAGTTATTTAAAAAAAAAAAAAATGCAAAAGTAGTTGAACTTTAACAAGTGTGTGAGCCACTGTAGTCGCAGATTGTAAAAATGAATTAGAATAAGATGTCATAATTAAAAATATATATATAAATTAAATTAGGAACAAGTTTGATTTTGTCTAGACTTTTAGATTGTCCTATGGAGCAGGACCAGCATGTTTCCAAACATTCTTATCTTGGATATAATCCTCTAATTTGTAATATCCTTGTTTACAAAGTGTACTTTTAATATGAGTTTTAAATTTTCTTTCATTTAATTGCAATATGTCACAAGGTATTTTGTTGTAGCATTTAACACAGTACCCCATAAAAGATGTATGTACTTTAGATAATCTAAAAAAAGGTTGATCTAATTTATCTTTATTTCTAGTATTAAAATTATGCCTATCACTTATTTTATTAAAAAGATGTTGATTTTTTCTTACATACATAATATTTTCTTAAATGAATTGGCAAGGTACCGTCATGATATTAACCTTTTTAAATAGTTCCCTAAGAGATTCGCGACGACGTAGATTGTAAATGGCTCTGACAGCTCTCTTTTGTAAAATAAAAATGGATTCAATGTCAGCAGCCCGACCCCATAGTAAAATGCCATATGACATAATACTGTGGAAGTAACTAAAATAGACCAAACGCGCGGTTTCTACATCTGTTAACTGTCTTATCTTTCTAACAGCATAAGCGGCGGAGCTTAGCCGCCCCGCAATAGATGTTATATGAGGTCCCCATTGTAATTTCTCGTCTAGCGTGATTCCTAGGAAAACTGTCTGACCAATAAATTCTAGTAGTTCGTCAGTATGACGCGTTGTTCGCATGTGGCGTTGTAGATACCGCTACACGAACTTTCGCCCATGTTCTCTCACTAACACTCGCCTCATGCCACCATTTGGATCCTAAAAAACGTTCGTGTGCAGCCTTCTGCGCCAAGTTCAGGCCCGCCACGTTACGTCGACGCGTCGGTCGTATTGATCTGCCGCGTCTATACTGCAAAAATCTCACCGTGAAAGGGGAGTGATATGAAGTACGAAAGTCTTTAGGTGACGTGAGCTGTCACCTGCCAGGATTGCGGGTTGTTCGACTGTGGTCCCCTGGCACGGGAAACTCCAGGAACACGGGTGGGTTAGTCAGTAAAAGTCTGACATGGCCCTCCCGCTCCGCCCGGAGCGGGAGAAGTTATTTGATGACTACCCACAACTGACCCAAAAAAAAAGTGAGCTGTTAACGTCAATCCCTAGCATTAGGTTGAATGACAGCTCAATTAAAGCTCAATTCACCTAGGTCTTCACGGTAAGATTTTTACAGAATAGATTGAGAGTAGTGGTACCTATTCTGTATTTACAGAATACCACTACTGTCAATCTATTCTTTGAAAACTTCAGTCAAGTGAGCTGACAATAGTGTCAATCCTCTAGGGATCAGGTGGAATGACATCTCACACGTCACAAGCACTATTTCGTGATGGGAAAATCAAATCGATTCAAAGACGCTGTCGCGTGCGGCACCCGTCTCGCCCCAACCCCGGGGCCTAGCGCTAGCGCTCACGCTCACCCAGCCCGCAGTACCTAGACAGGACTGAGCGCGAAAGTGGTGGCTTACGATTTTTGCACGTAAGCTGGTGCGATTTTTGGCACGCGAAGCAGTTGCTGTATCTAGGTGTATCTTTATCTGTGGTGACACCACACATATTTCGCAATCGATTTTTCGATGTGTTATCTTATTTCATCGGGAAACTAGCTAATCATAGCAAGTTTCCTGATGAATTAAGTAAATGCTAAAGTAGAGTTTGACGATATCCCATTTCAAAATCTCAAATCTGAAACCGAGTGTTAGTACTATTCGATGTTATAAATTCCTATCATCTCAATATAGTCAATCGTTTATTCAGCTACCAGATATTGCTTTGGCAATCAATAATATTAATTTACCTTAACAATCGTATAACCCCATTTGTAACGTATGAAGATAAATCATGTATCTGTAGTTATGCCATATTGCAGACAATTTCAGATTGTACTTTGTGTCAAAGACTGGAATGGCTTCGATATAACAATATCATCTCGACCGTTTTACCTGTATTCGGCAGGGGTGTTCCTATAGTAGGCTTACTAGCTTCGCTACGCGGTTTCACCCACATAACTCTCGATCCCGTGGGAATATTTGAATAAAAAGTATCCTATATGTTAATCCAGGGTGTCAGCTACCTTCATACAAAATTTTCCTCAAAATTGGTCCAGCCGTTTGAGCGTGAAGAAGTAACAAACATATAAACACACACTCACAAACTTTCGCCTTAATAATATGAGTGTGATGTGATGTAATAGGGGGCCAGCCTATTGCCATTCCTTTGATGTTATATAGTACCTAATATAAATTAAGCTTTGAATGAAAGGTAAACATTAAGCTCTTTGGATTGCTACTGTGTCCATAGATGGTACTAGTAACTACCTTTTGAGTAGTAGCAGGTTTATAGTATATATCCAATGTTGGGTATTCTATCAACCGTATAATTGTTTTGAAGTGAAAACTCCTTTTGGAGCACTTTGAGCTCTTTCTGAAAGGTACATGAAACTGAAACGTCACGCTCGGGTCGGTGACTCTGAATCGGATATACTCCGTTTCATTCGTAAGTTTTCTCTCCTATTGTGCGGTCATCAGCAGACACCCTCTTTTTTGTACTATTTGGTGTATTGTGTGTCTTTTAGTCTGTGCTAAATAAATGTATTTTCTTTCTTTCTTTCTTTCTTTCTTTTTATTCTGCCTATCTATGGATCAACAGTGTTGTCGAATGTAAAATCTAAACGTATGTAGTAATTAATGATCACTAAACTCTTCTTCGTCAAATCTACTCGTAATATCTAGGTAATAAATCGGACCCATCAAAGTTATTTTAACTGCAATAATATAAGTTAATTTTATGATTTTATCAAGGGGATTGCTTATCGAAGCAATTTATCAGTTGTTCGGTAGTTAAACATGCCTTTAGGGTATGCATATGTGGCAACTGGATCAGACTGTTCAGATAATCGCCGGTAGTCGGTAGTTTTGAATAATATTTACCTACATAAATTGTGAACAAAGTCGAAAATCATGTATTCAAAAACTTAATAATTTATTCCGTCCACGAAGGTTAAAACCTGTGTTTTAGTTGGAAAGTTTAAGAGATAACAATCCATAAATTTAGCTTCCAGAACATTATTTTCCAAGAAGCTTTCATTTTATTTATTTATGAAAATAAACGGTTACACATTACAATATTGCATAAAATATGACCTACAGAGTGAGTGAATGTTTATCCCACGACATTTTCCACATAATAATATATTATACAAAGAAAAGTTATAAAACATGCGATGTGCGCTTACAATTTGATAGTTACCTACTGTAAAATGACATAATGAGTTAATGATAAAAATAAACGCTAAACAGACATGCATAATATTGGGGTGTTCCTCGAAACGCACCAACTTTCAAACGCACCAAAATATTCATCGAAAAAAAAAAACAAAATCTATACATATAATAAATCTGTAGACGAGGCGTTTCTGTACATTGAAAATAAAAATAAAAAAAATAGTTGGGGTGTTATAGGATAACCAACAGATGCCATTTCTTCAATTTTTGGAATTTTTGTCTGTTTGTCTGTTTGGATGTGACAGATTTTGAACAGGCTCAACGTAAAAAGTACCAAACCAATATGGTTCATATTTATACTCAAATATAGTGTAGAACTCGGAGCAGTGATTAGTCTTTGTTTCATCGCAATCGCTTCAGTCTATCAAAAGATATAATCAATTTAAAGCATTCTATAACAATTTTTATTGCAATAAGTGGAAACATGTAACGACATCTATTGGCGCGATATAGTACTAACGAAATCATATTGTGATCTTTAAAACATTACTAAGTGTTTAATCACGTCGTAAAGGCTTGCCTTTATGACGAAATAATTCTGATCCTTATGTCTGTGTTATTTTAAAAAATAAATAATAATAATGTTTAAATAAATAATATAAACACATATATAATAAAATCGTAGGAAAGGCAAAACTGTACATAGAATATATAAAAAAAAATACTTGGGGCGTGATCTACAATCGATATCGAAGCCAAAAATATAGTTTTTAGAATTTTTGTCTGTTTGTCTGTATATATGTCCGGGCTAAACTCAAAAAGTACTGCATGGATTTACTTCAAATTTTGCATGAATATTACTAAGAGGTCGGGTCAACATATAGGCTACATATTATCACGCTATCACCTACGAGGAGGAGCTGTGAATCTTTATTTTTCTTACGCATTCTGTGACAGCGTGTAATCTAACGATGCATATTTAAATGTTGTTTTTGAGTAAGTCATGCTATTATCTAGCTTTACACTATAAAAACTTTTACGCCATTAAAGTAACTTGGGCAGAGAAACATAGTTTAATGAATGTTAGTAGTATAAGACAATTTTGAAGCAGCGCCATCTACGAGATTTCATAAAAATCAAATCAAGTTACATGTCAACACTTTTTGGAAATTAATAATTTAAATTTGATCATGTTGGTGAGGTTAGTAGTTAGTTATTCTTAAAATTCATAGATGGTAATGTGCATTTTCTTCATAAAAGTTGTATCGTGTAGTTCGTTTTGACAAATTCAAGTTCCAACAAAACCCTCAAAATCTTGAGCAGAGTTGAGGAAGACAATTTAAAAGAAATGCGGTGTTAAGTATTACAAAAAAGTTATGTTCATTGATGATGATCATTTCTTCATCAATTTCATGTTGTTAGTACAAAATAAACATTGACTGTTAATACTTTTGTTCGGTATTTATCTGTGTGATTATTGCTTGGTAATTAATATATTTTCATGTCGTATACCTAATTATAAACTTAAATTATACCGTGCATCCGAATAACGGCGAATGCGATTTTCTGCGGTTGTTACTTCACACTGTCCGAGGCAAAGTCTTTCGCCTTTCTGAGGACATTTGATGGCGTGGAGTTTCCCACTTACCGCGCGGCCTGCGTAGCACGTCACCTTCTCGACGGTGACCAAAATTGGGCTGACACCCTCGCGGAGGCGAGCGTCAGTGACAGTCCCAGCCGCATGCGTCATCTGTTTGCCGTCATCTTGGTGTTTTGTGGAGTCGCGAACCCGGTAGCTTTGTGGGAGAAGTATCGCCATCATCTGTCTGAAGATATTCTACGAGTCGGAAGTCGGAGACGGCGAAATGACCACCATACGAAATGACCATGTCGCTTTGTTCTCTACAGAGCAAAAACAAATTTATGACACCGTCCTTGAAAGCGTTTAAAACCAGGGTAAAATGTTTTTCTTGGATGCTCCTGGTGGTACAGGAAAAACATTTGTTACCACTGGCATACTTGCAGAGGTCAGGAGGCAAGGCAAAATTGCTATTGCTGTAGCGTCGTCGGGAATCGCTGCCACACTGCTTCCGGGACTGCAAGACAGCACATGCCATGTTTAAAATTCCCATCGATTTAGAGAGCGCCGAAACGCCTGTTTGTGGTGTGTCACGTAACAGCGATAAGGGACACGTGCTCAAAGATTGCTCTCTGATCGTATGGGATGAGTGTACGATGGCCGAGGATCGAGGGCTGACGAGGTGAATGCTTCGTTGAAACGATCTTCGTTGTGGTCACGAGTTCGTACGCTGCGCTTGACCATTAATATGAGAGCTCGGCTCGGCGGCAATGCACGCGCTCAAGAATTCTCCGATGTCCTTCTAAGTCTTGGCGAAGGCACTCTACCAGAAGAGAGAGGTAGACAGGTGGTGCTTCCAGAGTCTCTCGGTAGAGTGGTTTCCAGCTTAGAAGAACTCATTCGCTGTGTGTACGGGGACATTCAGTCGTATACCGCACCAGCAGAATTCTTGGGTGTGTGAGCGGGCCATTTTGACGCCCAAAAATGATCAGGCTGCAGCAATTAACGAATGCATTCTCTCGGAAATTGAGGGGAATGTAGTGGTCTACACCTCGATAAACACTGTTGTCAAGCAAGATGACGCCACACATTATCCCGTGGAATTTCTGAACTCCCTGTCAGCAAGTGGACTTCCAGCGCATTCAAGCTGAAGCCGAAGTTGTGTAACGGGACCCGCCCTAAAGTCATCTCGCTCCACAGACACACCATTGAGGCGGAAATTCTTACGGGTTATGGCGTCGGCGAGGCAGTATTTATACCACGCATTCCCCTCATACCTCATAACTTCCCATTCCAGTTCAAGCGCGTACAGCTCCCCGTGAGTGTTTGCTTTGCGATGACCATCAATAAGTCGCAGGGGCAGACACTGAGGGCAGTGGGTGTCGACGTCAGGACGAGTTGCTTCTCACACGGGCAACTGTACGTCGTCGCTTGCTCCCGCGTCATCACACATTTTGGCTCCTGGCAGCATAACTACCAACGTAGTTTATAGGGAAGTGTTGTAAGGTATATATGATACCTTTGAACGTATTTTTACTCTTTTGTGTCCTGGAATGTATTCCTGCATTATTTCCTCTATTTCCTTCAGTCACCTCTTATGACTGAACTCAGCAGGATTCCCATATAACTCTCTTCACTTGCTTCGCTCGCAAAAAAAAACTTATATTTTAATGCTATTTTAAAAGTTGTTTAGTTTATAATGCTATAGCGACACTGGCATCTTAGGTATTTTTGGTGCTGTAGAGCCTTCACGCAGACGACGTCGCGGGCAGCAGCTAGTATTTAATAAAAATATTAACTAAATAATTATAATTAAGTATGTGAAGACATTGTAGCTTTTTTCCGTGTGGAAATCCTCATGGACACTGGACACTCTCAATGGGAAGATTGCAGGGTTATGTCAGACTCCCACCAGCTAAAACTCCACTTTTCGTACAAGTACCATGAGTCGGGTGCCCTAGAGATACTCGTACATTTGCCAAACCCCCGACTAGAAGATGATGTACAGACACCAGCACATAAAGCTACCCGAAACCGTAAAATTTTCCCAATCAACTTTGAACCTTATGCTTTAGCGATAAAATTGAAAATTAATTAAATAAATTTGACAGATTGTAGTAGCTTGATGTGCTGTGTCTGTACCTAGAATAAAATTACACGGTGCTTCTTCTTCCGCTGAAGATCTCCCACCTAGACATGAGTTACCTTGGGTAATCTGGAAGTCTTTAAACAGTCTCCGGACCCAGGTTGGCCGAAGCAAGGAAAACCTGTTCAGGTGGAGATTCATAGACGACTCCGCCACAGTATAAAGATCATACAGTATTGTAACTCGGCCGTAACCTTGAAATAAATGCCTACAGCCGCGCGGTACGTAAACATGCGATAGGGCTGCCCGCCTCCAGCATTTTAATTATATTTGCCTACTTTGTGTTTCCATTTAGTTTTGTTATTGTATTTTACTGTGTGTACATAAATATTAATAATAAAAACCACGTCTTTACTTTGAAATTTACAAACTAACAAAACAAAACACACATGCCCCGAGGTTTTATAACACAAGCGTACCTACCGTATAATGATTCATGAACCGCCTATAACTACCTATTTCACTCGTGTCTATCACTTTCCTTTACTCTATTCACTTTATTTATTAATCCAGACATCTTTTTTTTCGGGAGATAAAAGGAAATACTTATCCATTAAAAAGACACACATTATGTACCTACCTACTAGTAAGTAAAATTATTTTATAGTCTTACCTTTCAGAGTTTCCAGGTAATCTAAAAAAAGTTATCTCTGGATGCGTTATTGACGAATTCATGCAACCAAAAACAGCACAATATATCCTACTCGTCATATTAAATATGTACTTCAATTTATTTTGCGCGGTTATTGTTAAAAAAACAACACACCGTCCGTTCGTCACTGCGGCACAGTCGCGACTGTCTGCATGCCAAGCGCATGCCGAGGTCGAGACGCGTAGGTATAGCTCGCGTTTCGTCCGTTTGTATGAAGTCGAAATACTGTATATCTTTATACTGTGACTCCGCCTTGGAGTGTAAATGTGGTGCTGTTCCACAAACGATGGGACCCTTAATATTATGTCCTGCGTGTCCTGTCAGCTGCACGTTACAGGAACTGATGGACGCTAGTGAAGGCGCCAAACAAGTAGGTAGCCGAATTCTGGGCCGAGTCCATTTAGATTGCTATCGACACGCTAAGAAGAAGAAGACACGGTGCTAACATATTTATTTAAAAATCATTTTGATTTTCTAAAATTATTCTTATAGAGGTATGAGGAACAGGGTGTAAAGTTCACTCACCCTCCATAGAAAAGGGAGGATCCTCCGACCAGACGGGTGTTATGTCTGGCGGGCAACTGCCCAATGATTCATGTCGGGCCGTTGTATCTATGCTAATTGCGCGGTAAACTCTGCTTGCGCGATGCAGGATTTGTGTGACGTCAGTATGACGCGTTGTTTCCATGTGGCGTTGTAGATACCGCTACATCACTCCCCCCCGGAGACCGGAGGTCGATAGTGGGCTGAGTCTTGTATCTTGCGATGCTTGCCAGGCCAGCTGAGGTTCCAGTGAGTCGGAACCGGTTGCCGCATAGTTCACGGTGAGTCGGAACTGTCTGCGGAGATGTCCCCAGTGAGTCGGGGTGTCGGGGTGGCGCTGCGTTATATGCTCCAGTGCGTCGGATGTGGTACAGCGCCGGGTTGAGGCTGACTGCTGGCGTCGACCAGGAGAGCGTATTTCAAGGGCTCTGCTTGTGGGCCGGCCGAAAGTGCAGTGTGCTGTGCCGAGGTTGCTGATGAGGCTGAGGGTGATGACCAGGAATGCGCGGTCGTTGCATGCTGGTGGTCAGGATACCCGTTGAAGCCGTGGAAGCTGGCTGGCTGGGTGACTCGCCGCTCTAAAGCTTGCGGGAGTGATGATGATGACGTCACGCTGGAGTAGGTGCACGAAGGCTGCGCTGACGTTCATTCTCGGGGTCACCAGTATAGAGGTATGAGGAACAGGGTGTAAAGTTCACTCACCCTCCATAGAAAAGGGAGGATCCTCCGACCAGACGGGTGTTATGTCCGGCGGAATCGGTTGGATTGACCGATTCTACTCGAATCGGGATTCGAACCCGGTGCCTATCTACTTTATATTAGCGTGAAGCTACGGAGGCGTAGCAGTAGGATGAGAGAAAAAATGAGTATAGATGACAGAAGAAATGAAGGATGTTATTAGCGATTATTAAATATTATTATTAAATTAAATTATAAAACAAAGCAAGCGAAACAATATAAACAAAGCAATATCAAAGCGCGGCGCGAGCCAACGAGTGTGGTAGCTGGTTGAGAGTAGACTGCGGCTCGTAGTTCGGCGCGCGCGCAGGTAGCTTCGTGTGCACGCCGTCCGTCCGAAGCCCAAGGTCGTTGGCGCCTCGGCTAGTACAAATCTCACGCGCCCGCCGAGTGCGCGCGGCGCGTGTAAGTGTGCGGTCCTTGAACCCACGATGAACAAAGGATCACCTGATTTTAGGAACTGGCGCAATTTCATAGGCGGGAGCGGATTTCTTGGAATTGTAAGGTGGTGGTCTAAATGACAATTCTTTCCGCCACATATTCCCCCTGGCCAGACCGTAACTACGGTCGATAAAAATCGGGAAATCTGACACGCCGCCCGCTTCGCGTCCTCTTCTCTGCGTCGCCGCCGGTTGTAGGTGAAGTTGTGGTATTTGAGGCCGTCGTTTTTTCAGCAGGTACCCTTGTCTCCTCTTGCGTCAAGTAGGCGGGTTTCAGCCTATCCACCGAGATGTTGTTGGTCTTCCCATTCGCCTCAATTACAAAGTATTTAGAGTGTCTTTGTATAACCTTGTAGGGCCCAGCATAAGGCGGTTCCAGTGATCTTCTAACATGGTCTCGGCGGACGAAGACGTGTGTGGCAGAGTGCAGGTCTCGGGGAATGTAGAAGGGTGAAGTGGTGCTGGTGTGCCACGAAGTTGGCTTCGGAGCTAGTTTGGCCATGTGGACTCGCAGACTCGCAGCGTACTCCGTGACATCAGCTGTGGTGAAGTCTTCTTTGGGAGACAGGAACTGGGCGGGTAGGTGTAGTGCTTCACCATAGACCAGCTCTGCAGGCGTGGCTTGGACATCTTCCTTCCAAGCATTACGCATGCCGAGAAGTACCAGTGGCAGGGCCTCTGTCCACTGTGAGGAAGTGTGGCACATGATGGCAGCCTTCAGCTGCCGATGTGGTCGTTCTACGATGCCGTTCGCTGCAGGGTGATAGGCGGTGGTGCGGTAGTGTTGTGCGCCCACCATGGTAGTGAGAGCCTTGAAGAGATGACTCTCGAACTGGCGACCACGGTCTGTGGTCACCCGTGCGGGACAGCCGAACCTGGCTATCCAGCCAGACACCAGGGCAGCTGCGCAGGTCTCCGCCGTGATATCTTTCAGGGGGTACGCCTCAGGCCATCGCGTAAATCGGTCAATGACTGTGAGGCAGTATCTGTAATCAGAAGAAGGCGTTAAGGGCCCTACTATGTCGAGGTGAATGTGGGAAAATCGGGAAGAAGGAGTGAGGTAGGTGGAAAGTGGAGCTTTTGTGTGACGTGCAGTTTTGCACGTCTGGCATTGTAGGCATTGCCTAGCCCACTCTCTACAATCTTTGCGGATCCCTGGCCACACAAAGTGTTGCGTTACCAGTCGCACTGTAGCTGCATTCCCAGGATGATGTAGATTGTGCAGCGAGTCGAATGCCTCTCTTCGCAAGGTAGGCGTTATGTAGGGGCGAGGTGTCGGCGTGGAGGTATCGCAATAGACTGGTAAGTCGTTGCTGTAAGTAGATGCTACCTTTTGGAGTTTCAACGTGGAGCCATAATGAACTAGGTCTTGCAGTTCTGGATCTGTGTCCTGAAGTCTTGCAAGTTCCTCAAAGTTGACAGCTGCTGATACTTCCTCCACGCGCGACAATGCATCGGCGACAACGTTCTCACTGCCAGGTAAATACCTCAAATCCGTAGTAAATTGCCCGATGTAGTCCAGGTACCTGAATTGCCTGGGTGAGCAACTATCCCTATTCATCCTGAAGGCAAAGGTAAGCGGCTTATGGTCTGTGAAGATTGCGAAGGTTCTTGCCTCGACCATGTGCCGGAAGTACTTGATTGCCTCGTAAATTGCAAGTAACTCCCTGTCGTATGGGCTGTACTTCTTTTGAGCCCCACTTAGCTTGTGCGAGTAGAAGGCTAGTGGTTGCCAGCTGCCACCCTTCCGCTGCTGAAGGACGGCACCGATTGCAGCATCAGAGGCATCCGTCACGATGGTTAACTCAGCAGATGCATCTGGATGAGCCAGGAGTGTTGCTTTGGACAGCGAGGATTTACAGTCTTCGAAAGCCTTCTGCAATTCTGGAGTCATCTCTACAGGATGCGAACCTTTTACCTTGGGGCCGGCGAGGATAGCGTTTAGCGGTGCCTGAAGTTTGGCTGCGGACGGGACGAATCGGCGATAGAAATTGAGCATGCCAAGGAATCGCCGCAGCTCCCTAACGGTCTTGGGAACCGGGTACTCCTGTATGGCCTGGACCTTGGACTGAACCGGCCTCGTTCCTTCAGCTGACACGCGGTATCCCAGAAAAAGAACTTCTGTCTGCCCGATGTTGCACTTAGCTGTGTTGACCACTATGCCGTATTGCTTCAGACGTTCAAACAATTGGCGTAGATGGGCTTCGTGCTCTTCTGGAGACGCTGAGAAAACTAAAATATCGTCTACGTACCCATAGCAGAAATCGAGGCCAAGCAAGACTTCGTCGATGAACCTTTGAAAGGTTTGTGCTGCGTTTCTCAAACCAAACGTCATGAAAGGAAACTCGTAAAGACCGAAAGGTGTTGTAATCGCCGTCTTTGGAACGTCCTCTGGATTAACTGCTATTTGATTGTAGGCCTTTACGAGATCGATGGTAGAGAAGATAGTGCAGCCTGAAAGTTGGTGAGAGAAGTCGTGAATGTGACGAATGGGGTACCTGTCAGGTACTGTTCTGGCGTTGAGTGCCCTGTAGTCGCCACATGGTCTCCATCCGTCGTCCTTCTTCTTCACCAAGTGCAGCGGTGCTGACCAAGCACTCTCGGAACGCCTCGCTACCCCGCTTGCGAGCATCTCCTCGAACTCCTTCTTGGCAACCTGTTGTCGAGCTGGGTCAAGGCGTCTGGGTTTGCATGCCACAGGTGGGCCCGGCGTAGTCCTGATGTGGTGCAGCGTATTGTGTCTGCCTGGTTGCTGCTTGCCTGGAGGTCGTGTGTTTTCTGGGTACTCACGTAGTATGCGGTGGTAGTCGGTATCCCCTACAACGGCTTTCACGGATGCAACATCGACAGTGCTGCAGTGGGCGGCAGGAACCGACAAAGACGTCAAACTGTCGATCAAGCGTTGGTTCCTGCAATCTACCAGCAGATTGTAGTGGCTGAGGAAGTCCACCCCAATGATGGGTTTACCAACGTCGGCTATAGTAAAACTCCAGCCGTAGTTTCTCCTGAGGCCTAAGTCTAGCTGCAGCTGTATAGGCCCGTAAGTGTGTATTACAGTGCCGTTAGCAGCTACCAGATCGTACCTTGACTGGATGCAGGGCGTTTTGACAGCAGACCGGGGAAAAACACACAAGTCGGAACCAGTGTCCACGAGGAACTGCGTTTTTGAAGTCCGGTCGGTGATAAATAAACGGCCTGAAGAAGTGGGGCAGTCGTTGGCCGCTACTTGCGACCGCCCTTCCTGTTTTCCGTCGTGTAACTGCAGGGTGACCTACAACTCTTCGCTTTGTCCCCGTAGGTGTAGTGGTAATAGCAATGCGGGTGGTTAGGAGGCGGTTGCTGTGGCCTACTTCTAGAGCGATCATACCTTCGGGAGTGTTTGTGGTACCTCGAGCGTGAGCGGTCTCTCCCTCTGCCATTCATGCGGGAAGTGAGCGCAGCTACCTGCTTCGTCAGCTCGCTCACTTGCTTTGCCAGGTCCGAGGAAGCGGTGTCAGTGGCAGTAGAGGTGCTGGCAACTTGTGGTGTCATCGGTGCTATCTCGAACACCTTGTCTGCAATGTCGGCTAATTTCTCGACCTGTAAATCAGCTATTTGTGAGGCAATGACAGTCTGTATATTCGGTGGCAACCTGTTCGTCCAAATACTTTTGACGAACTCTGTAGCGCCAGTGGGACCAGCCAGGTTCTGAAGGTGTCGCAGGAAATGAGACGGCTTACGATCACCTAACTCCTCGTGGCAGAGGAGTTGCTTAATGCGCTGCTCCTGAGATGCTGATAAACGCTTTATGAGCTCAGTTTTCAATGTTTCGAATTTGCGGTTCTCTGGCGGATTGGTGATAATGTCCTTGACTTGCAAGGCGTACTTGGCTTCTAGCTGTGAGGACACGTAATAGAATTTCGTGTTATCGCTCGAAACTCTGGACATGATAAATTGGCCCTCTAGCTGCGCAAACCATAAAGCCGGTTCTTCCGGACAGAATGGTGGACAACGCAATGGCATTCCAACCGTCGATACCTCTCCAGAGATAACGGCAGCGTCCTTGCAATCAGAAAAACCATCCTCTTCTGCCATTGTAAAAAAAACTTAATAAAAATCGCTCACCGCTTATGACCGAGACCCCACCTCAACAGCTATTGCGTCAGCCACAGCAACAACACGAGAAAAAAAAGTTTCTAGTCTTCGTTCCTCTTGTTCCACCGGCGTTCTGGACTGCTTGGAGTCTTCGGTCTTGAAGGCGCGATCACGTCGGGGTCACCAGTATAGAGGTATGAGGAACAGGGTGTAAAGTTCACTCACCCTCCATAGAAAAGGGAGGATCCTCCGACCAGACGGGTGTTATGTCCGGCGGGCAACTGCCCAATGATTCATGTCGGGCCGTTGTATCTATGCTAATTGCGCGGTAAACTCTGCTTGCGCGATGCAGGATTTGTGTGACGTCAGTATGACGCGTTGTTTCCATGTGGCGTTGTAGATACCGCTACATTCTTATATTGAGTACTCAAGGATAAAGACCTATAGACGCGGAGCTTTACGAGATTAAAATAAATAAAATCCATTCCATCTGAAATGCAGACAAAGCCACGGGAAAACTCATTACTTCATAAAGCGGAATCGTTTTAATTTACAATTTCATCAGTGCGTTTCGACCACTACATTGTACAATGTACGCGGTTTTAATTAACTTTTTAATGGCTTAATGAAAGAAACGTTAATGATGGTTTCGACTTAAATACAATATCTTTTGGTGTTCTTTGTGATTTTAATTTTTACAGACTTCAAAAAAAAGGAGGTTATCAATTCGATACGTATGTATGTAATATTATTGGAATTGCATTATATTCACATATGACAATCTATTAGGGCTTCCAAACAAATATACAAAATTTTATAGACGTATGTATGTATGTATGTTTGTCCACGCATATCTCCGTAACTATTAATCGGATCGTGACCATTCTTTTTTTATTGGCTTACATTTACTTCAACTTAGGGAACAGTGCAAGTTTCATCAAAATCGATTAAATAATTTTCAAGATATGGACTAAGACGTGAAAGTGTGACGGCCTGGCTTATTGATACGAGCTACGGGTGTAGTGTCAAAGCGAAAACCTCTCAAAACCTTGGTCAAATTCTAGTGCAACAACTAAAAATTACCAAATAAAAAGTAATTAAAAAAAATTAAACCGACTTCAAAAAGAAATGAACTCAAAATTATGAAATAACTTTAATTTCGGAAGTCGGTGGCAAAAAACTAAAACTAAAATACAGATCCCAAGACACCGACTTCCGAAATTAAAGTTATTTCATAATTTTGAGTTCATTTCTTTTTGAAGTCGGTTTAATTTTTTTAAATTATTTTATAATTGATGTCGTTGACGTGCACGGAGTAATTGGAAACTATTTTTGTTGTCCTATTGTATTGGAGAAGGACGTTAAATGAACTTGGCTTTATGAATAACTTGCTGACCCGGCGAACTTCGTACCGCCCGCGCCCCGCCAGCCGCTCTACCCCCGCTTTTTAAATTTCTGTTATCTTCTAAGATATTAATTTTAATGTTATGCTGTAAAGGGCAGTTTTGATCTACATGAAATTCACAACGTATCTAATGTATTTAATTGGGTAAGGAATAAGACTGTATTGTTTAAAATAGCTTGGTAAATAACCCATCATTATTTTGTAATATGTCAAAGATAATAATGCTTATTGTGGATCATCCTTAGAAGATAAACATAATTATACCATCGCGGACTTTTTTATCGATCTTTTTACGATATAGGTACAATTCCGTAGTACATTAATTTGATCAATCTGGTAAGGTTTAGCCAGCCAGCAGCGTTTGCAATGTAAGCGCACAAAAATATGTTTGTAACGACATCATTATTATTACAAATCTTGGAATTTCTCGGCTTTTCTCTACTATAATATGCATGTATTTTAACCTTCCTCTTGAATCAATCTAACTATTGCTGAAAAATGCATTAAAATCTGTTGCGAAGTTTAAAATATCGAAGCTTACAGACAGCGCGAGCGACTTTGTTTTATACTAAGTAAAGAAAAGATGCTGTGACGAGGCACGGAGAGGTCTCGAAATGTAATGGATGGTCACCCATCCACGGATTGATCTCGCTTAACCTTCGATCGACCGGTGCGGCTTTTATTATTTAGCCACAAGCTCCTCAATAATGGGAAATTAATGTTGTAAGATCATAAAAAAAGGTATACATTTTGTGAGAGTACTCACGTAGGTTGCTCTTTGACCTTAAACTGGCTTAGCATCTATTATGTAGTTTCAATAGAATACGAGACCTGTTAAACTGGTTTTGTTAGTACATACGCCAGCACATCAACCTACCCGAAACTGTCAAATTTTCCCAATCAACTTTGAACCTTATGGGTCAGCGATAAAGTTGAAAATCTGTTAAAGAAATTTGACAGATTGTAGTAGCTTGATGTGCTGGCGTCTGTACATACTGAGTAAACGGACGTGCGGCCTACTATAAATATTAATTTCATCTTTGGCCGACTAATTTCAACCTCGAACCGAGATTATTAGCCAAGTAACGCGGCAAAGTTGCTTGTCGAACTTACTGTCAAGGTTCAATTTTGTATCTGACATGTAGTACATACTAAATCCATGTACCTGACCAAAAAAGAATGAATAGAACGCCGGTAGCTATGTTACCTGCCAGTAACAACAACTTTAGTTTTATTCGAATTAAACTTTCTTTTCACGTTACAAAGTTGCAACTCAAAATGGTCGCCAGTAATTTAAGGTCCTTTTGTTAGTGGCGTTCTAAAATACATGTTACTTCTATGTATGTATGTATATCACGCAAAGAGGAACAGATGTGGGAGAGGACCGCTTTGTGCATTTTACTGTTTACTTTTTTTCTGTTTTTTAACGTGCTTGGGCTGTAAAAGTATAAAATTGTAGAACCGTTTATGGTTGTGGCAATGTCAGCACCAGAATGTTAGCAATATTATACAAGTGTTATTTTGCTTTAAGTTTGTTTATAACTAATAACAATATAATTATCATCATCATCTGCCAACTAAGTTGGGGTCGGCTTCCAGTCAACCAGATGCAGCTGAATTCCAGTTTAAATAAAACTAATCTGGAAGGCAAACCATAATGGTTTTATTGCAAAGTGTGACATAAAAAAACGTTAGTAAAAAAAGTTTTGAAATAAAAAGTAAGTAATTTTAAAAAATTAAACCGACTTCAAAAAGAAATTAACTCAAAATTATGAAATAACTTTAATTTCGGAAGTCGGTGGCATAAAACTAAAATACAGATCCCAAGACACCGACTTCCGAAATTAAAGTTATTTCATAATTTTGAGTTAATTTCTTTTTGAAGTCGGTTTAATTTTTTAAAATTACTTTTTATTTCGTAATTTTTAGTTTTTGCACTAGTATTTGACTAAGGTTTTGAGATGTTT
This sequence comes from Oligia strigilis, assembly GCA_951800025.1. Taxonomy (NCBI): domain Eukaryota; kingdom Metazoa; phylum Arthropoda; class Insecta; order Lepidoptera; family Noctuidae; genus Oligia; species Oligia strigilis. The sequence continues at coordinate 17,505,839 of OX637543.1, forward strand.
TCCCTTTGATACTACACCCGTAGCTCTTATCAATAAGCCAGGCCGTCACACTTACACGTATTAGTCCATATCTTGAAAATTACTGAATCGATCTTGATGAAACTTGCACTGTTCCCTAAGTTGAAGAAAATGTAAACCAATAAAAAAAAATGGTCATGATCCGATTAATAGTTCCGGAGTTATGCGTGGACAAACATACATACATACATACATACATACATACGTCTATGAAATTTTGTATATTTGTTTGGAAGCCCTAATAGATCATCATATGTGAATATAATGCAATTCCAATAATATTACATACATACGTATCGAATTGATAACCTCCTTTTTTTTGAAGTCGGTAAAAAGAAATGACTCGCTTTTATGTGATAAGTATTTAATCTCTTTAAAAATTTAAATCTTTTTCAACAGACATGCAACAGTCAATTTCCCTTTATCATTCGCATTTTTTTAGTTTATCTCTAAAAACCTTTTAGAACCACTGGCCACAAACTCGAAAGAATAATTAATGAGTACTCATGAGTTATTACAGCTTTATAAATGATGCTCTTGCTCTTTTTTTTTTTTTATTAGTTTTCCAGTTAGTCGCGGATGGCTTTCAGAGGCTCAGTGAACCATAATGTGATGAAACGGGGTAGGAATGAAGCTAGATGTTTTTTTTCTACTTATATCTACATAATTAAAATTATAGTTATGAAACGATTTTGTTTCAAAAAAATTTGCTTTTTAATAAAAAAGTGCAATACCTACCTACGCGGACTAATGTATGGAAAAGCAGTTTTTTTTTTTTATTAAAAAAAAAAAAAACGACGAAAAATTACGGCGACGAAAGCTTCAGAAACATGTATGAATGTTTACAGTCTACGCGTTGATGTCCACTCCACCCTGTATTTTTAATTAATGCAAAACCATGTGCAAAGATTTAGAATGGAACTTAACTTCCACAGATTCATAATATTCTTAACCCCTCAGCGGAATAATATTTCAAGTTTTAATTAATTCTACTAAGATTCTGTTTTGTTGTTTAAAATATTGTTCAAAATTCAACATTTATATACTAAAGCTGAAGAGTTTGTTTGTTTGTTTGATCGCGCTAATCTTTGGAACTACTAGTCGGAATTTATTAAATGATAGCCAGGCATTAAATTATAGCCATATTCTTGCAGAATGTTATAGGCTATTTAACGTCACGCTTTAACTTTTAGGAGGCGAGCAAAAAGTCAGAAAGAATATTAAGCGAAAACGAAGTAATAGTGCGGGCGGGCGATGCGATGCGACACGGTGGGTCGGGTTAGTTAGACGCTAGTCTACACGCACAATGTCTAGTTCTCACGCACAGAAACACCGTTCCAAACAGAAAAACGCGTAAAAAAAATCGAGTGTTCTTTGAAAAATCGAGTTTTATGAAAAAACCACTGCATAAATCAATTACAAATAAAGTTTATTGAACTTTTCGATAACTGAACTTTGTCGTTATGACTTTGTTTGAAGATTAGTTCTTTTATTACTTAGGTACTAGCTTCCGCCCGCGGCTTCGCCCTCGAGGTATGTTGATAAAAACTATCCTATGTCCTTCCCCGGAATGCAACCATCTATCTCTCTGCCAAATTTTATCGAAATCCGTTCAGTGGTTTAGGCGTGAAAAGGTAACATACAGACAGACAGACGGAAAGATAGACAGACAGACAGAGTTACTTTCGAATTTATAATATTAGTATGGATTTACACACAAAATCTTTGTTGGCTTGATAACTTTTTAATAGCTTTCTTTATTTTATGATTCTGTTTCCGTACAGACAAAATTATTAATAAGACAAAACGATATCATGTTTAACTTTGTATGCACAATCTCAAACAGTAGAGTAATACTCTCCCGAAATTTGTATGGAAAAAATATCGACTAGTGGCACCTTAAATGTATTGGATGGCTGAATTTTTTTTTTCGATTACGATTTTGGTGCTATGGAGAAAGAATAGTGTCATCAACTCGTCATCGAAATGTATAATACAATAAAATTTGCCAGTCAAAGTAATCATGAATAAAAATCTACATAAATATTTTTTCACACAAGTCACATTAATTTACTTGAATATTATACATAACATCAATAATGAACAATAACGACACAACAAATAACATAAATAAAAAACAATAATCTTGAAAAATGAATGTATGAGCGAGGGTAGGGATAGCAAAAAACCATTGACGTATAGCTATAAAGCGAATTGACTTTAAAGTCCCACTCACCTACATAACAGCAAAAGCGTTGAAATAAATAAAAAATGCAATCCACGGAAAAACAGTTATGCAAATATTCACTCGTTATAGATGACTTTCCAAGGTTTGTTATGCATAGCTCCCATCCAATCAGGATTCCGTATTATTTATGAGTTAAAAACCATGCAGCGTACAATGGTTTGTCGGACAATGAATGGGCATAATCATCCCCAAACAAACGAAGATCGTGTTGGGCCCTGCGGCTGTAAAATCTCATACAAAAATATGGAACGCCGCACACTAACGCTTCCAGTTTTTATTTAGGTCTTTTGAATTTTATGGAAATGTTATTTTCGGTGGATTGAAAAGGCTATTTGGAAAGTTTTTATAAGAATTTTTAAATATAAAGTTCGTTTTATTTCTGTGTTTTTTTTTAGCAAAAATGTGGCATTTTAAAATGAAATTAAATATGAGGTATTATAATGCTTATTGAGCGGGTATGGAAAAGTACAAACGGTGGTAAGGACATCGACGCGCAACCGACCGACGAAAAATTTCAACGCAGGGAGCGTTGAAATTATTCGTCGGTTATTAAAAAAAAATACTGTTTCATAGAAAAGTGCATTGCCATATGAAAATCACTTTTTTTTGTTCCCACTGCTGGGACACAGGCTTCCTCTTTTCGAGAGGGAGTGAGCCATAATCCACCACGCGTGCCTAATGCGGGTTGGTAGATGTCACATGTCTTCGAATTCTTGGTTCTAGGACATGCCGGTTTCCTCACGATGAAACTGGCACCTTCAGCGCTTTGAGAGCAGTGGTGATGAAAATATATCAGCAACAAATTATGGCAACTTTATTATAAAATAAAAAAATATGTTCGATTTGTTAACTTCCGTGATTAAGCACTATGAATATTATTGTAATCAGTGTAAACAGCTTACGCGATAAGACTACATAAACCATTATAATCAACTGAACTAACTTTGTCTTTCTTCTACTCGTTGTTAAGTATGATTTTTATCGCTTTTCTCGTGTACCTATTGTTTTTATTATGTTCAATATTGTTTTTGGTATTTTTGGGATATTGTTCATAATTTTCATAAAGCTTATTAATGTTATTACGCTATACAGGTATGAGGAACAGGGTGTAAAGTTCCCACATCCTAAATAGAAAAGGGAGGATCCTCCAACCAGACTGGTGTCGTGTCTGGCGGGCAACTGCCCGATGATTCATGTCGGGCTCTTGTATTATGCTAGTTGAGCGGTAAACTCTGCTTGCGAGATGCAGGATTTTTTGTGACGTCAGTATGACGCGTAGTTTGCATCTGGCGTTTGTAGATATCGCTACTAACAACGATTACGAACTAATATAAAACTAACATAAATTCTTGATTAAGTTGCCTACGTGAAAAGCAGAGTAGGTACCTATTTTAACGCAATAAGCTTGTATCAATTCAGATATTAGGTATGTTATCTAAAGTAACCGTGGTAATATACTTTTATTGCTGACCGTAGTAGTTATTACCTTAGTAATTGGATAGTTTTCATTTTCGATGTTTTTTTTTACTTTACCCTAATTCGATGACTTCACTAGAAAAAATCGCAAATCAGAAGATGAACAAGCGTGGGATTGAGGAGGGGGGGGGGGGTGGAGGGTGGGGTTTAGGGGATCAGAACGGAATAACTCAAAATAAAACAGCTCGCAATAATTTTGTCGCAAGCCTGCGGCCACTCTTTTTCATTACCACTATGTATGTAAAATGCAAAACACATTTTGACGAATAAGAATGGATCAAAAGTTGACAGGCGAGAAATTCTGCGACTATTTCGAAACAGAGAGAATTTTAGTTGCATTTATATGCTGATTCCGGTGTTCGTGAGATATTGCAGTGGCTATCCGATATTTGTTCAGGTCGAAGAATTTGTACGACTTCACTATTCAAGAGTTTTAAAAGTGCAGTATTTTTATGGATTTTCTTTTCGTATGATACAAAGTTTATTAACACTCTTGATAGAAAACCGTTAATTATTCCCCTTACCTTAATTATTTTCTAGGAGTAAAGATGTTTTCTAGAATTTTTTTTTTCTGTAATAAAAATGTGGTCGTCGTTAATTGAGAAATTATCCAAATTTTAAGACTTAAGAGAAATATATTTTTAATAACGTTGTTAGTGCAGAATTTGAATATTTAAATATTAGAATATATACAGAAAATAGTTTCTAACTAAAATATGAAGCATTGTTAGCCCCATACACTTACTAAACCGACTCCACTAAATTGATTACAGTTTTAAATTCAATTCAGGCAACATGAAGCCCTTTTAACTAAGTTTTAATTAATTCAAAACTAGAGGTCGTAACTGCTAGGAACTGTTGCGACGGAGTATATTAGTACGAACATACGAATGGTACACAAATCTTAAGAATCTGGAACTTGTATACCGGAATTAATGACGTTCCGGGTTCATTTGGTGTTACGGAATAGAACTCGTGTGACTATTAAGGGCCTACGCAAACGATGGATTTTTTGTGCGATCGAGTCTTTGGCGTAGTCATCATCTGCCTAGCCTTTTCCCAACTATGTTGGGGTCGGCTTCCAGTCTAACCGGATGCAGCTGAATACCAGTATTTTACATGGAGCGACTGCCTATCTGACCTCCACAACCCAGTTACTGGGTAATACGATACCCGACTTTCGGACTTCTGATTACCCGTAACGACTGTCAAAGATCCACGAATGACAGCCGGGACCAACAGCTTAACGTGCTTTCCGAGGCACGGAGGGGTCTCGGAAAGATGTTCACCCATCCACAGACCAACCGCGGCAAGCGCAGCTTAACCTGATCGATCGATCTGTGCGGCTGTTATTATTTAGCCACGGGCCCCTCGAGTCTTTGGCGTAGTCTGTAAGGACTGTATACTTGATGATAACTACTAATGAAGAACAAAAAGATGCGTCGCGACTAGTCCCTCGTCTGGCACTGTTCGCTAAGGATCCCAGAGAGTTTAGTCGTCGCAAAATTGATCCCACAAAAGGTCTGTCAACTACCATTGCTCTGCTAATGGTTCGAGTGCTTTGTATTAAAAAACAATGATCTGTATTTCACTTCAAATTATTCGAATTTATAGTCAGTAAGGCTAAAAAAAAAATCAAACATTAATTGCCTATAAAATTTCTGTTATTTGTTGTGTTTAATTCCTGTTTCATCGTAATAATGTATTTGTTACTTCAGAATTTATCCTTCAAATTAAATATCAAAATTTGCCAAATGTATGTACTAATACAGACTAGTGTTTAAATTATGTATGACTAACAAATTGGATTTTATTATCTGAAAAATAAATTATTTGATTTTGATTTGTCACAATTATGTAAAATACCTAATCTATGTCACTTCTACAAAACTCCTTACAATGCTACAGTCACGAATACTGCACAATGTCTTACACAGAATCGTTGCCAAAAGCATCGCGTTTGGCTTAAAGCTAAAATATTACATTTATGGCGTCGAAAATCACTACAAATTGGGCTAGTGATCCCAAGTAGACGAGAGCCAAACTACAGTGAAACCCGTTTGAATATCTGCCAAAAACTTGATTAGCTATTAGGTACCTTACATCGAAACGTAAGGCACGTCCACTATTATTTTGGGACAGAGCTTCATTATATAAAAGAACTTTATTATGCAAATTGCAAAGTTATAAGGCAGTGGTAGCCCAATGAATCTACCAAAGATTTTTACTACTGCTTAACAAAGTAGAGATTATGAACTGAAATGACAATCAAATAAATAACAAATAAGTTCAAGATTGTTATTATTTTTAGTTAATTTTATAAAAAAAAAAATCATAGCTTTTATTCTACAGACGAGTATTTAAAATTGATCCTACGTCTAGTGCAGTCACCCTTCTATTAAAAGCCTTCCCGTATGACTCCGAAATATTTCGGTTCAGAGCGAAATTGGACTGGTTTGTCCAGCGAGTCTCGCCATTTCCTTCGTGGTTTTCCACAACACTGAATGTCTGCGGGTGGTCGTAACTCATGATGCGGTCTTATGCCTACATTCCTTGATTAATTTCGTGGTTTATTCCAAACTTAGGTTAGTATTCGAATTTCTGAATAGTAATTAAATTGTCAGCGTTAACTTGGGCATTTTAAACGTGAACAGTTAAAACAGATACTAACACTTCAGGTCGTTTGAATTTCAATCTAAATTCTTACTCGTAAAGATAGCCATTACCAGGTAGGTACTAAAAGATTTAAAGGTTATGTTTTGATAAGATTTGGCTGGCCTAACGTTATTGCTAATTTTATTGTTCTATTAGTCTGGTATTTTTTTTATTATCCACGACGAACGCATATAACTTCTCCGTACGGAGACGGTATATGCGTTCGGGGTGAGAGGATGTGTGTGCAAACCAATGTTGCCACTTATCTCCAAAACTCCTAGTCCGATTTTGATGCGGTTTTCAGTGATGGGTTTGGATTTGATTGGTGCATGTTCTTAGATAAGTTTTACGGTGGCAACTCACCAGGGGGTGCTGCAGTAACATTTGTTTGTACAAAACAATGTTGCCAATTATCTCCAAAACTACTAGTCAAATTTTGATGCGGTTTTCACATCTTCTCTTCTCTTTATGTGTATAATGAACCTATGCTCTTTAAAAAGTTTCAAATAAATCCACGACGGTACGGAGACGGTATATGCGTTTGGGGTGAGAGGATGTGTGTGCAAACCAATGTTGCCATTTATCTCCAAAACTGCTAGTCCGATTTTGATGCGGTTTTCATATCTTTTCTTCACTTTAAGTGTATAATGATCCTATGCTCTTTAAAAAGTTTGAAATAAAAAGCAAAATTTTGAAAAAACCCACGACGGTTAAATGTAATTGGAAAAGGATAAAATAATTTAAAAACCCCCGACTTTATGTAACGAGACTAAAACAGATAAATTCATATGGCAGTCGGGGGACCTCTTAGAATAGAAGGTGTTCCACAGAACGGTCACGAAAAAAAAGTCTGCTGTTTCATACATTTTGGTCAAGTAGGTAGGTACCTACTTGAAATCACGAAAAAAAATCAGCCGTTAAACATTGTTGTACATTGTTGTCGTTGTATTAAACAGCTGATTTTTTTTTGTGATTTCAGAGTTGGTCCCATAGTGAAAGTTGTTTAGTTTGATGGTCTAAAGCCCCTCTTCCAGTTTGTCGGTTTAATTTTTTAAAACCTTATATTCTAACGTTTTTTGACAGTAAAGTCAAACCCCGCTACTATTATCGTCATGACAGCTGTCACTGAAGCCGTTATGTGACAGCCACCGCTATCGTAAAAAACCAAAGCTTTAGCGTTACTAAACCCAACGTGCATCATCATCATCTGCCTAGCCTTTTCCCAACTATGTTGAGGTCGGCTTCCAGTCTAACTGGATGCAGCTGAGTACCAGTATTTTAGATGGAGCGACTGCCTATCTGACCTCTACAACCCAGTTCCTGGGTAATACGAGACCCCTTGGTAAGACTGGTTGTCATACTTTCGGGCTCCTGACTACCCGTAACGACTGTCAAAGATCCACGAATGGCAGCCGGGAACAACGGCTTAACGTGTTTTCCGAGGCACGGAGGGGTCTTGGTATGTAAAGATGGTCACCCATCCACGGACCAACCACGGCAAGCGTGGCTTAACCTGATCGATCGACCCATGTGGCTGTTATTACTTAGCCACAAGCCACTAAACCTACAAAAATACAAAAGATAAAAATAAACCTCAAAGCTGAAACTCCATAAATCATTTTAAATACGACCTAACATTTCACTAGAGAAAACCATAAACAATTTCCTCAGCACTGCACTAAATAAAAATATTTCAAAAACTCGAAACAATACAGCACCATTATTTCCACGATGGAAGCTTCCAGAAGTTTTGGTTTTTAAAAAAGAATGGGTATATCAACACGTCCGACAATGTGTGTCTTTACAATTTTCCTGCTGTACCAACGAAATGTGACGTGGTGTGTTTTGATGTAGAATTTCTGGAAGTGATTGGAATCACACTAATATTATAAAGGCGAAAGTTTGTGAGTATGTGTGTTTATGTTTGTTACTTCTTCACGCTCAAACGGCTCGACCAATTTTGATAAAATTTTGTATGGAGATAGCTAAAACCCTGGATTAACATATAGGCAACTTTTTATCCCGATATTCCCACGGAATCGAAAGTTATGCGGGTAAAACCGCGGGGCGCAGCTAGTAAAATATAAAAACAGAAATACTGCATAGTAAAATGCTTATTCATACTAATAATATTATAAATTCGAAAGTAACTCTGTCTGTCTGTCTGTTTCCTTTTCACGCCTAAACCACGAAACGGATTTCGATAAAATTGCGGCGGAGAGATAGATTACCTCCCGGGGAAGGACATAGGATAGTTTTTATCGACATACCTTGTGGGCGAAGCCGCGGGCGGAAGCTAGTATACAATATTAAACACAACTAACTTTTTGCACGACGAACTAACTCTACAAATAAAATGAAAACAAAATAACATTTAGGCTTCAAAGACTTAGGCTTAGACTGCATAGTAATATTAGAACTGGTGACTCCCATTCAGAGGTTTATTACATGTTACGATGGAAGGTCCTCCACCATCATCCATAGTTCTAAATATAACCTTGATTATTTCAGTTATAAACATGTTTGGCCTGTCCTATTTAATAGGGTACTATTGATACAGCGAACAAGGTACAGATGCCATCAGATCAAGCTACTACAATCTGTCAAATTTCTTTAATAGATTTTAAACTTTATCGCTAAAGTATAAGGTGAAAAGTTGATTGGGAAAATTTTACAGTTTCGGGTAGCTTGATGTGCTGGCGTCTGTAATTAGACAGATCCTTAATTAAGGAACTTTGTTTTAAAAAAAATATTAATCGATTAGTGACTAAACAAATCCTTTTATAATTTTCTTCTCTGACTTTTGAGTTATAATTCCAGTATTCTCAAAACCAACCGTTTTCTTTTGATCAGCCGGTCGATTCTGTAAAAATCTCACCGTGAAAACTTAGGTGAAGTGAGTTTATTTTTGCTAGGAATTGACACTATTGGCAGCTCACTCCATGCTCACTTCACCTAAGTTTTCACGGTGAGATTTTTACAGAATAGCACCGCTGAAAACTAAAATTTGTTCAAAACCAATTATTCTAAGAGAGAGATTAACAAAATCCCACCTCCGATTCTTGACTTTTCGCTTCAACAATTAATAAATCGTCCGAGCCGATTCCGACAAATCCTTTATAAATCCCTTGTAAATGTTAAACTTGCTTCTAGTCGCACTAATTCTTTGTTCACCCTTTTGTGGGAATCGAGTCACGTAATTCTACCTATTTGAACTAGTACAAAGTAGGTACCTATAGCTTACAATGTTCTTCGCCTAAAGGGGTTTCTTTCGGCTTAGAGAACAAGGTGTATATTCCCGATAGGTGTTCATTTTGTGCCAGGAGAGCGACTTTATTATGAATGGCTTAGTTTTGTAAAGTTGAATTTGATGGACCGAATGAGACAGTTGGACGGAATAAATCGTCGTCGGGAGCAATTTCTGTTTTGACTCTTACTTTATTTTGTTTTAAATTTAAGTTTTAGTACCATAATGCCTTGGAAGTTAGACTTTTGGTGTAGGATCCAACATATGTCGACACCCTTGTACAGATGCCAGCACATCAAGCTACTACAATCTGTCAAACTTTAATAGATTTTAAACTTTATCGCTAAAGCACTTTTGCTTTCGTCAAATTTTCCCAATTAACTTTAACTTTATGTGCCATATTTATGTGTCTGTACCATCCCATCTTTCTAGCACGATGCAGTTTTCTGCATCGTGCTAGAAAGATGGGATGGAAGAAGGGTGGTTGGAATATTTTCGCTGTTTGAGGTTTTCCTCAAACAGCGAAAATATTCCAACCTGATTGGAAGTTATATGTTCGAGCCGTTTAGGGTTGAAACACTAGGGCCATGGGGTCCGAGTGCCCATTTGGTTTCTTAAAATATCGCCAAGCGGTTAGCCGACTCTTCACGTACACCAGAGGTCCGGCCTATTTCCTGGCCAAATAATTAGCATCGCCATACAACGTGGCAATACTGCCAGCCTTTTGAGAGTGGAAAACTGTAGGGGAGGCCTTTGTCCAGCAGTACAGGTTCAAAAAAAAATAAAAAGATTGTCTTTCCCTAATAAAGATAAAACGAGTCACGAATGAATGTTAGTAGCTAGATTTTTTGTGGGGAAATGGAGAGAGAGCTTGTAGACTAAAAAACGAAAAATACGACGTGGTTGAAACGTGAGACGCCATCTTGGAAAAACATAACTTACACAAACACGTCGTTTCACGTACGATTACGTGAAGCCTTTACTTGAAATCTAGCCTTTGTTTTACGTATGAAACTCAGGTGTAATACAAAAAATAGCAAGAAAAAATCTCTTCACATGTGGTTTTTTAAAAGATTACACAAAATTCCCTGAGTATCGTTTATCATCATCTACCTAGCCTTTTTCCAACCACTGGAGTCAGCTTTCAGTCTGGATGCAGCTGAAATCCAGAATTTTACACGGGTTGTAGAGGACAGAGAGGCAGTCGCTATTTGACGTCCACAGTCCAGTTACTGGGTGCCTGGGTATCATTAATAGCGACAATAAAATTGAAAGGACAAACAGTTAATCTTTTAGTAGTTTTCTAGAAAAACGTCTGTGATAGACAGACATACAAGAATTAGTCATCTTTGAGTGCTATTATCATTTTGAGGTGGCGAACCCTTGTTAAAATACATATTATTTTTTATAATATGACTGCTTATTTTATTTTACTTTAGCCTACGCTGTTCCACTCCAGGGCTGTTCTTTGTCTGTCCTCCTTCACTGCTTATTTTATTAGTCTTTTTTCTGGATGTTCAGTCATTATGTTTATATCTAACTATAGTTATACTTATAAATCATATCTCAGTTATAAATCAATCTAAAGAAAGGAAAAATACTTATTGCTACTCGTTCAGGAAGATCACAAACTAAACTAAAAACAGTCAAAAATAATAAACCAAAATATATATAAAAAAAAGGTCTAATACGAGGCCAAAAGGCTCCCATCTCAGCATGATGCTGCGACATTTAAGAAATAAATGTCGCAGAGCTGGTATGGTATTCTGCAAAGATAATCTCGTGCAAAGTAATGGCGGAATAGTTCTGACTGCTAAACACAGAATTAACTAGATGAAATGGGAACAATCTGCGACTCCCACATTCCCCTTAAACTTAAGGGGAAAATTTATTAAATAATGGTTGGACCTGCTGTCCTGAATGGATCACAAAAGGGATGAATGAAAGGCCATTGTATGCAGCTGAGATGAGAATGCTAAGAGGGATGTGTGGTGTTACGCGTATGGATAGAATAAGAAATAAATACACAAGAGGAAGTCTGAAAGTGGCACCGGTAATTGAAAAGGAAGGAATGCGGAAAAATATTGGGAAATGTCTTGAGGGAAGTTTTGAGCCCGAATGTGGCTATAAGAGTAATAGGGGACGACCAAAACGCTGGATGGTCTTTAAGAAAGATGATATATATTATTGCTGGAAGGGGGATGATACCGAGATGACTACTAATAGAGAGGTATGGAAGAAAGGAACATGTTGCGCCGACAACAAGTCATCATCTTCCTGCCCTTATCCCATGTTACTTGGGGTCGGCGCAACACGTTTTCTTCTTCCATTCTCCCCTGTCAACCGTCACGCTATCATTCACTCCCCTCTCTTTCATATCATTCCTCACACAATCCATCCATCTTTTCTTCGGCCTTCTTCTCCCTCTCCATCCATCAACATGCGCCGACGACAAGTAAATTGGGATAAGAGCAGGAGAATGATGATAAATATAAATCGTAAATATATCAACTCATCATCTGTCTATCCTTTTCCCAACTATGTTGGGGTCGGCTTCCAGTCTAACCGGATGCAGCTGAATACCTGTATTTTACATGGAGCGACTGCCTATCTGACCTCCACAACCCAGTTACTGGGTAATACGATACCCCTTGGTAAGACTGGTTGTCAGACTTTCGGGCTTCTGACTACCCGTAACGACTGTCAAAGATCCACGAATGACAGCCGGGACCAACGGCTTAACGTCCTTTCCGAGGCACAGAGATATAAAGATGGTCAACCATCCACAGACCAACTGCGGCAAGCGTAGCTTAACCTGATCGATCGACCTGTGCGGCTGTTATTATTTAGCCACGGGCCCTCCATAAATATATCAACTACTGTCCAATATTCGTACATTACTCGAATTTTCGCATTCTTACGCTCATATTATCGGAATACTCTGACGCGTTTCAAGATATATCGACTCACCAAAATGGTTAGCAGGAAATTGACTGTCGTACTATCGATTTAACCTGAAATTTATCGGATCTTTTCGATTCTTCAGGATGTCCGATTGTCCGTAATAGTGTAATGATTTGTTGTGTAATACTTTAGTAAACAAACTCGGTTCTTGGTAGGCGTTTTCCGCGTTTTTCTTGGTGACGGTTATTTTTAGCTCCTGCAATTCCAATAAAAAAAATCTAAATATTTTACTTCACATAAACCTACATGGGCACTTATGGAACGTCAGAAACTAGGTACACGGTTCCAATTGGTCGTTTCCTATGGAAAAGAGCCGGTAAGTATGTAGCTTAAAAACTCTTTAAAAGTAAAATTGTATTTTTTTATAGTGTAAAGACGCCAGCACATCAAGCTACTACAATCTGTCAAATTTATTTAATAGATTTTCAACTTTATCGCAAAAGCATAAGGTTCAAAGTTGATTGGGATAATTTGACAGTTTCGGGTAGCTTGATGTGCGTCTGTACATTATGCTAGCATTGATACATAATAATTATATTTACATAGGCTGATTATGAGTAAACGGCGACACGCCTGTTTTGTATGGAAAGTGACTTTCCATACAAAACAAGCGTGTCGCCGTTTACTCATAATCAGCCTCTAAAAGCGGCCAATGAGGTGTCTCTGTGTTCTGCGTTCGACATAGATAAGACGACAAGGTTTGTGTACGTGTTGATAATTACTATCGACATCTAGATTAATACTGTTAACGTCTTCATTTGGAACAATTAGCGGCATGGTAATTGACGATTAGTGTTACGCAAATAAAAGCCTTATGTACCAATTACTCGAACCAAATGTATTCAATTTAGTATTTAGCTCTAGATTGAACAAACGAAGAATAATAATAGAAACTAAATTCTATTATGTAGTTTAGCATACTCTGTATTATCGTCTTTAGAGAAACAGACTAAATAACTTTACTTTGGTATCCACTAGTTGAATAGTGAATACAAATGGGCTGAGACAAAGGCGTGAAATAATCAATGTATGTTAATATGCCATCAGAATAACACAGGCCCCCTTTCTGTGAGAGGGAGTGGGCCATATTCACCTCGCGGGCCCAGTGCGGGTTGGTGGATGTCACAATGACGTGTCTGCGATTTTTTTGGGTCTAGGACATGCCGGTTTCCTCACAATGTTTTCCTTCATAGTTCTGATATAATTGACGATGATATAAATTACTTACACAAAGTGAAGTGCCCGCCCGGGTTCGAACCCACGACCGTATCGATACGTTAGTCGGGGCCGTTACAACTGGGCTATCATTACTTTATACAGGGTTATTGGTAAAACATTAACAACCTCTTAAGAGGTCATTATAGGTACTCACCATTATGAACAACTTTTACAATGAGACCAAACCTGAAATCGCGAAAAATAAATCAGCTGTTACCTACATTTTGACGAGTTATACGACCATAAATGTAGGGAACGGCTGATTTTTCTGATGATCGTCCAGACTGAACTTCGGCCATGGCGACAAATCTCAGCAGAGACTAGTCCAGACGAGACCAACGGGGCAGTCAAATCACTGCTCTAATATAACTATTGCAGAAGTTATGATGATGTTACAAAACCACAGTCGTTATTTATTTATTACTAGCGAACCCCCGGCTTCGCACAGTTTTTACGACTTGACAAAATATCGAGATGTCTTTATTATAATGTAAGTTTACTATAAATATATTATTCACATAAATCTTTTGAAATACATTCTCATAATGATGATGAAAACCGCATCAAAAATTCGTTGCGCAGGTAATTTAGAAGAATAACGCAGTCACACAGACACGAAAAGTGACTTTATAACATGTAACTATACCATTCTACATTCCATTTCTGTGTTTCTGTATTCTTTGAAAACAAAGACAGAAAGAAAGAAAAAAGTTTATTTGGACACAGTTCGTTCTTTGGCAGCCGTTACGGGTCGTCAGAAGCCCGAAAGTCTGACAACCAGTCTTATCAAGGGGTATCGTATTATCCAGTAACAAAGGAATCATTCGCTTTGTGGTTATGATTATCATTAATAGAATTTGGATAATTAATACCTCGGACAGCCTTTCATCAAACACTGCTATTTTGTTATAGTTTAATTATTCAACCATAAACAAGAGAAATCCTTACAACTTAGTTGTCCAACACACACACATAAAATCAATTCAGCATTAATATTGAATGAAGTGTTCCAAGTGAAAAGACCACAATAATTTTGCCCTTGATTAGTTTAATATTAAGGATAAACAAGTCCCCAAGTTCCGGATCCGTAGGTACCTATTGATTGCACAAAGTTCGTACATTATTTCATTAGGTTATTGAAACTGTGACCTTGAATATTAATGTGGAAAGGTAGGCATCGGTAATTAATAAAGTATTGTTAAAAACACGAGTATTATAAGTAAAACATTTTTTCTAAATTTATTTTAAAGCTTGATTTGGTCTCATTTGTAGGGTAATCTATTGGATACATTTGCTCGTTAGTTATGGTAAATTGATGTTCTGAGTTAGCTATGTTTTCAAGGAAGGTAAATCATATTCTCCTGACATACACCCACAAGATTTTACCTCCTCACCCGTTTTAGAACATTAACATAATACATATGACGTTTGTATTCCCCAAAGTCAAATGCGATCAGCACAAGGAACTCTTCGCTTTGTTATCTTCTGCCTTATATTAAATAACACATTTTAATGACACTCGATAATACTGTCGCTTCCTATAAGTGAAAGAATTTTCGGAATCAGTGAAGAATACCCTTACTTATGAACTCTAAAAGTTTGCCTCTTTATGATAATAGTCTAGATAAAACCAGTAACCAGTTATAAACCACTTTATAAAAAATATTAAGACTGTTTTAAGCTAGTACCAAAGGTATTTTACATCAAATAATTTATTACCGTTTGAAAATATGGCTGTCTGTGTAACTCTGCTCTCTTAGTACGTGACATTTTTATATAACACTTCACTCATATTATTATCTTGCTTTTGAGAATATGTAGGTTTGGAATACTGCCATCCAGCAAAAGATAGTTCGCAAAATGTCAAGGTAGTTGTAAAAATTACGTCGTAAACACAAATTTTATATGAGGTCTGATAACATTCTTGGGTTCTGCAGTGATTTTGGAAGAAGGATTTATTTAGAAGGTGGCTCGTGGCTTAATGGTAACAGTCACATGGGACAATCTTACCATCCATTACATATCGAGACCCCTCCGTGGCTCGGAAAGAACGTTAAGCACACGTGCACTGTCCCGGCCATCATTCGTAGATTTTCAACAATCGTTACGGGAAGTCAGAAGACCAAAAGTCAGACAACCAGTCTTATCAAGGGGTATCGTATTATCCAGGAACTGGGTTGTGGAGGTCAGATATGCAGTCGCTCCATGTAAAAGATTGGTATTCAGCTGCATCAGGTTAGACTGGAAGCCGAGCCCAGTATAGATGGGAAAAGGCTAGATAGATTGATTGATATATGTATTAAGAAGGTTTTCTAATTAGATGGTAGATAATATAAGCATAATATGGATATGAGTATAAAATGATGCACTGGTAAATGCAAAATTGTCTTTCAACAAGCAAGAAACCCTCTCACATGCATAAGAGTTAATTAAATTCAATGAACATCCTAAATAATTAATTCACCGTGAGTAATACATTTTATCAGTATGGTATAAAGTTTAAATATCTGGGCCACAGGGTCACTGTTGTGACAATGGAAGGGAACGTAGGTCGCTGGCTGTCCGTTGTAATATGCTCGCCCGTTGGTTTGCACGATATACAAAGCCAGATAAGGCGAAAGCGCCTGGGTAGCCCGCAAAATTCATTTTTTTTACCTTTTTTGTAATTTGCTGGTCAGTATTAAGTTGTACGTTGATTAAAATATGATTCGTGATCGTAATAAATATGTATTTACAGAATTATAATCATTAAAGTCATCAACACAATTCTCTAAGACCAAGTAATCCTACTGAATGACTATTTCATGAAATCTTAACATTTTAGGATTATAATAACTTAACAAGTTGTGTTACTGATGCTAATGATTCAGAAGATGTCTAAGGCACTGGAGCTCCCACGCGTCGATGAAACACAGGATGCTGCTTGACGCCGGACTCCGGTAGGAGGTTGGTCGCAAACCAGGCGGGCGTTAGCCCTACCACAAGGGAAGAATTGGCCAGTCAAATAAGGTATTGGGTGTGACTGTCCAGGATGCGCCGAGCGCTCGGTTCAGTTGAGTAACTAGCGAAACAAACTGCGCTACACGAGGAGGCTTCTCCATGCGTCCCAAAAATCCCAAATTGTTGCTAACCCTATGGACTCCTGGCTGAAATAAAAAATTTCTATTCTATTCTATTCTGTCATTTAACAGGGACCGATTCCAAAAAAGTATTGTATCTACACCAAGGAGGGAATTTTCTTCATATTAATTCTCCATCGAGATTACACGGTAAAATTTATAGTCTCCCCAAATAAAGTAAGAAACAAATATTCCATCCACCCCACCAAATAATTTAAAAACAAAACATTGAATTTGTATCCATTCCGTCTCTAGAATAATAATTAATCGAAAGTCACTCCTGAAAAGTGACTTTGGACCTTAATTCTGTAGTAATAGAGTCAATACTAAAATTCTCGTTTCAACTTTGCACATCATTGTAAGCAAATTTTAATGTGCTCCTAATATTTCGGTGACTTGACGAAATTTCCTTGTTTATAATAGTATATCTCGTTTGGGTCATGACATTAAGTTTTTGTTCCTTGCTTCATAAAATATTGCTTAAACAACTAACGCTGTAGAACTAGTGAAGACTGGTTTCATGTTTTTGTTTAATTTTGAGGTCGATTTTCAGCCCTCGCAACAAAGGGGAAGGTCAAAAGTTAAATAAGTGGGACAAAAAAGGCCGCTTGAAAAGCTAAAATATAGTGCTTGTTTCTAATGTTAACGATTTTCAGGATATTTTTTCTATGAAGAGATAGAACATTCGGAACAAATTCGAATTTTCTTATTGGTGAATAGGTATGTGGTGATTGTTTGATATTTCGCATTGCAAGCCGTGGACTAGCATATTTTTCAAAGTAAAAATTGAAAGGATTGTGAAACCTCCTTCCGAGCTTTCTGTTTGGTACATCGAAACGCTCTCAGCTCAAATCCCGTCAAAAGTTAGATGCTCCTCCCATTTTGCACAACAGCGTTTGCATCGCTATTTTAATTTTAGTCAACTGAATCGGTACAAATGTAATTTTTATTACTCTCAAATTGCAATGCAGGATCAAATTAAATTAGGTAGCCTATCATGTTTCGATATGGATACCTATTACGTCTGTTGAATTTCACTAGAATTTGACCCGCTATAGATTTCGCCGATGGATTCCTTAATTAGCTGTTATACATAACCACTAGCTGTTTTACAAAACAGCTCCGTTATGTAACATTGGATTGCCATTACGCTACTTTTAACAAAACCGCTACACACGTTTAGACGTAATGCAGAATGGCTTATCTGATCTGCAGTCACAATAATCGTTTGGTGTGGCTTCTAATGCCGAATTGGTCGCAGTACTAATTGACGGATAGGTGCACGAGACATGTAGGCGCTACTTTCAAGTTGGTCGCAGTTACTACAGCTGTTTAGTATTTTTAGGACTAATTTTCATAACCTTTTATTAAAATTTACACTCATATTACTCGTTTTTTGTATTTCTGTTTAGAACGCCACTAATGTTGTTATGAAATACAGAGTCACGAGCGAAAAGTTTAGAACTAAAATCTACAATCTGGTTGTTTCATTTCACTGTTTTACATAATCTCTAATCGTTGACCCGCTGCATTAATGAATAAAACGTCATATCAATTCTGCGTGTTACAGTTCAGTAATTATGAAATACCACTAAACGTCATTCAGGTGTATAACGGACCTGCGGTGCTATTCTGTAAAAATTTCACCGTGAAATCATAAGTGAAGTGAGCGTGGAGTGAGCTGTCAATAGTGTCAATTCCTAGCAAAAACAAACTCACTTCACCTAAGTTTTCACGGTGAGATTTTTACAAAATCGACCGGTTGCTTTGTAAAACAGATGGCGGTTATGTAAAACAGCGGATTCGACAATCCATCTGCAATATAGAAATCGTCGTAGCTGGATTGTTACAATAATACCAAAACTTTTAAAATGTAGGTTAATTAAAATCAGAAGTTAATTGTAACAATTTGTTACAAATAACTTGTTACTGTAAAAGCTTTACAAGTAACAGAGTCAAGTTCACCGCACTTTGTTTGCAACCAACGCCAGCTCCCAGAAAAGCATTTTATTAAGCTCACGAAGAATTTCTGCAGGATATCATTTTAGCGGTTTCTGTGCTAAATGTTTATTTTTCGTATTTTCAGCAGCTTTAAGACTGGATTAGAGAGAGCAATCTTTTTGAAATATTTCTTCCTTATCTTGTTTTATTTGAATATTTAGAGCAGTATTTGTTCTGCTGAAAGTAACCAACAAATAGCTTCATATTTCAGACTGACCGTCTCCTTGACGGTTCAAAAGTGCCAGTAAATGGTTTAATTTAATAATATCCTTTTTTTTTTTTTTGGATGTGAAATCATCAAATGACCGCTCCCGCTCTGGGTGGGGGGAGGGTAATTATATGCTTTGAGTTCGAGTTTGTAAAATCATTCTGTCGCTAAAAACAACTAATTGAGAAAACCTGTGATACTGTTAATATTTTAATTTGAAGCCGAATGCTTTATATGATAGTAGTTACTATAACCATTCATAGTTAAGTCAAAGGAATCAACAATCAGCGATAATCTTATCCCTATAAAGACTCATCATCATCTGCCTAGCCTTTTCCAAACGATGTTGGGGTCGGCTTCCAGTCTAACCAGATGCAGCTAAATACCAGTATTTTACATGGGGCGACTGCCTATTTTACCTCCACAACTCAGTTACTGGGTAATACGATACCCCTTGGTAAGACTGGTTGTCAGACTTTCGGGCTTCTGACTACCCGTAACGACTGTCAAAGATCCACGAATGACAGACGGGACCAACAGCTTAACGTGCTTTCCGAGGCACGGAGGGGTCACGGTATGTACAGATGGTCACCCATCCACAGACCAAACCGCAGCAAGATCGATCGATCTGTGCGGCTGTTATTATTTAGCCACGGGCCCCTTCCTATAAAGAATAATCAGCCTATAATGTTCCCACTGCTGGGACACAGGCCTCATCTCTTTGGGAAGGAACAGTGCCAGTGCCCAGTCGGTAGAGATGTCAGTTCTAGGACACGCCGCTTTCCTCACGATGTTTTCCTTCACCGTTTTGAGAGCAGTGACCACTGTATGGTAGATTAATAATATTAAGGAAGTCGATTCATGTCTCAAATCCTACCAAAGAGCTTCCCTTGATAACATAGGACGCAAAATAATGACAAAAATAACTGAAATATATTATTATCGATATACAAAACTGCTAAGCTGGATAGAAGTGACGGCCCTTTAGTGAATATAACGAGCAACGTCAGCTTCGGAATAGACAAGTTAGGAAGTGCTGAGATTACTTTTAAAAATGATGTCTTTGTTGAAACGTCTTCTTAAGGTGAATAATGGTTCGATGGATCAGGTTTGCATAACGTAACCATGCCTGTTATCTTCGTTGGAGTTTGTGGCTAAGTAATAACAGTCACACGGGTCGACCGATCAGGTTAAGCTACGCTTGCCGCCGTTAGTACGTAGATGGGTGACCATAGCAAGACCCCTCCTTGCCTCGGAAAGTACGTTAAGCCGTTGGTCCCGGCTGTCATCCGTGCATCTTTGACAGTCGTTACGGGTCGTCAGAAGTTCGAAAATCTGACAACCAGTCTTTTCAAGGGGTATCGTATCCAGTAACTGGGTTGTGGAGGTCAGAGAGGCAATCGCTCCATGTCAAATACTGGTATTCAGCTGCATCCGGTTAGACTGGAAGCCAACCCCAACATAGTTGGGAAAAGGCTACGCAGATGATGCCTGTTATATGTCTCAACGACCACCACCCACCTGCTACACCTCTGCCTAAGCAGAGGTGCAGCTATAGTACACCCACATTTCGCAAGTTATTTTTAAGTCCCATGTAATAGGAATTAGGAGGTGAGCCTATTGCTATCAAACGTGCACAACATTTGAGGGCAATAGGCTCCGGGCTGCAACTGTGAAAGTTCTGATGGAAAAACTTTGGCCGACCAGGAAGTCTTGGTCAGCGGGTAAGTAATATATGATACTAGCTATTGCCCGCGACTTTGTCTGCGATCCAAGATGAAAAGTGGCCTATGTCCTTCTGCAGGTCATGGTCTACCCACGTGCCAAATTTCATCCAAATCCGTTCAGCCGTTTTAGCGTGAAAGCGTAACAAATAAACTTACTTTCGCACTTATAATATTAAGTTAGGGCGTTGATTAATTTGACAGGACTAAACGAAAATTTAACTTCTGTCCTTTTCATAATGAAATAGAAAGAATAAAATGCACTGAACTTAAAATTAGGTTAGTTTGTGAACAACAGAATCGGCACGAATGTCAACATAGCTGGCTAACTAGTCGATGCCAAGGTAACATCGATTGATTGGAGTGCAAACAAGTGACTATGTTATATGTAAATCATCATCAGCCTATCCTGCATATTGGATCGGCTTCCAATCTATCTGGATGCATCTGAATACCAGTATTTTACATTGATCGACTACCTATAATTATGATCTCCACAAGTCCACAACCCACTATTCGGCAGACTAATTACCATTTCAGCAGAAAGACGTCCACTGCTGGACATAGACCTCTCCCCCAAGCGTCGCCACATGGATCAGTCTGGTGCTTCTCGTATCCAGCGAATAGCGGTAGCCTTCACATGGTCATCGGTCCACCTTGTAGGTCAGACTACGTTTACTTAAATACTGAAATTAAAATGGGTAATTAACAGTTTTTTTCCAACGTTACACAGCCGCCATTTCCTTTTGAAAAACCACATCGCCTAACAAATTGTTTTCTGCGGTTCAATTCCAGTCGCCTCCTCCCCCACAGACACGCAATGAACGTAAATTATGACTAGAAATTCAAATTTTAATTTGCGAGTAATTATTTTCTCATTACTGTTAGCAACTAAAGTGGCTGGGGTTCAAAATGATGTTAAAATTTCCACGCACATCCCACTGGGCTGAATTCAATAATATTTTGGTTTTTCATAATTTAGGAAGGATTGTATATAAGTGATTAGCACTTATTTAAAATCTAGGCACTGAAATGTTATGATGTCTAGTTTGATTTCCTTTTTTAGGGTTCCTTAGTACCTACAAGGAACCCTTGTCCAAAATTTTGACCAAATTACGATTCATATCATGTAGATTACCAACTATTTTTTCAGATGTAATTTCTCTGTAAGTTCCGGAGAAAAGCTGCTTCATCTGCACGCTGTTTTTAAGCTTTTTTCGAAAGAGTAGCCTTAATAGAAAATATCAGTCGAGAAATTGCTCTCCACAGATCTTGCAACATTGTCTTTTAAATCCATTTTTTTTGTCAAGTTTTGATTTTAAAAATCATTTAAAGAGCCAATGACCTTTATTTTGTTTTGACATCTTCTGAAGGTAGGTTAAAACCAAACGAACATAGAACAAGAGCAAGAGCATTCTTTTCTTCATATCCTTGACATTTTAGTATGGATAGACCAACGAAAAAAAGCTTTGTCCCAGTTTACACAAAGAGAATTCAGTGAAGTGAGATATACATTCGTTCGTTGGGTCTAAACCGACGACGTTAAGGGGGGTCTCCCTTGTTTTGCCGAAAAGATTTTGCCAAATTATCACTTCCCAAACAATTTTCCGCATAATTTCATTTGCCAAATTATTACTAAGCAAAAAATCTCTTCACAAATAATTGTAACCCAAACCTAATGTTTGGCAAGTGAACGTTTAAACAATAACTTGTTTACCAACTAGTACTTTTACCAATTTTTATTTAGTCAAATATTTCAGTTGGAATAACTCATTTTACGCAAAATTACATTTGCCAAATATTTAGTATCGTCAGTTTTCGCAGTTTTAAGGCAGCCATTTCAAGCATAAGATCTAACTTTGAAGACGTTTTATTACAAGGGTGTTTTTTCCACTTGGGACAAATTCTAAACAGGTAATAATAATATTAAGTATTCTGGTAGTATTTTTTGAAATAATTAATCTCGTCTAACTAGTTCAGTTTCGGGTAGACTTTTTTCCATTTTTTTTTTTCTATATAATCTAGTCGTTTCTGGCACTCGCCGGCCGCTGCCGCGGAACCGCTCGCTTCGCTCGCTCGGCTCGTGCGTAGGAGGTCACAGTTTTAACCTAACCTAAGCATTTTTTTTTAATAATTAACCTCGTCTAACTTATTCGGTTCTCGATAGCCTGCTAAAAATAATCTCTTTTTTCCATATTTTTTTTTTCTATATAATCTAGTCGTTTCTGGCACTCGCCGGCCGCTGCCGCGGCACCGCTCGCTTCGCTCGCTCGACTCGTGCGTAGGAGGTCACAGTTTTAACCTAACCTAACCTAAGCATTTTCTTTTTATAATTAACCTCGTAACTAATTCGGTTCTCGATAATGTCCATTGCAAAAAATTAAAATAGTAAGTTACAAATATTTTGTATTAAATAAATGATTATTTTAAAATAAAATTGCATTTATTAATTATTTAATTAACAAAAAAAAAATTCTCAAAAAATCTTATTTATGCCTTTATATTTTTTGTTATAACAAATCGTTTGACCAAACGTTTATTGTCTAAAGATTGTTTGCCGTAATAAATCATTTGATTAAAGACCAAATGCCTAAATGACATAATATTCTGCCAAGTAAAAATTCGACCAAATGAAAATGTGCATACTAAAATTATTCCAAACATTGCATTGGTATAATAAAAGGTTGCGAAAATTTGTTTGGGTAGTGAAATTTTGGCAAAATCTTTTCGGCAAAACGGCAGGCTCCCCGTTAAGGGGCTTACAGGACCTAAACACAAAAAACGCAAGTTTTAGAAAGAATAAAAGTATATGATCGACTACAGTAAACCAAATCAGAAAAATATATGATATTCTTCAGGATATATAGTAGGAAGATAGTGTGTTGAAAACATAACACAACTTATTTAATACGATAGAAAAAAATCATGAAGATACCTCTAAAAACTTTCTTTTTACAATAAAAAACATACTAATATACATACAATCATTATGATTTTTTGTGAGATTATTCTACAAGTAACATACTAAAACTCTAGTTTTTTAGTCCAAACAAAAGATTTTTTGTAAATAAATAATTGCTTCATATTTTGCAATAAATTACCAGCGTTGTGTCATCGCGCTACTCTTTCTTTTCTATGCAGTCCGACAAAGACTGCGCTTTAGGTCATGTAGTCGCCATAAGAACTTTTTGAAACTTATTATACCAAAATTTTAAAAGCGATTTGTAAATGAACTTACTCACATAACCCTTTATCCATTCACCCCGAAACGACACACGTCTTTACAAAGTCTATAAACTTGAACAAAAACATCTTTCTTGAACTCGTCAGGCCCAATTTCCTGGGCAGCAAAAATTCACAGTAAGTACGCGAACTCAAGCACAAAACTTCAACTAAAGGAATTATATTAAGTTAGAAGTTCATTAAACATTTCCTCGATACGGTTCGGCTTTGGAAAGTTTCCGTACTACCCTCGTAATAAGGTAGTATCGGGGTAGTGGGAAATGTGAAATTTCTATGAAATTCTTATTACTCGAGGAAAGGGGTTCCTTTCGTGGTTCTTAAAATTTCGTGTTTTGTACTTTATTTTTGGAGTTTTTTTGACACTTTATTCAAAGCTTGTTTCAGATTCTATGCAATTGCAAATTGCATACAATTTTGTAAATTGTTTTAGTTACTTTTCTTAAAAACATCTCTAAACCAATCCCTTGATGGAACAGGTTAAAACCACCATTTATTACAAAATAAGATCACTGACCAAGATCTCGAATAAATTTAAGTGTCAAAGCACGTGGCATTCTCGCACCTGACCTCATAAAGAATTCACCAAAGTCACCTAAATTCTTGCAATAAAAAGCAACGTAGCTTTGAGTCATATCTACGACTGTTGACAGATTACATTATTATTATCTTTGAGCTCACAAATGAGCTCAATCTTTTTAAAGATGGCGGCTATTAAAAAGACTTCAAAGATAAAATGTTTTAACGCTGAAAACGTTTACGCGACGTTCTGCAGTGGGAATAAAAGAAAAAGTATGATTTTATTAGTGGCTTGGGTAACCAAGTGGAGGGACTTTAAAGTGTATAGTCACGGCAGTATTATTTTGTTTTATTTTATGTGTAAGAGATTGTCGTGGAAGTCGTAGCTAAAGCTTCAAGTTGTTACATGTATTACGTAGAGAAAACCAAAAGAAAGAAAATTAGGAATCTGCGGCTTCAGGAGTATGGGCCCAAGCGGTAGATTACGGCCCATTCCCTCTCGTAGAGATGAGGCCTCGGTCTCAGTTGTGGGAACATTATAAGCTGATTTTGCTAGGCGCAGGTTATCTACATCATAATGACGGTTTAATCTGTCTGTTCTGTCACTTGCGCCTGTGAGTACCCAACCTTAGCAGCGACGAAATTCAGCATCGCAAATACGGTTAGGTGAGGTCCTCACACCTAACCTAACAGTTTAAGCAATAGTGAATATTTGGCCAAAAAATTTTTGAAATATATTTGTCATCGACACGCTAAGAAGAAAACTCTGTAGCTACTACAATTTCAACTGAGATAGAAACCAAGACGTTCTGGTACAAAAATCACACACGACAAAAGAAAATCTCAGAATAAAGCCATAAGTGTAAAGCTTTCTTATTTTCTATTCATGCTCTTTGGCTATTTTCGTAAAAATGCACCAACTTTCTCTCATGCATTTGATTGTATTTTTCTTGGAAGTGTTGGACCGCGGCCTTTCTATACGAAGTGGGTTATACAATGTTGTGGACTGAGATTAGATTTTTATTATAATATTGTTACCATTTTACGTGACTTGAGTTTTTGAAGATAGTGGATTCTGGAGATTTCTACCTTTATTTTAGGAATTTTAAACGATTTAGAATTGGGTTTTTTATCGTCCCAAAAATTGATCTGCAAGCACTCCGGGAGTGCCGACAGAAGTGAAAACAAAACACAAAAAGAATACTTTGCCATCACTCACTGACATATCGGATATACATTAAAACCGAGTACATCCCGAGGACAGCCGAACACATCCGAAGCGGGTATTTTTTTAAATCGTCTTATAAACAAAACACGCGTGGTGTCGCTTACGGTAACAGTGGCGCGAGTTAGGCAGGATACAAAAGTCTAAAAAGTTAGTATTTTTAGACCTTTGTATCCTGCTTATGCGTATGAAGTTTCATTAAAATCGGTTCATTAATTTCTAAAAATAAGGGCTTGAAAGTTTGTATAAAATGCCGCACGGCGTAAACGCTCTTAACTAAATATCTATTTAAAATAGTTTGAGTCTAATTATAGAATCTAAAAAAAGCTTCAAAATGTCAAACGAAATATTTTATTCAAAAAACAGCCATATTCGCTGGTATGCTGGTATGGTGAACTACGCCGTAGCATAGTGTGAGCTACGCCGTAGCACAGTTTGACCTACGCCGTAGCACTCTCCATCCGTCTTACGAATTTTCGATCAGGTCACTTGTCCTGACGCGAGTTTAAAATTTTTTACCCATTACAAAAAAAGTGTACAACGCCGCTAAAGAAGTTTTCACTTCAAAACTATCTTTAAAAAACTGTAACCCGACTACGGAAAAATAAAAGTGAATTTTGTTGGTGTATTTGTTATATTTGTTTGTACATAGTTGTATTGAAAATGAGTAACCAGTTGGGCAAATCAAAGAAAATATAAACTTATAATTATTTCACTAGATTAGTCTAGTAAGATAGTTATGAACCGCTTTCATATAACTATATCAGGGCTTTAAACATCTTACTGCTACACATACAAAGACTGCTAAAATCATAACTCTTCCTTTTGGCTTTGCCGTAGTCGGGTAAAAATAAATTTTAGCGTTAGAAAATCTAACCTTACCAAGCGAAAACCAGACTTACTTACTTAAAAAAATTATCAGCGAAAGGTTTACCTTTCATAGCATCATTTTGTTACCTCCACAGGTAAACCAGAAAATGTTTATTTAAGCCGATCTTATGCCACACAGAGGGCTAAAGGCGTGCCTCCACATTAAGCCGACTCTAGCCAAAACCTAAGCATGTGCGGAACGATTTTTGGCTCGTAACCAAAATGCATCTACCGTGTAATTAAATGGACCACCGTTCACCAACTCCAGTACAATATTTTAAAAATTGTACAGATTTATTTGGGTGGAAGTCCTCGTGTAGTGATTTAAAGAGGAGCGGAATTTTATGTCTGTTTTTCACGCCCGTTTTTCACTTCGCTGGATGAATTTTGTGAGTTAGACGCGAATTGGATCGTCGGAGAGTTGAGGTTCGATTGATGGGAGTGTCGAGTGGTGAGAGAGTTGAATAATAACAATAGATTTATGTTTTATATAAAGACAATTTTGAATGAGCTTTGGTAGTAACACAACGCAATACAAAGGCCCCGATATTTGATTCTAGGACATGCTGGTTTCCTCACGATGATTTCCTTCACCGTTTTGATAGCAGTGGTGATGATATAAATTTCACAAAGGAAAGTATTTAGGTACCTGGGTTCGAACCCACAAGTCGGGGCCATTACCATCCGGCCACGTTTAGAGGTTTCTTTATAAATGAAAGAAAAACTGGCCAAGTGCGAGTCGGACTCGCACACGAAGGGTTCCGTACCACAAGGCAAAATTACCGAAAAAAAAAACACGTTTGTTGTATGGGAGCCTTGAATATTAATTTTATGTTGTTTTTAGTATTTGTTGTTATAGCGGCAACAGAAATACATAATTTGTGAAAATTTCAACTGTCTAGCTATCGCGGTTCTTGAGATACAGCCTGGTGACAGACAGACGGACGGATGCGTTTATGGTAATGTGCGCGCGCGTTGCGCTTGTTTAGGCTGACATTGTGTCCTAACTCATAAAGCACAATTCTCTTTTCAGTCCCAAACCCGTACCTTTTCTTATATAAATAGACTTCGAAAGCGAACAGGCTTAAAAGCGGATCGGAATTAGCAATGGTTGTCTCTGAAAGGTTAAAGAGGGATTGCGTTCCCTCTTAGCTGCATTCTCTCTCATTTCTCATTCCATTATTAATTAGTACAAATGCGAAAAATCACCTAGACGTTGCAATTTTAAAGAAAACAGTGTTTGTAAATGCTTTGCAGTGTCATCACGAAAAGCAGTTTTACGGCGTTCATAACTAACAGAATTTCGTGCATACTGTATTTTTTTTGACCAATTACTTTTAAATTAAAATATTACTTCATTTGTGTGTTGGGCTGGTGGATGAATAATAACAGCCGCACGGGTCGATCAAAGGTTAAGCTACGTTTGCCGCGGTCGATTTGCCGTGGATGGGCGGGACCCCGGTGCCTTGGAAGGCACTTTAAACCGTTGGTCCTGGCTATCATTCAACGATGTTCGTTACGGGTATTCAGAAGCCCAAAGGTCTGACTGCATGTCTTACCAACGGGAATCGTGTTAACCAGTAACAGGGGTCAGATGGGCAGTCACTCCATGTAAAATACTGGTAGTCAGCTGCATCCGGTTAGACTGGAGGCTGAACACAACATAGTTGGGAAAGGCTAGGCAGATGATTCTCTATTAGTTTCATAGAGTGTTACGCAATTGTATCTGGTATCTGGAGAAGCACATAGGCTCCTCATCCCGGATGAACCGCTAGTTTGGTTATAAACTAAAGCATTTTACTGTTTATCACTTTATTACACAGCCAATGAGGTCTAGTTGTAGGTAGTACAAAATACTGGAATTACTCAAGAGGTGCTATTCTCTCATTGAAACTGTTGAAGACACGGAACTGGTTCGACCATTACTACTCTGTTAGACACTTCAAAGCCAAGCTCTAATCGACCCCTGATTGACCAATTAAGTCAGATTGTCTTGAGTCATACGGACAAAAGGCCCCGATCGAGTTGGACCGGAAAATTTAGGTGCATAGTGTCAGAACCAAGACTATCAGAACGGAGGGAAAATGGCTGAATGTATAATTATCTATCCATACATAATATTATAAATGCTGAAATAACTGTCCATCCTTTCACCTCACCTGTCTACCTTTAACAGCTGAGCTGAAAACCTGTCTTTGGACAAGACATTTATATACTTTTTGTTCTGTAGTACGTTCCGTAGGACAATTTCTGGCCTTCATGCGGGCAAACTCACAGGCAGAAGCTAGTATTATTACTCTCAAGCTTCGTTCTCGATATTAGCATTAACACACATGTAGTTTCACTCACAGACTCGCCATTTCGCATTGAATTTAGGAGAAAAATAACTTATTTAATCCAATGTAAGGTAGATTAAAAACTTTTGTTCGTTACTATGACATTCGCGCCTTGCCATCTCATTCACGTATCAGTGCTTCGCTGTTTCGCATCTATTCCTTTGTTTTACAGTAATTCCAGTGCGTTTTCATATTTAATCTTTAGAATGCCGAAAAGAAAGAGTGATAATCGCGACAATTATAGTAAATTGTATAAAAAACTTAAAAAGTTAGAAAGTGAAATAAAACGTGGGCGACGTACTCGCTATGAAAGTACATCGTCATCGGATGGTGATTTACCTACGCCTTATAACCTGCAGGGTGAGTCATTGACCTAATAAATTCGTGTTTTTTTAATAAGTTACTTTTAGCATAGCAACAAGATGAGAGGGCTCGGTTTCTTACACTTTATAAAATACCGTTATGTAAAGGTGGTATGTTTGTGTTTTGAATTCATAACGAATTCATAACAATAATTAAATTGGAAAATCGGATTGTCCTTTGGGGTCCTTCCACTTCCGAAGCTAAGTACTTGCTGCTCGGATCTACCTGTGGGGTTTTTCTATAGCATGTACGTTATTCCTACAGGAATAAATATTATATTGCCTATTGGGATTGCGTGTTTCTCACAAGGAGTCTCAATTCCCACCCGTAAATAGGTATATTTAAGCAAAATACTTATTTTGCTTGCAGAGAGCGAACCAATCCCAATCAATAACGATTGTGCCGCATATCGCGGCGACACGGATCCACAACCTGGATGCTCGTACTGGCAACAAGCCCCAGCGGAATATAGTGATGAGGAGGAGGTTCCGGCCCCGACAATCATACAGTCCCCCACGGCCGACAACATCTCGGCAGACGTGAATATACTGCCGCCGAGCGCCGCGACCGCCGCCGCCGCACTGCCCCCGGCGCAAGTACTCGCTGCGCCTACTGTGGCATCAACTGCCGTACCTCCGCAGAAGGCGAGCGAACCTGAAACTCCTGCTCTTCAACAAGATGTTCCTGAATTAGATCCAGAGTTAATGGAATTATTAGGTGAGGACCCCACCTCACCGAAAGAATACGGCAGTGAAATCCAAAAGGATTTGGCGATTAGACTTAACCATATTGCTACCTCCGGTCTCTCTAAAGAGAACCGCAAGGAGCTAAAAGATAGATATTTGGTACCGGTGAACTGCAAGTTTATAAAAGCGCCTACCCTTAATCCGGAGATTCGAGCATCTCTGATAGAAACTCAAGCAAAACGAGATAAGGGTATAGAAAGTAAACAGGTATTAACATCTTGTGCCTTGTCCTCCATCAGCGAGGCAATTACCGCGTTGCTCTCATCAGGTCACAAAAACCCTGACCTTCTCAAGCTGTTGATGGATACAGCTCGAATCCTCGGTGATATGCAATATACGGACTCGATCTCACGACGTGCGTTCATTCTTTCTACTGTCAAGAAGGAACTAAAGGATCAGTTGGACAAAACCAAAATAGACGAAATGCTTTTTGGAAATAGCCTATCGGAAACCTTAAAATCTGCGAAAATTATTATAAAATCTGGAGCTGATCTAAGGTCATCTTCGACAATGAAGTCTACGGCTCATAAACCAGCTAAAGCAGCCAACAGACCTTTAAACTACCGAGCCCCCCCGGCGGGTCGCCGTCAGCAGTTCCCACCACCGCCGCCGGGGGGCGCGAGATATGCGCGGGCGGCACCATCAACTCCGACTCAGAGGCAGCAGATGAGGACGACGCACAACAACGCTTTCAAGACATCGTCTCGTCAGCCGCAAGCAGGTCACCGACGTTAGACACGGTAAGCCCCGCGGGCCGTCTTTCGTGTTTCTATGAACAGTGGTGTTTATTAACGAATAACCCTATTATACTCTCTTGGATTACTGGTTATAAAATTATTTTTTCTGACCCAGTTATTCAGACAACCGTCCCATTAGAGCCCATTTATTCGCAATCCGAATATGAGGCTTTTAAAGTATCAATACAAGACCTCATTAGTACTGGGGCAGTATCCTTATGTCAACCATGCGCGGGTCAATATATATCCAGTATATTTCTTGTTCCTAAGCCGAACGGCAAACAACGTTTCATTTTAAATCTAAAACAATTAAATAAATGTATACCAACTCAACATTTTAAACTTGAAGATTTAAGAACAGCTTTGAAACTTGTATCTAACGACTGTTTTATGTCAACAATAGATTTAAAAGATGCCTATTTTTTAATAGGCATACATCCAAACTCAAGAAAATATTTACGTTTTAAATTTAATGGCAATCTGTACGAGTTTAACGTGTTACCGTTCGGCTTAAACACTGCTCCTTATATTTTTACAAAAATTCTCAAACCAGTCGCAAAATTATTGAGATCGTTGGGATATTTATCTACCTTTTATTTAGATGATTTGTTTTTGGTTGGTCAATCATATACTGATTGCTTACAAAATATGAATGATACAAAACAATTATTAAAATCGTTAGGGTTCATCATCAACACAGAAAAAAGTTCTGTTATGCCGACAAATAGTTGCAAATTTTTAGGAAATATTATAGATTCAAAAAAATTTGAAGTTAGATTACCTGATGATAAAAGACAGAAAATTAAAACAGAATTACTAAGAATGAGCAAGCTCAAACGATGTAAAGTAAGAGATTTTGCTCGCTTCATCGGTCTTTTAACATCCGCATGTCAAGCCGTAGACTACGGCTGGCTTTACACCAAAGACTTTGAGAGATGTAAATACCTAAACCTCAAAAATGATGAGAACTACGATAAGTTTATGATTTTACCAATCGAATTGTCCCCCATCTTTGACTGGTGGCTGAATGCTGTAAATGAATCAGTATGCAAAATAAAGGTTGATACATATTCCTTAGAGATATTTAGTGATGCCTCAACAACGGGGTGGGGCGCCGCCTGTGGTGACGAAACTGCCAATGGGCCTTGGAGCCAACATGAGCAAACTCGACATATTAATTATTTGGAAATACTTGCAGCTTTTCTTGGGCTTAAAGCTTTTGCCCAAGATTTTAAAGATTGTCAGATTTTGTTACGTATTGACAATACAACGGCAATATCGTATATAAATAGAATGGGTGGCGTACAGTTTCCTCATTTAACAGATATTACGAAACAATTGTGGAAATGGTGCGAAGCGCGTAAAATTTTAGTTCATGCCGATTATATACGTTCTTCCGATAATATAGTTGCGGACGCTGAATCAAGAAGATTACACCCCGACATAGAGTGGGAAATATCTCAGATTGCTTATAATAAAATAACACAACACTTCGGTGTCCCTTGTATTGACTTATTTGCGAGCAGAATAAATCATAAATGTGATATCTATGTTTCTTGGTATAGGGACCCTGACGCTTATGTAATTAACGCGTTCACTATATCATGGACTAATTATTACTTTTACGCGTTTCCACCAATTTCGGTTATTTTAAAGACCTTGCGTAAAATTATTAACGACAGAGCCACTGGTATTGTTGTCGTGCCAAAATGGCCAACCCAACCATGGTACCCTCTTTTTAAAAGACTCCTCACCTCAAAACCACTCGTTTTAAGATCGGAGGGTGATTTAATTATTTCTCGTTGTAGCGAACGTGCAATTCACCGACAAATTACACTGGTTGTCGGGAGGTTGTCCGGACATCATTTCTCCGAAGAGGAATTCCACAGTCCTCCATACCCATAATGCTAGCATCTTTGTCAGACAATACTGTCAAGCAATATGATACATGCCTTAAGAAGTGGTTTACGTTCTGTCACGAAAACAACATAGAACCTTACAATGGTTCCACATCAAATATTCTCTGTTTTCTAACACAATTGTTTAATACCGGAGCTCGGTATGGTACCCTAAATAGCTCCCGATCCGCTTTATCGTTGTTACTTGGACACGAAGTAGCAAACAGTGAATATATACAAAGATTCTTCAAGGGAATCTTTCGGTTGCGGCCCACACGTCCTAAATACCATTTAACGTGGAACACAGATCAAGTTTTAAATTATTTGGCGGAATTACACCCCAACGAAAATTTAAGTCTTGAAATAATTAGTAAAAAGTTAGTGACCCTTCTAGCCCTAATAACAGCCCATAGAATGCAGACTTTATCAAAAATACATGTCTATAACATTACCGAATCTGATTCAGGGTTTATTATTAAAATACCTGATCTAATTAAAACTTCACGAGTGGGTTCCTTACAACCAGTATTTTCCTTACCGTATTTTTTACAAAGGCCGCAAATATGCCCTGCGAGTACTCTTAAAGTATATCTTGATAAAACTAGTCAGATACGTCAAGACCCTCAATCACTTTTTATTTCATTTAGGAAACCATACCGTGCTGTAACATCGCAGACTTTGAGCAAATGGGTAAAGAGCATTTTACAAAAGAGTGGCATTGATGTCTCGCTATTTACTGCACACAGTACCAGACACGCAGCCACTTCTAAAGCGTATAGCGTAGGTGTTAGTCTGGATGTAATACGAAAAACTGCCGGGTGGAGTTCAACTTCTACGGTATTTGCTAAATATTACAATAGAATAATATCAAACGATATGTCTACCGGAGATGATTTTGCCAACAGTGTGTTAAATGGATAATTATCTTCATTAATTATTAACAGTGTAATAATAGAAAAGCTATTCAATTTTGTGTTAGACTTTTATAATTATAGCTATGAAAAGTAGTAGATTTATTTATTTATTTTCTTCATTCAATTCCCAAAGCAAATATACAATATGATATTCAATTGATTTGTACCTATTTCACGACTGCGTTCTCTAAACATCTACATGTGTGTTAATGCTAATATCGAGAACGAAGCTTGAGAGTAATTGATGATTAAACGAACTTACCTGTACGTGAAGTTCGATCACAATTACTCGAAGAGCTTCGTTCGAAGATATTAGCATCCCTCCCTCCCAGTTATCCTGAACCCCTAGTCGTGAAATAATAAACAGCTCAGCAAACCTCCAAACTAAATGAGATGGCAAGGCGCGAATGTCATAGTAACGAACAAAAGTTTTTAATCTACCTTACATTGGATTAAATAAGTTATTTTTCTCCTAAATTCAATGCGAAATGGCGAGTCTGTGAGTGAAACTACATGTGTGTTAATGCTAATATCTTCGAACGAAGCTCTTCGAGTAATTGTGATCGAACTTCACGTACAGGTAAGTTCGTTTAATCATCAATTATTATTATTATAAACGTCACACAGCTTATGTTTCTAAGTGATCAATATTTTATAATAAAGCCTTACAAAGCTATTATTATCTCTTAAAACAAAAGAAAATCAACACAGATTCCACGATACCCAATTAACATCAGTCAAAACAGAGATGGAGGAACGAGGGCCAATACCGGATCCAAAATTAATTAGGTACATGGTAACGTCAACAAGAAAATGTGTTTCTTGAATGCGTAGTTACGAAAATGCCACCCTTGTCTCTAAGGCCACGTAATACCCGGGCCATACAATATTGTGTAGCCAGTATTATCTCTTTCAGAGGCTATGAATAATGTAGTAGAAAAATAATGAGCTCCGCCGACATCTGTCGTGGTTTAGATGGGTTAATGGTCATACAATGGCGTTGCATGGTCTTAATTAGACCCTAGAGACAAGTTATTGTTTTCTTGTTTACGAGTATTTATGTTATTAAAGACAAGCGACCCACCCTGCTTTGCGCGATTATGACGACTTGACAAAACATCGACATGTATTTATTATAAGTAAGTTAATGTTACTTTGCATCATCCCACAGCTGGGCAAAGGCCTCTTCCCATAACTTCCAGGTTTTTCGATCTAGATGGACCGTCGTTTATTTTCTCCAGCTCGTCCCGCCTTAAGTAAGTTAAATATCAATTTATTAAACACGGAATACAGAACATACATAATCAGCCTATAATGATCCCACTGCTGGGACACAGGCCTCTTCTCGGTGAGAGGAAGGGGGCCGTAGTCCACCACGGGGCCCAGTGCTGGTTGGCAGCAGCTGTCGCGTCTTCGATTTTTTTTTTTGGTTCATGCCGGTTTCCTCACGATGTTTACCTTTGCCGTTTTGAGAGCAGTGAGAGTTTTGAGAAAAGTGCTTGTCTGGGTTCGAACCTAAGACCTTTTTTTTTTTTAAAAGGCACCCAACCTACCTACAACTCGTAAGTCGCGGCCGTTGCCACTTGGCCACCACTGCTCGGAATAAATTCTCTAAATGGCAACCGCATCAAAATCCATTGCGTAGTTTAGAAGAACAACGTGGTCACACAGACAGACACGAAAAGCGTCTTTAATTTATAAATGTATAGTTAAAGACATAAGAGAAAAGATCGATTGAAGTCTAATATTTATAACTTTTCTTAGAATGTTGTGTCCGTGTCGCAGCCAACTGGTTAAATTAGCCGTTTAGTTAACCGCCTGGCCTTTAGAAGTAGTGTTCGCCTCGCTTCGTTCTCTTTGCTCGCACGCGGTTGATCACAGTTCTAACCTAACCTAACCCATTTGGGCGGGGTGCCCTGTCTTAGTTACTGCGACCAATTCGGCTCTCGCATGATTGGTTACAGTTCCAACCTAAACTATAATATTGAATATCATTCAGGCCGTTAGTTTAACAGCGGCCGTTTAGTTAAAAGGCTAGGTGATTAACTAAACGGCTAATTAAACTGTTCTTCTTAGACGATTTTTAAAGGATCAAAATATAACAAGTTCCAGGAAAGTAAGTATTATGTTAACATACCTTTACAGGTGTATGTTTTACCGCAGAAAAAGAAAATAAGCCGTTCTTTAAGTTTCGTATTGTTTTGCAGCGGCGAAATCGTGAAATGTGGGTGTATGATCCCTAGAGTGGGCGCACTATACTGTATAACGAAGTGGGTGTATTTTGCCACTCATATTAATTGTTAATTTTTTGTAGGAATACTGCCACTAAAATATACTACTGGATTGTAGAGGTCAGATAGGTAGTCGCTCCATGTGAAATACTGGTATTCAGCTGCATCCGGTTAGACTGGAAGCCGACCCCAACATAGTTGAGAATAGGCTAGGCAGATGATGATGATGACTGCCATTAAATTTATATTTTTTTTCAGGGATTAACAAAACACCAAATCATTAATAAAAAAAATCTTACGTAACTATATGTTTAAAAAAAAATTTTCGACTGGGGCGAAATGCTCATAGCGAGCTCACTCTAGATTTATAAGTACAGATACCTCGGGAAAACATGCGTGACATCATATGTGGATTTGTTGCTTACAAAAATATAGAAAAAATATTTTACAAAAATAGCGTAAGTACAGCGTCCGTGTAAAAGTGAAGCTCACAAAGACCATTATCGGTTAAAACATATCCACTATGTTAGCCCCTTCATTGTTATCCATACTAACCCAGACTAATATTATAAATTCGAAAGTAACTCTGTCTGTCTGTCGGTCTGTATGATACCTTTTCACGCCTAAACCATTGAACGAATTTCGAAAAAAATTGGCAGAGAGATAGATTGCATCCCGGAGAAGGACATAGTATAGTTTTTATCCCGATATTCCCACGGGATCGACAAGTATGCGGGTGAATCCTCAGGGCGCTGCTAGTTACTTATAAATGTAACTTATTTTTCTTTTTGTAATATTGCATAGATAATGTAGCTGTTTGTTGTTCCTGTTTAATCAAATGTAATAAAATCCTACTCAGCGCTTCTCCTCCACATTTGTTATGCGCACAGCCAAAGTGCGGAACTCTCTGCCGGCATCTGTGTTGGGATCCCACATTTAACCCATCTGCCGTCAAAGCAAGAGTGAGCAGGCATCTTCTGGGTACGCTCGTTCCATCACAGACCTCATCCATCGCTTTCCATGAGGCGTAATCGAGGTCAAGAGCAGGCCCATTCAGCAATAAACAAAGTATTAAAATAAAGTACCATCGAGGCTAAAATAAGAAGAATCCCTTCATTTAGTAAGCCTGTTTCATTTTCGATAGTCGGTATCGTTTTCATCATAACTCCACTTCATTAGTAATAATTTAATCATAAATTTTCCCAGATTTTTCCCTATTCTTCTTTCGTAGCACTCTTGTCAGAGCGGTCGTGGTCCTCATGTAGTTTCTTGTTTAGGGGCTGATGTGATTCGCCTCACGATTTCTCGCCACCTACTCCGATTTCGGGTGTTTTTTGTGCACTCATACCACCACTGCGGAATTAATTTGGTCAGTCCATCTCATGGGTGAGCGTCCGCGTGGTCTAGTACCCTCTACTCTACCCTGCACGATAAGGCGCTCCATAAGGCGGACCATAACAGATAGGTATACGCTTTTTGATGTTGATTTCTAGGCGTATATAGGTGTTGGTGCGAAACTCAGTCCACGACACCCCAAGCATTCTTCTCCAGCACCACATTTCTAGAACGTCTATCTTCTTCTTCTCGATGTCTCGCAGCGTCCACGTCTTAGCAGCGTAAAGGAAGATAGGAAAAACCAGGGATTTTTCCTTAACACCTAATTTTTTCCCATTTTCACTCATTTCCGAATAATTCCACAAATCGTATATAAAATCGAGGAGAAATAAGCATAATGCGTTGATATCAATTTTCGATAAGCCATGCTTGGAACGTATTACACAGTGATTACGTAACGAACCCGAAACGAGAGGAAATTGAAACATCCTAATATTGGCTGAGTAGGTTTTACACACGGCTTTACTCGAGTAACTGGGAAAAGAGATGGAAGGAATGAAGTATAATAAATTGAAAGCAATTGACCTGATTCTTAAGGCGCGTCGCTCACTGGTAAGTCGAGGCGACGTCGCGTCAGCGGCGGCACGGCGTCGCAGAAGGGGTGAGGATAGGTAATGCGTCTCTGCGTAGAGTCGAGGCGTAGGCGGCTATGCTTCCTTCACATTTTACGTAATTCATTCACCATGTCGTCGTCAGAAGACGAAGACATACTCGCACTGATACTGTTTCAAAATCGTCGCGCATATTTAAAACGTCTAAACACAGCTACGCACGAAACCAAATGACAAAATGGCGGTGGAGTCGTGGCTTGGGCACACTTGAGCGCCCCTCCTGCGCCTGCACCTCGCCTCCGCCCCGTCTTCACCTCGCCCGCGCCGCAACTCTTGTATATGAGCGCACTGCCATTCATTTGTAAAGAAAATCTTGTTGCGGCGTGCCGCTTATATGCGCCCGCGCCTCAACTCCACCTCGACTGTTGATCGTGTGAGCGACGCGCCTTACTGTTGCTTAATACTGCCGTGAAAATATTTGGGACCTCGATTTTGAACGATTCATAAAGTGTGATATTATACAGAGATATAAGATATAGCCAAGCAAGTTTTCAGTACATTTTGACTATGAGACTCACTCAAAGAAACTGATGAGTTTGAATTAGGCCATGAAAGTTGTGTGCTCATCGCAATTCCGGCGTCACGAATATATTAGTAGGTAGGTACTACCGCCTCTAGAAACTGCCGACGCGGCGCGACGATTCCGTGCTCTAACATAAGATTTAAGACACAAGACAGAACACTGACAGATGGACACAAGACACACACACAGCCAGACACAAGACTTAGTTACAAGTTTTAGTAGAGCTATAATCTGTCTAATGCATAGGTAGTCTTGCTTGACTCAGTCTGCGGATAGCCTTGATAGTGATTACGAAGCAACTCGGAATGTGAGGAAATTGAAACGTCCTAATATCGGCTGAGTAGATTTTACACACGGTTTTACTATTTGATTCGAAAATGTTCTTATGCGTATGAAGTTTCATTAAAATCGGTTCATTCATTTCGAGAAACAAGGGCGTGAAAGTTTGTATGAAATGCCGTACGTCGTAAACGCTCTTCATTGTAAAAACCGGTCAAGTGCAAGTAGGATTCGCACACGAACTTTTCCGTACCGCCCGTACAATATTTAACACCACAGATTTTTTTTTAAACAAGCTCTTTTTATTTTTGACTTTATTTTATTTTTTGACTAGCGGTTTCACGCGCATAAGTGTCGACCTCGTGGGAATATAGGGATAAAAACTATTCTATATCCTTTCTCAGGACTCTAACCATCTCTATACCAATTTTCATCTAAATCGGTTCAGCGGTTTAAGCGTGAAGAGGTAACAGACAGGCAGACAGACACACTATCGCATTTATAATATTAGTATGAATACAGCGGCAATATTAATACATATTCTCTAAAAAAAATCACCTGTCTACCTATTACAGTTCGTGAGATACAGCCTGCTGACAGACAGACGCACTACGGTGGCTTAGTAATAGGGTTCCGTTGGCACCTTTTGCGCACGGAACCCTAAAAAGTAAGAAGAGTAGATAATTCATAACAACAAAATGAACAGTATATTTCGTTTCCTGTATCCTCACCGAAAAATTCCCGAATACAGTTCTCAAAAGAGACGTTAGGATATAAATTCTTTGTTATTGTATCATTTTTAACAACTGGGTCGAGTTTCGAGTCTTGCGGTCTAGTGTATGAACATGACTGGTCCTTGGGGAAGTACGATTTATTTAACGACATAAATATAAAACCGCTGCATGTTGGCATAATAAAAACGTTTATTATTATTAAAAGTATGCACAAACGGAACTGTAAGTCAGTTTCTCTATTTTATGTCCTGATTGCCAAATATTTTGGAAACTATTTACTTACCAATTTTTTATTATTATTTTTTTTTTTTTCTACTTTACGTCCATCAAATTGTCAGCAAATATTCAAAAATCTAGGTTTTACATAGCTCCATTTTAAATATTTAAATTAAAAAGAAAAATTTAAATAATCCTCTAAAATTTATTAACATTTTCATTAAGGACACTTTTTTAAATGTAACCTTTAGAAACTTTTTGCGCTCGTTAGAAGTGCTAAAAGTTTTTGAATAAATGTGTGCATACTTTCAATGGCGAGCGCTACATCCAAGTTGGTTGCAATTACTTTACTTGGCTATTTAGTATTTTTAGGACCCCAAAATTATATATTTTTTTAAGTTAAAAAAAAGACGCAATCATTACATTAGGTTGTTCCATAACATTTAAAGGAGCGCAAAATGGGAATTGCTAGAGGTTCGATTAAATACATGCCATAGATCAAATAAAAAATAACAAAACAAAACCGGTCAAGTGCGAGTTGCACTTGCACACAAAGGGTTCCGTACCACTGTACAATATTTAACACATTGTTTTTTAAACACGTTTCTTTACAAATTAGTTTTAATATTATTTTATATATTATATTATATTATATATTATATTAATATCTCTTTAATTTTTGACTTTGTTTTATTTTTATAGCAGCATTAGAAATACACACTCTGTGAAAATTTCAATTATCTGCCTATTACGGTTCGTGAGATACAGCCCGCTGACAGACAGACAGACGGAAGGACAGCGGATCCAAGGGGAAAATATGAATACCTACTTACATAATTTTATTTCCACATTCACACACACTAAGCATGTTTAAGTAATTGTTTGACAATACATTAAACACCCGTAGCGTGACTAATTTCATATTCAACTGATTTGTAAAGTTTAATACCTAGTCATAAAATCTGTTAACTGTAATTAATGGAACAACTTTATTGCTAGTAAAATTTAATGTTCCGTTTGTTTATGGGGTCGTCATCGTCACTAGGACATTGACGGGAACATCGATACTTTGACATCGAGCCAATAACGTTGCGTATGACATCCCTACAAAAAATGTTGTCAAAGAAGAGAATTTATGAGCATAAAAGAAATTAATATTATGCTTAAATAATTTTTGGTTAAAAATATTGAACGTTGTCTGTCAGTTATTTTATGTGGCAGGTCAATAAAGGATAAAAGCCACATAAAAATTGTAATGAAATTGATAGTTGTTACAAAAGCAGCCATAATAACTCAAAAATCATAATAATATTTTAGCAGAGAACTTTGCTTGAATTCGACCTATTCTTCTTCTTCTTGT
The DNA here is from genome assembly GCA_951800025.1 of Oligia strigilis. Classification (NCBI taxonomy): domain Eukaryota; kingdom Metazoa; phylum Arthropoda; class Insecta; order Lepidoptera; family Noctuidae; genus Oligia; species Oligia strigilis. The sequence continues at coordinate 17,546,914 of OX637543.1, forward strand.
TATTTCCGTAATAGAACTGTGTGTAAAATAGCCCATTATTGCACTATTGCAATGAGCGTGCAGTAATGGATAATAATAACGGACTACTTAAGTCGCACGTATAGTAATGTACGAGTACTATTGAAAGGTATATTTAAGGTTTATTTTTTTTCTGTAATGCTAATAAAAGCATTTTCTTTTCATTCTTTCCTTTTTACAAAAACTCATGTCACATACCAAACTAACAAAGAACTAGAAAAACAGTCATCTCATCTCATATCGACAAAAGGGACTTATTTCAGCCAACAGATGAGTTGTAAAACGTAAGATTTTCGCCACCATTTGATCTTGCGCAGTCAACTTCTGAACTGGTTCCCAGGAGTACCCTTAGCCCACTCGGCCTGAGGCCGTTTACTGAAGTGTGCTTTGAAAAAAATCAACGAGGAATAAAAGTTACGCGAGCTTTCCTCCGTTGTGTAATATGTTCTTAATGCTGTTCAACGCCAGCCACAATGATGTGCTTGGAATTTTTTTTGTTGTTTCTAAAGCCGGGTATTCATTAGGCAACATTTGTTAATAAACACTGTTTATAAACAGTGTTTCACTATGTTTCATCATCTTTGAAAACAGTTTCTAAACAGTTTAGAAACAAAGGTGATAAAACATTGTTTCTTAAACATGTTGCCGTGTTTCCCACTTCGTGCGGAGAGCAAGATGATTAGACAAAACATCTAAGTTAAGCAAAAATCTATACACGTGTGGACGTGTGTTGCGCGAGTTTATAAACATGGAAGTAGTGTGGTCCAACAACCAAGTTTCGATGCTCATAGATCTTTATCAACTGACACGTGTGGACTGGCAAGTTTCAGAAACAGTGTTTACGGTAAACTTGTTAACAAACACGTCTTAAACGGTTTATTAACAAATGTTGCCTAATGAATACGGGGCTTTATTTTTTGCGTTCAGCAGCTTCAATATTATCAGGATTTTGCCGGAATATAGCAGTTTGTCGTGGATGTGGTACGACAGCGGCTTCCCTGACCACATCTGTCATCAGATAGGCAGTCGCTTCATTGTAAAATACACCACCAGCTGCATCTGGTTGAACTGGAAGCCAACCCCCACATAGTTGGGAAAAGGCTTGGCAGATTAATTAAAGCCAAATAAAATAATGGTATAAATAATAAAATTTACGGTTGAAGATTTGTTTTTAGCGGTATTTAATTCAAACAGTGATTAGTAATAATCACTGCAGGCTGTGTTTCCCAAGATTCAATATTGAAGCAACCTCTTCAGCAAACTATAATCTTTTAATATCAATTTACATACCTAAGAGTATTCTTCAAGGCGAAGTAAAAACTTTAGGAAATTTTAAAAACACAGCTTTCGCGTAAGAATTATATTTCTCAAGTAGGTACTGTGGCCCTCGTGAAGGTCGGCCATTAATTTTACGCACTAACTTCACCGCTCTGTCATTAAAAAAAAAAATGTTTTTTTTAAATCTCACAAAACATCGTGAGCAAATTATTATCCAAATAAATCGCTAGTATTTTGTTAAGTTGGTTACGTACAATCTGGGGGCACGGGAGTGCCCCCGCCAAGACGAGCCAAGCGAAGCGCAAGGGCACTACCTACCTTTTCTCGAAGCACTTCGTCGTATTTTTGAACCTTCATAACTTGAGTTTGGATTATACCAGATAAACGAAATTTTCGGGATATGATGTCAGTGGTTGACTTATTAAACCTATAAAGTTTCAATTGCATAGCTCTTATACTTTAGATTTTATTGATATCTAAAATACCCCGATTTCGTCACTGACTCACTGGTTCACTGACTCACTGACTCACTGATTCACTGACTCACTGACTCACTGATGATCATCAATATTCTAAGGGTCTTCCTGAAGTCCTAGAAAACTGAAATTTGGTATGTAAGCTAGTAATAGTACACACACAACAAAAAAACTCTAAAACTTGGAACTTTTACCCTTCAACCCCTTAAAATAGGGGATGGAAGTTTGTATGAGACTTCCGCAAATTTTGATGCTAGAGTTCTGAAAATTGATACAGGGACTCCTTGTTACAAATAATAAAATACGTATTTCAGGATTTTCAGTAAATAACCCCCCAACCTACCCAAAAAAATTTTTTTTTATTTCATAAGCATCAATATTCTAAGGTTCTTCCTGAAGTCCTAGAAAGCTGAAATTTGGTATGTAAGCTAGTAATAGTACAAAAACAACAAAAAAACTCTAAAACTTGGAACTTTTACCCTCCAACCCCTTAAAATAGGGGATGGAAGTTTGTACGAGACTTCCGCAAATTTTGTTGCTAGAGTTCTGAAAATTGATACAGGGACTCCTTGTTACAAATAATAAAATACGTATTTCAGGATTTTCAGTAAATAACCCCCCAACCTACCCAAAAATTTTTTTTTTTATTTTATAAGCATCAATATTCTAAGGTTCTTCCTGAAGTCCTAGAAAGCTGAAATTTGGTATGTAAGCTAGTAATAGTACAAAAACAACAAAAAAACTCTAAAACTTGGAACTTTTACCCTCCAACCCCTTAAAATAGGGGATGGAAGTTTGTACGAGACTTCCGCAAATTTTGTTGCTAGAGTTCTGAAAATTTATAAAGGGACTCCTTGTTATAAATAATAAAATACGTATTTCAGGATTTTCAGTAAATAACCCCCCAACCCCCCAAAAATTTTTTTTTCTATTTCATATGCATCAATATTCTAAGGTTCTTCCTGAAGTCCTAGAAAGCTGTAATTTGGTATGTAAGCTAGTAATAGTACACAAACAATTGTAAGACTTGGAACTTTTACCCTCCAACCCCTTAAACTAGGGGATGGAAGTTTGTACAGGGACTCCTTGTTACAAATAATAAAATACGTATTTCAGGATTTTCAGTAAATAACCCCCCAACCCAACCAAAAATTTTTTTTTTTATTTCATTAGCATCAATATTCTAAGGTTCTTCCTGAAGTCCTAGAAAGCTGAAATTTGGTATGTAAGCTAGTAATAGTACAAAAACAACAAAAAAACTCTAAAACTTGGAACTTTTACCCTCCAACCCCTTAAAATAGGGGATGGAAGTTTGTACGAGACTTCCGCAAATTTTGTTGCTAGAGTTCTGAAAATTTATATAGGGACTCCTTGTGATAAATAATAAAATACGTATTTCAGGATTTTCAGTAAATAACCCCCCAACCCCCCAAAAAATTTTTTTTCTTTTTCATAAGCATCAATATTCTAAGGTTCTTCCTGAAGTCCTAGAAAGCTGTAATTTGGTATGTAAGCTAGTAATAGTACACAAACAATTCTAAGACTTGGAACTTTTACCCTCCAACCCCTTAAACTAGGGGATGGAAGTTTGTACAGGGACTCCTTGTTACAAATAATAAAATACGTATTTCAGGATTTTCAGTAAATAACCCCCCAACCCAACCAAAAATTTTTTTTTTATTTCATTAGCATCAATATTCTAAGGTTCTTCCTGAAGTCCTAGAAAGCTGAAATTTGGTATGTAAGCTAGTAATAGTACAAAAACAACAAAAAAACTCTAAAACTTGGAACTTTTACCCTCCAACCCCTTAAAATAGGGGATGGAAGTTTGTACGAGACTTCCGCAAATTTTGTTGCTAGAATTCTGAAAATTGATATAAGGACTCCTTGTTATAAATAATAAAATACGTATTTCAGGATTTTCAGTAAATAACCCCCCAACCCCCCAAAAAAATATTTTTTTATTTCATAAGCATCAATATTCTAAGGTTCTTCCTGAAGTCCTAGAAAGTTGTAATTTGGTATGTAAGCTAGTAATAGTACACAAACAATTCTAAGACTTGGAACTTTTACCCTCCAACCCCTTAAACTAGGGGATGGAAGTTTGTAAGAGACTTCCGCAAATTTTGATGCTAGAGTTCTGAAAATTGATATAGGGACTCCTTGTAATAAATAATAAAATACATATTTCAGGATTTTTAGTAAAGAAACCCCCAAAAAAAAAATTATTTCATAAGCAACTTTCAAAAAGATGTGAAATCCCACCAAAAACATTTTCATGTAAAATGTTGCCAAGACGACACCACATATGGCTCAAAAAGTTATCAGATCTCATGTAGAGCCAAGCTTCTAACTCTACACGCCCTAACTTCACAAACTCTACACCTTAGTCAAAATATGTGGCTTGGCCGTTTTGCTACCATCACATGGGCGTAAGGTGAAAAATTTATTCACTGTTCATTACTTTTCTGTTATACAATAGTTTTTGTAGTAACGAAACGGCCAAGCCTCATATTTTGACTAAGGTGTAGAGTTTGTGAAGTTAGGGCGTGTAGAGTTAGAAGCTTGGCTCTACATGAGATCTGATAACTTTTTGAGCCATATGTGGTGTCGTCTTGGCAACATTTTACATGAAAATGTTTTTGGTGGGATACTTTTACAAGTTGCACATCACTGAGCTTAATCCTCAGCAACGCTTATCGATCAAATCACACTAGTACCTGTGCTAGTACCAAGGCGAAAGTTTGTGAGTGTGTGTGTGTTTATGTGTTTGTTACTTGTTCACGCTCAAACGGCTGGACCAATTTTCATAAAATTTTGAATGGAGGTAGCTGACTCCCTGGATTAACATAAAGGTTACTTTTTATCCCGATATTCCAACGGGATCGACATTTACGCTCGTAAAACCGCGGGGCGCAGCTAGTTACATAAGTATAACTCAAAGAAGGATTTAGACCAAACGAGCGATTGCACTTTCCATCCGTACTCTACTAAATTATGTTTGTGTAAACAGGGATAGAGTGTTCTTTTATTGGTAGATATATCCATACTTAAATGTGAAGAATATCAAGACAAGAATACTCTTGTTTTGGTTCAATGTTCGTTTGGTTTAAACCCACCTTAAGAGTACCATGCTTGCCGGGTCAGCGGGATTGTCCGAAAGGGTTATTTATCGCTGGCCCGGAACATAAAGGGCTAAGGAAGGAACACGGGTGGGTTTTAGTCAGTAAGAGTCTGACACTCCCTTCCGCTCCACCCAGAGCGGGAGGGGTCATTTGATGATACCACATACGAAAAAAAAAAAAAAATAGAGTACCATGCTCTTGCTCAGACCAACCCAATTTCCCTTTCTTTATAGATAGATAAATCAACCAACCAATGACCAACTAGCTTCCACCCGCGACTTCGCCCGCGTGGTATGTTGATAAGAAGTATGTTAATTTCATTACTATATCCTCTCTTAGGGTTCAAAGTATTCCCATACCTTTCATTGAAATCGGTCCAGCCGTTTCGGGCATTATATCATCATCTGCCTAGCCTTTTCCCAACTATGTTGGGGTCGGCTTCCAGTCTAACCGGATGCAGCTGAACAAAGACACGCGACGGCTTTCGGACGTTACATTAAAATTGTTTCTTTTTTATTACCGATTTTTTAGATACGGTCTGTCATGGCTGCTTTTAAGTGATCATAATATCTACCAAAAATATACCACAAAAATCTCTAAATTTAGATTTAAAGAAATTTCAATCACTTACCATTTCTGTTTGTGTCAACAAAATGTCTACCCAGCGGTACACCGACAACTTTTTTTTCGGAAAAAAAAAGTAGCGCTGTATTAATCTCGTATTCAAGCCCGTCCTCCTTCGTAACGAACTCCCGACATTTACCCCAAGGGAAGGCGTTACCGTCTCACAGAAGGATTTCCTCACAAAAGCTCTTGTCAAGCAGATGCTTTGGATTTTAAACGTTATCGCGTATTTCTTTGGTCCGCCACAAAAGATTGTGAATCTTTTATTTCGATGAGGTAACAAAAAACAAGAAGAGGAGGTAAAATATTGTAATTGGGACTCTGAAGGTAATGTATCCTTTTGTATCTGCTTATCAAACTGTGGTTTATTTAATAAGGTGGTGCATTGTTATGTGAAAGAGGGCCTCTCGCCATCAAACGTAAAAGTTTGGCGAGTTTAGATTTAAGTAACACCCAATGATTTCAAAAGTAAGGATACGCCCGTCTGAACATTTTACATAGAAGTTCTTCGTTCGAAATTCGAAGTTCGCGCGCACCATTGTCAACTGAGTCACGTTGGCCCTAAAACCGTCATTTTAGGGCCAGCGCGTTGGTGCCATTTAGTCGCGCCGTTAGCCCGGTCCTTACGCTAGTAATATATATGTCAATGGTAACACCTCTGTATTTTGAATAACATTAAATAAATTATTAAAAAAATATATATAATCTTTTTATTTAAAATGAACATCCATCGATTTCTTACTAAACTTCAAGTATATCCGACGTTGACTGACTGTTGACTGTACAAAACTGAAATGTGTCAAGAACCCATTCTCTCGTCCGCCGCACCGTAGCTTATAGTAATCTCCGAAAATTATATCGTATTTCATTTCTTTGAGTAAAAATAGAAACTTCAGAAAGATATTACAGGTTTCATCCCTCTTAACCATTGAGCACTTTCCTAGGATTTATTTCTTTACAATAATCTATTCTGGGACTACAGTATCATCAATCATTCGAGGGTACTTGTAAATGTACGTTTTATCTGATCTACCGTCACTCCTACCTGGTTCCTTTAAACATTTCTCTTCATTTAAAACGTATTATTTCTTGGCTCAAGAATATCCTTAAGAGCTAAATTGGGTTTGGATTTATAATTAAGTATTTTTAAAAGCTTTGAATTTAAGGCACATAATGAGTTTCTGAAATTATGAGTTTAATCTTTAAGCCTGAGGTATTTTAAGACACGGTTCTGCCCTTAACTAAATCATTTTGAATTTCCATTATAAACTCCCTATGAAGCCTTTTAATATTATCATTTACTTACCTTAATATTACCTAAATAATTGCCTAGGTAGGTATCATTCTCCAGCCTTTCCTCCGATTTATTTAGGGTCGGCGCAACATGTCTTTTTATTCTACTTCTCTATGAGAAGTATTGAAGAAAAAGAAAGAAGATGACGACTAATGGATGGAATGTGTGAATGATGATATCATCATTCACACAATCCATCCATCGTTTCTTTGGTCCCGGTTGGTACGGCTCACTCCCTCTCACCGAGAGGAGGCCTGTGTCCCAGCAGTGGGAATATTATAGGCTGATTATGTATGATGTGTGTTATGTAACCTTTGCCAATGATAAAGGACTGCAGTATACCAACCTGTGGAGCGGTAATCCGCTGAATATTTTAACAAGCACATTTCATCACACCTTTATATTATGATTTGCTTTGTTTTTGAAAAACAGTAGGTACTGTTTGTTTTCTCTCTGATTTTGTTTGTAAAGTAAGTAACACTAAAGAAGAACGGGGTAATATCCTCAAGGTGTTACGAGGACGGAAACACGGTGACTTGTGGTAGTGGACTGTATTATAATATTCGACAAGAAAACAAACGGTAAAACAATGATTTGAATCGCGAGATGAGATGGTCGCTCAGTAGCGTGGACGATGACGCAGTGCAGTGCCGGCCGGTGCGCGGCCGCACGTCGAGCGCCCCCTCCGCGACCGCAGCTCCACGCCCGCGGTCGCCCGGCGCGGCGTGACATTCTCGACATGCTCCCGGCGTTGAAGACTGATGGATGGTCTTCAATGATTTATACTGGAAGAGGACAGATGGTGTTGTAAGCGCGTCGGACTATTCCCTTTTTGGTTTTTACGTCTGCGACTCTGCTTATGCCGTCCCTCCCAGGTATGAGACGTACGATGCGACCCAGTGGCCACATCAGTGGTGGTGTCTGTTGCTCCTTGAGTACCACCATGGCTCCTTCTTCAAGCACCCCATTGGAGTCCGTCCACTTGGTTCTCTGTTGGAGGTAAAAGATATACTCGTTAGAGAATCTATTCCAGAACTGTTGCTTCAGGTGCTCAATACGCTGGAAACGTTTCAGGCTGGAGATGTTCTGGTTGATGACTTGCGGATGCGGCAGGGATGTGAGAGATCTCCCAATAAGGAAATGGGCAGGAGTCAAAGGGTATAGGTCTGATGGATCAGTGGAAAGAGGAGTGAGAGGACGAGAGTTTAGTATTGCCTCAACCTGAATCAGACACGTAGACATCTCTTCGTATGTGAGATGTGCGAAGCCTAATATGCGCCTTAGGTGATGCTTTATAGATTTTACGGCGGACTCCCATAAGCCACCGAAGTGTGGGGTGTATGCCGGAATAAAGTTAAAATTGATACCTGTGTCTGCCATTTCTGAAGAATAGTCCTGTTTTAATATGCCAGCTATTTCGTTACAGGTGCCAATAAAGGTTGTACCATTGTCGGAGTAAATGGTCTTTGGCTTACCACGACGAGCAATGAACCTATTCAGTGCTGCAATAAAGGCATGTTTTGTTAAATCTGAGACAAGCTCCAGGTGAACCGCCCTTGTGGCCAGACAAACAAAAACGCATATGTAAGTTTTAACTAATCTACATCCTCTACCTTTGCGGTCGGCTAGGAGGATGGGTCCGGCATAGTCTGTGCCAGTCTCTAAGAAAGGAAACTCTAACTGAACTCGTTCCTTAGGCAAGTTACCCATGATGGGTTGAACTGTTCCACCGTTGAATCGCTGACACTTTACGCACTTATGGACAGTTGCTTTAGCAAGGTTTCTACCACCCAGAGGCCAATACTCATGTCTGATTGTGGCTAAGAGTAGCTGTGGACCAGCATGGAATAAGCGTAAGTGATAAGTATTAAAGATAAGTTTAGCAAAGTTATGTTTGCTGCACTGCCGTCCTTTAACAAGAAGGCCGTTAAGCCCAAAAAGTTGTTTCGGAGAAAATGGCAAAAAACGCGGGAATCGTTATTTCTTAAAAACTATGATACTTAGGTTAATGATTGTTGGACACATCAATAGATATTTCTTACTGTTTGTCCTAAATAACACTTTCTGTCCAATAACTATTATTAATTACTTTTAAAATTCATTTTTCTTATTTTGTTAAGCATCTAACCTAGTTATTGCATCTTATTACTGCACTAAAAGGCCGTTAACCATACCTTAGCGGCTTTTTAGTGAAGTAATTTATTTAAAATGTTAAGCTTCGTAATTTTTGTTATATTTTGTTTATAAATACTTAACTAAAAAGTTGTTAAGTGACATAACTGCTTTATAGTCATGACATTCGCTTCGATTTCAATTTCAATAACTTTCCTAATGATCGGTTACGGGGCTTTAAATGCTTTTTAGCTAATTGTTGCCAATGTTTTAGGGAACTTTTGTAAACTCTTAACTACTTTACTTAACTAAAAGGTGGCTAAAAATATTTCGCTTCTGGTTAACTTCTTTCTAGTTTAGCATTCATATGGAAATATGTGAGTAATTAATCAAATAATTGTTCTTTTAAAAATCAAAAGTTTAATAATTCAACGTTTATAGGATAAAATAAGTACTTGGAAGTTAGGCAATACTCAACTAATAACTAACAATATACTTAATCCATCCATTGAATTAATAGAAAACTTCTAACCCAATTATTTTAATAAACTAAGGCATAATTATATATTATGTCATTACCTATATCAGCCATGAGGTAACTTCAATCTTAATTTTTTTACAAATATGTAAAAGTATTGAAATATGTAGTAAAATTGCACACTGAATAAATAATTTAATAAAACATAAACAGCACTTTCAAATGTACAAATTAAATGTATCAAATCGTAATCTTACTAATATTATAAACTAGCTTTTGATTAGCTTCGCCCGCGTTGAGGTTGGAAATTATCCTACGGGAAAGTACTACCGGGGTCAAAAGCATCATACATCCTAACCATGATCATGATCTACATGTGTGGCAAATTTCATCTAAATCTGCACAGCTCGTCCCGCGCTAGACATAAACGCTCAAGATAACATACTCAATTTCGCATTATAGTATTTCTTAGATACATAATACAATAAGTATGGATTTGAAAGTCTGTAAGTTTGATGTTTGTTCGCCTCAACGGCTGATCGGATTTGATTGAAATTTGGCACACTCTGGTAGACCATGACCTGGAAATAAGACATAGAATAGGTACTTTTTATCCCGGTAGTTCATTCCCGTGGATTAATTATTCTAAACGCTTCAAAAGCTTGTAGTTCATTATCTAAATTAAACACACTCATCAATCAACTCAGCCTATCGCTGTCCACTGCTGGACCAAAGACCTCCTCCGGCTATGTCACAACACCCTGCCCTTCAACTTCCGCAACCAGTCTGTCCCAGCTGCAGTCCTTAGGGCGTCAGTCCATCTAGCTGGGGGGCGGCCCACACGACATTTGCCGATACGCGGTCTCCACTCCAGGACTCGTCTGCTCCACCGGCCATTGGCTTCGACCAACATGGCCAGCCCACAGCCACTTCAGTTTGCTTTCTCTGCAAGCTATATCTGTAACTCCGGTTCTTTTCCGGATACTTTCATTCCTGATTTTATCCTTCAAAGAGACTCTGAGCGTAGCTAGCTCCATAGCACGCTGAGCGGCCTTGAATCTGTGAACCAGCCCGACCGTCAGTGTCCTCGTTTCGGCACCGTATGTCATGACGGGCAGGACGCACTGGTTGAAGACCTTAGTCTTCAAAGATTACGGGATAGGCGACGAGAAGACTTGACGAAGTTTTCCAAATGCTGCCATACCCAACTGGTGCCTTTTGTCGGTTTCTTTCTGAAAGTTGTGTCTACTGAGCTGGATGACTTGTTATAGACATAATCCTTTCAGAACTTCGAGAAGTAGCCCTTCTATGTGGATTGGATTCGTTAAGATGTGCGAATTGTACATGAATTTGTCTTGTCTATGCTGAAGGCAACCCGCCGAGAGGTTCCATTTCGGCTGAAGAGACTCTGCCACTATGACGATGTCATCGGCAAATCGAAGATGTGAAATGTACACGTTGATACCTTGTCCAGTCCAGTCCAGTCCAGCGCGGCAGAGTCTTGAAGACGTACTCTAACGCATGGGTGAACAATTTTGTGGATATTACATCTCTCTCGTCTCTCTTCGATATAGCGCCAGTTAATACGACATCGTTACCGAAAGCCCAGAACTGCCCATATTTTAATGGAGTTGAAGGCTTTCTCGTAGTCCGCAAATGCACAGTGACTGGTTGTACTCCGCGGTATTCTGTACAATTTGCTGGAACTCGACAAGTCTCTTGGCGAGACGGTTTGGGACAACCCTCGAGAGCAGCTTGTATTTGTGGTTCAGAAGTGAGATGGGTCTATAGTTCTTCAGCGAGGATTTGTCACCTTTTAGATGACGGAATTAAAGAGACTCTTAGTTAGATCTCGTAGTTCTTCTCTTTGACAGAGTCAGTGTCAGTGGTAGACGGGAGGAAAGATTAAGTCCGACGGGACGGCAGATGACTTCAGCGGGGCACCCGCACCTCGCTCACCCCCGGAGTGAACGCAGCGCGAGAGTCGGATAACTGCCTTTTAGCTAAATAATGAGGCTTAGGTGCTTTGTAGCTAAGCAAAATTATATTTTTTTTTACCGTTTTTATCAAATAGGCAAGCATTATTTTCAAAAAAAGTATTTTAGGATTTAAATGCTTAACTAAAATAGCGTTAAGGGCGGGTAACTGCAAATAAGTTAAGTTTTTCACTTAAACTGTTCTTTAAATGCTTAACTATAAATTAGTTATAGTTCTTTAGCGTCTTTATAATCAAGAAAAATCAGATAACGTACTTGTAGTTAAGTAGAAGGCTAGAAAATAATCATCACATCGGGCAGTTAAGGTATTTTAACGTACATTAAGCGAAGAAGTGTGGGTTAGACGCTTTCAAGTGATGGAATCATGAAAAATTATGTTACTTAACGGCCTAAAAGATTTTCATATCTTTGGAACTATTTATATTCTAAAAATGTTTCTTAGACAGAAAGATAGAGAATTTTGAACTCTGTCACATTCTATTAAAAAGTGAAAATTGACCATTTGAGGGTTAACGGCTTTTTAGTTAAAGGACGGCAGTGCAGATAATAATAGGGTGCCTGACATTATAATCGTAGCAAGAATTATCTAATCTGCCTCCTACTCGTATAATACCAGACTCGATAAAGGGTGATAATTTCTTAAGGCGATTTTTATGTGGTAATGGATTACCTGATGAAAGTAGCTCGTACTCTTCAGGAAACATTTCCCTCTGTACTGTTTTAATTATGAAATCAGCGCTGTATGACAACTCTGAATTAGTAAGAGTAAGACTATGACTATGTACCCTTTTAGAACGATTAATGAATCTAAATACGTATGCTAGTAGACGTTGTAAATGTAAATAATTAGATGAATTGTTAATTAAAGTTTGAAATGAATTATTGTGTATAGGATTAGTGATAGGTAATGATTGATTATGAATGGTGATAGAATGTGATTTTAATAGTTCAGGTAGTATTGTGTTCACATCTGTGTTAGGTTTTGAAGGCCAAAGAGCTGGGTCTGTAAGTAAGAATGAAGGCCCTGACCACCACATGGAAGATTGACCTATGACGTCAGCGCTCAGACCACGGGAGACAAGGTCTGCAGGGTTATCCTTGGACGGCACATAGCGCCAGGTATAAGCACCAAACCCTTCCCGTATCTCCGAAACTCGATTCCTCACAAATGGCTTAAGCGAGCCAGGTGAAGCAGACAGCCAACCCAAGACAATCATGGAATCACACCAGAATATGCATTTGTCTGGTTTTAATGTTAATGATTCCAGTACCTTTGCACACAACCTGGTCCCTAATAAGGCACCACAAAGCTCTAGCCTTGGTATTGTGGTAGACTTGATTGGTGCAACCTTACTTTTGGAGGTGAGCAGATGTGTATGGACGGCGCCGCTACTAGCTACAGAACGAATGTATATGCAAGCTCCGTATGCCTTTTCTGACGCATCCGTAAAGACATGTACCTCTACGGATACAGGGCTGTCGCATACCACCCAGCGTGGTATGCTGAGATGATTAAGCTGTAGTAAAGTCTGTATGAACTTCAGCCATAACTTTTTAATGTCCACATTAACCTCGTCGTCCCATGCACACTTGTTTATCCATAATTTCTGCAATATTATCTTGACCTCGATAATACACGGACAGACAAGACCAAGTGGATCGAATACTTGCGCTATTGTGGAAAGTATGTGTCGTTTTGTGATTGTAGTATCTGTATGTTTAGGTATATGAATGGAGAATGTAAGACAGTCAGTATGACAACGCCAATTAAGACCGAGGGTTTTACTTGGTTCGTCAATACTCAAGCTGACTGTGTCAGGTGTGTCTGTATGTCTTGTTGTGGATGTGGTATGAGTGGATGAATCAAGTGTGTTCGTAGCGACTGCCTTAAGTATTTGGGCATTGTTAGACTGCCACTTGCGAAGATTGAGTTGTGCACTCTTAAGTATGCTGGTTACATCCCTACACAGCGCTATAGTGCTCTCTATCGAGTCACTTCCCGACAGGTAATCGTCGACGTAAAAATCGTGCTGTATAGAGTGTTGTGTACGTGTGTGTGTTGCCTCCTTTGCCAACTGAGACAAACATCGTGTAGTAATGAACGGAGCGGATGCTGTTCCGTAAGTAACAGTATTTAATGCGTATGTTTTAAGTGGTAATGATGGATCAGTACGCCATAATATCTGCTGTAGAGGTCGCTGCGATTCGTCAACTAAGATTTGTCGGAAGAACTTCTCGATATCTGACGATATGACGTATTTATGCTGCCGAAACCTCAACAATATGGATATTATGTCATCCTGAACTACAGGTCCTACGCATTGAATGTCGTTCAACGACTTACCAGAAGTTGGGACGGCTGATGCGTCGAAGACAACTCGAAGCTTGGTCGTTGTACTGGACTCTCTGAAAACACCATGATGTGGAAGGAAATATGCCTGAGAAGAAGAAGGCTGAGATACTTCACTCATATGACCTAATGCTTCATACTCCTGCAAGAACTCTACGTAGCGATGCTTAAGTATTGGGTCTCTATCAAGTCTACGCTCTAACGACAGAAAGCGACGTTTAGCCATCTCAAAGGAGTTACCCAATGTTTCAGGGGATTCCTTTAAGGGAATGGTGACTATGAAACGTCCATCCGCGTTACGCCTAGTTGTGCTTATGTAGTTCTGTTCACATGTTCGCTCTTCGGACGTGAAACTGAACTTAGGTGAGATGGAGTCAAGTTCCCAGAATCTTGAGAGATCCATGGGTGCTTGTTCGTGTGTGCTGTGCTTGTCATGCGCGAACATACACACTGATGAGTTGGTTATGTTAGGTTGAGGTATGGCGCCTGATATGAGCCATCCGAGCTTAGTCTCGAAAAGCGTCGGCATATGCCTACCTAACTGTATACGATTGCGACCAATCACACTCCAAAAGATGTCGGCTCCAACAAGTATGTCGATGGAGGAAGGAACATCGAAAGATGGATCAGCCAGACTTATGCCAGCTGGTAGCTGCAAGTCACTTATGTCTATGTATGTATGAGGTACATTAGTGGTTATATTGGGCAAGACAAAACAATCAATGTCAATGTTATAAGACCCATCGCACGATTGTATATGTAGAACACAAGAATGCGTGATGGTAGACACTTGACTGTTTATGCCTGCAACGTGTGAACTTACACTACGAATAGTTAAACGTAGCTTACCACAGAGGTCCTTAGTCACAAAATTCGCCGTGCTTCCATTGTCAAGCAAGACTCTGGCGCTGTGCGGCATCCCGGAATGGTCCGTGACTCTTACCAATGCTGTGGAAAGCAATACATGACGAGATGAAAAATCATGATTAGTGCCTGCTAAAGCTATATGCTCCTTACTAGAGCTAGGATCATCATCATGAGAATGCAACATTGTATTATGCCTTTTTTTGCAATACTTACAGTGACCAAGTGGACAAGTAGCCTCTAAATGACCTGGGCGTAAACAATTCAAACAAAGTTTAAATTCTTTCGCTTTAGATACGCGTTCTGCGATTGTAAGCGCCTTAAATTGATCGCAACTAAAAATGTAGTGACTTTGTTTACACAGGGGACATGAATTATTAAATCTTCCCTTACTTGATACGAAGCTTTTTGGCTTACTGTGCGATGACTCTGGCTTCGATTTGATACTCTTAGCCTCCTCAAGCGTTTCTAAAAGATTGCATCGGTTAGAAATAAATTTAGTAAACATGTCTAAGGATGGATACTCAGTTAGAGTATTCCTATGTTCTTCCCACTGCCTGCCAGTAACCGGGTCTAATTTTGATGCCATTAAATGTATAACCATTTCACCCCAATGCTGTACGAACAACCCAAGCGTTGCCAGTGATCTCAGGTTCTTGCTGGTTACATCAACAATTTGGCGTAAACCCTGACTACTCTCCCTTTGAAGTGGTTCCACATTAAATAAGGCTTGAATGTGATTATTTATTAGTAATTGCTTATTATCGTACCTCTCACACAACAATTGCCATGCGTTGTCGTAGTTGTCCCCTCTGAAATCTAAACTCTTAATAACAAGTGCTGCGCTGCCATTGAGTGACGAGCGTAGGTAATGAAATTTATTGATATTATCTATACTTTTCTCCTCATGAATCAACGAAATATAAATATCTTTAAATTCCAACCAATCCTTATAGCCGCCGCTAAAGTGAGGTAAATTTATTTTAGGAAGTCTAACATTATTATGTCTAGTAACCACTGAAAGTTGCTCATTGGAGCTTACCTTAGTCGCCAGTTGAGTGCGATGCTGTGACAGAAGCGCGCGTGCAGATGCTAGCTGCCTGTAGTAGTTGCTCTCGAATAGCTCACGTTCAGAAAATTGCTCGTCGGGTTTGGCAGACAGGCACTCCAATTGACTCTGAAACTGATCATAGGTGGCATATAAGGTAACCATTTTCTCAATTCTTATCTCTAACTCGACAAGTTGTTCCTCACTAAGCTGTTCGCAAGATTTAGTGGTAGTCATGAAAGTTGTGAATTGAGTAAGCTGAGATTTTACTGAGGCACGCTTTTTTGTAAGCTCTTTTATTGTCATTTCTTCAGCCATGGCTAGATAGGAAGGTAGCTGTAAGCGCTAAAGAAAAAGCTAGTAGGCAAGAAAAAGACTGAAGAATAAATGCTAAAAGCACTGAACTATATTCTTACAATGCGCCTGTAGAATAACAAAGAGCAAACAGCTGATCGATGAAGCGTTGCTATTCAAAACCGGTAGGCGGTTATGAAAAAATATTTGAATGAATAATGCAGAACTGTCAAGAGGAAAAAAAAAAAAGTGTACCCACTTATGGGACTATATATACAGATGTTAGAACTAGATTATTAAGCACTTATTACTAATTATTAATGGATGGAGTTCTACCATGGGACAAAACTACTTGAATGGGTTGATAGTTGACACTGAACAAAAAAAAGCGAATGACAACACGGAATGAAATTGAATGATTGATTCTACTGGATAAGTAAGCTAATAAGTAATGTTATGCGATAGGTAGTAATCACTACGAATAAGTATGATCTAATGTATGATTCACTGGTTAAATGCACTATCTACTCGTACTACTCTTGTGGAATGAAAGTTAGTATATGAATTATGTACAAATGTTAGTAAGATTATGGAAAGATCTCACAAAATCCGTTGACTGCGAGTCCAAACTGAACGTCTTCTTGCTTCAATTGGATGGCAATGTTCTTGGGCACTGCTTGGGCTGCTACGCTGCGATGACCCAGCTACGATGACCACTGAAGAACTGCTTGCTCCAACAAATGCGCCTCTTCACAAAGGTGCCGAAGATGATGACCGAAGACTGGAACCAGGTTCGCACGAAGGGCGAGAAGTCGTCTTGATCTTGAAGTCGTTTTCTAACGGCCGTTTTCAAATTTTGAAAAAACCGCTTGTCATTCCCAGTAACTGGTCAGTTACACGTCGAAGGACCATAAAGAAGAACGGGGTAATATCCTCAAGGTGTTACGAGGACGGAAACACGGTGACTTGTGGTAGTGGACTGTATTATAATATTCGACAAGAAAACAAACGGTAAAACAATGATTTGAATCGCGAGATGAGATGGTCGCTCAGTAGCGTGGACGATGACGCAGTGCAGTGCCGGCCGGTGCGCGGCCGCACGTCGAGCGCCCCCTCCGCGACCGCAGCTCCCCGCCCGCGGTCGCCCGGCGCGGCGTGACATTCTCGACAAACACAATTTACAATGTTTGTTAATGATCATATTACACACACATACATATACAAGAAAAATCCATAAAAAAAAAAGAATAACATTTAAATAAAAAATTAAAAAACCTTCTAAAAAGTTTACCACTGCCACGGAGTTTGCAACACATTTTATTTAAGCCCGAAAGTCTGACAAACAGTATTACCTCCCCTCCAACTCAGTTGGGAAATCGATAAGCAGGTGATGAAATTATATCTGGGCACTGGGCAACCCCAAGTAGGTATCTAGGTCAGTATGTAGACGAAGAGGACCAAAGCTTGGGTTTTGAGCTCTTAACGTCTCACTTGTTACTCCTTTGCGCCCATCAGGGCATGCGTACTGCTTCAAATGAAGATGAAACTGCTTTTTCAGGTGTATAATAATATTATAATTATGGAAATGACACGCCTTTTTTTTTTTTTTACGTGGAGATATGCTCATGCATTCTGTACTACCACGGGGAGATAGTGCAGTTATGTGGGACTCTAACCCACTAAAACTCCACGGTGTCCTCCTCTGCCGCTTATGGCGGGAACACGGGCATGCGTTAGCACTCATCCGTGAACCCGCCGCAAATAACACGCCTTATGATTCTAGGCTAAAAATATGTTTGATCTTCAGTATCGTTTGGTCACCTAATAACTAAATAACTGTAGTATGATATGAAAATTATCAAAGGACAACCTTTGATAATTTCTTATGTACTGGAAATTCAGGTTACCTAATTAGTACCATAGTACCTTTTATAGCTGGCAAAATATTCCATTGGTGTACTCAAGAAAACATGCAAAATTAATTAAGAAAGTTCATAGTATTTCATTATTCTCATCATCGTATCACTCATCATCTGCCTAGCCTTTTCCCAACTATGTATGATGGGGTCGGCTTCCAGTCGAACCGGATGCAGCTGAATACAAGTATTTAACATGGAGCGACTGCCTATCTGACCTCCACAACCCAGTTACTGGGTAATACGATACCCCTTGGTAAGACTGGGTTGTCAAACTATCGGGCTTCTGACTACCCGTAACGACTATCAAAGATCCACGAATGACAGCCGGGACCAACGGCTTAACGTGCATTCCGAGGCACGGAGGGGTCTCGGTATGTAAAAATGGTCACCCATCCACAGACCAACCACGGCAAGCGTAGCTTAACCTGATCGATCGACCTGTGTGGCTGTTATTATTTAGCCACGGCCCCCTCATCATCGTATCACTACCTATAAACTTCTTACGTAAGTTCAGAGGTGCAAGCAAGAATTGTTTAATCAACCTCATCATTCATTCTCTTATACCATTTTATTTGGAGTCAGCGCAACATGTCTTTTACTTCCATACTTCTCTATTAGTCGTCATCTCCGTAGTCACCCCCATTCTAACCATATCATTATCGACACAGTCCATTCATCGTTTCTTTGGTCTTCCCGTACTCTTATAGCCATTGCAGCGTATTGTCAGGGTCTATACACGGGTGGTCTGTGGATCAACTACACCAAAAGGTCGCTAGATGTCCTGCGCGTCCAGTACAACAATGTGTTTAGAATGCTCTTGAGACTGCCCCGGTTCTATAGTGCGTCAGAGATGTTTACGCAGAACCGTACTGATGGCTTCCACGCAATTGTGCGGAAGAAAATAGCGTCTGTGGCAGCTAGAACTCGGGCCGGAGGCAACAGCATTCTAAAGACAGTGACTGAGAATGTGTTTTCCCCTTTTATGAGGCATTTTGTGGAGAAGATGACCGGTTGAGAAACTGGTTTCGTCTTCTTTACAAAGTGGCTCATACCCAAATAATATCCAAATTGTTATCTTAATTTATGTATATACTAGCACTAGGTATAAGGTATTTTACTAACACTACGGATCTCTGTTATCTGATTATTTGAAATAAATTAAATTGCCATTCATTCTCAAAACTCTCCTCACGACATTTTCCTAATTCCTCCGAATTACATGCCCATGCAATGACAACTAATTTAATTCGTCTTTTTAAATCCACCTTTAGCTACAGATGTAACGATTTCATTCGACAGAGACAAGATGTGGATAAAACAACCACCCTCGATGATGTTTAATTGTTTTTGCCTTTTTACATACAGTCAAATCCACATCAATGGTGACAATTTGACATTAACAACATGGACCACATGAATCCGCCATGAAGGCGCCTTAATGTCGTAGCAGTAAGGGCGGTCGTGCAACTGTGTTAGTACTCCAGTTAGGCTCGAACAATGTATGATTGTGAAAGGATTTCCAAAACAATACACTGCCAAACAGATTGGTTTTGTTACTTTAGTGCACTGTAATAAAGTGGAACCAGGAATACTCTAGTTGAATACGCCATCTTCGTCACAACATACATTACATTAACAGGATTGTTTATTACTGCAAAATTACTTCGCTTAAAGTTAAAACTATGTACAAACAAGATCGCATCACAACTCACGCCTAAACTTACCAAGCTGTCGCCTAACAAATGTGTTTATCATAGATATAGAAGTCTGTATAGAAGCGAAATTGATAATGTTTTCCTTTGTTGTGAGTGCGCAGATATTGTCTAAATAATTACCCACAGTCCCCTTTCACCCCGCTACACACATTAATTAGCTTGTAATGTTACCACTTATAAGGTTCTGGAGTGGCGACCGCGTATCAGAAGACGTAGCGTTGGGAAGCTACCCACAAGGTGGACCGATGACCTTGTGAAGGCTGCAGGAATCCGATGGATGCAGGAAGTACAGAACCGGCCGGTGCTTGGGTCCAGCAGTGGACGTCTTTCGGCTGAAATGACCATGATGAAGGTGAATATCCACTGGTCGGTCATTAAAAAAATCAACGTAAAAACATAGGTGAAGGTGAGCTGTCTTTCTACCTGATGCTAGGGCTGGATCGGTCCCTTCAAGCTCACTTAACTGAATTTTTGATACTAGGACAAGTCGGTTTCCTTTCGAAGTTTTCTTTAACCTTTTCAGGGCAGTGGCGATGAAAATAAATTACACAATGTATTGTATAGGAAAAGTAGTGCATGTCTCCCTAAATTCGAACCAGGATGTTTCTACAAGACCACTACTGTTTGATCCTTATCCTTTTGACCGCCACACGTCAAAAAATCAAAATAGTGCCCTCGTCGGCAAAGTCTGTCATGTAGTCGAACAGTGGCGCGCGCAGGGCACATTATGGTTTGGTGGTCAAACGGTTAAATAGAGGTTGCTAATTCTGTCAATTATCGACAACACCACACTGACATTTGTTAAGGTTCTTACGCCCGGAAACTGTAAGCAATAATTACGATGCGTTCCGTGCTTGAATTTCGCATCTATACATTCTTAATCTATGTACGTAGCCAGCCGGCGTATTATTTATGACGTCACATCCGCATTACGCTATCGGTATTGAGATACGCTAGTTAATAAACAGAAACGTTTATTAGTGACATCTGTTGTACGGTTATCGTGAAATTAGTTTATAGGGTGTTCTAGTAATTTGATACGGGGTGGTTGGTTATATTTGATATTAAATGAAGGTAATCTGTAATACGAGTACCAGGGCAGCAGCAACAATGTGTAGGTATACCAGTCTGTGCTATTTCTGTCCTACTGCGGGGCAAAACCCTCTTCTTCTACAGAGAAAGCACGAACATTGACCACCACGCTTGCTCAAGATGGGTTGGTGATTTCTGACTTATATTAACGACTAGCTGCGCCCCGCAGTTTCACACGCATAATTTCGGATCCCGAGGGAATATCGGGATAAAATGTATCCTATGTCCTTTCCCGGGACTCAAACTATCTATATACCAAATTTTTTCCTTCATCGGTGTGAGTAATATCCAAGATAAACTCGTAGATACAACAACATTACTTACAGTTACTTCACTGTTTAGTATTTTTAGGCCACCCAAATGGGAATTATTTAAGGGTCACAAAGAGGCTTATCTATATAATAAAGATGAGCATCTTTTTCGAGTGTGGGAATTATGTGGGTTTCGATTAAATCCTACTAATATTATATCCTACTTCCTACTAATATTATAAACGCAAAAGTCTGTGAGGATGGATGGATGGATGTGTGTTACTCTTTCAAGCAAAAGCTACTGAGCGGATTTGGATGAAATTTGGCACATAGATAGTTTATAACCAGGATTAACGCATAGGATACTTTCTATCCCGATATTCTCACGGAATCGAAACTTATGCGGGGAAACCGCGGGGCGCTGCTAGTGTAAGTATATTTATATGGTTGCTAGTGTAAGTATATTTATATGGTTGCTTAAACATGGAGCAAGTTCAAATTCACAACTGCAAGCTGCTACTGAGAATTTACAGGAAAGTTAGTATGCCTTTGCCCATATCTAACCATTCTCTAGCCTCGGTAATCTAACTTACAACCCTCCTTTGCGGATATTTCATAAACATTACTTATTCTGAACAAACTATGTTCAGGTTTCGCATATACTAAAAATAACGTTGTTTAATATAATTCATTTTCGTGGCTTACATTGAAAGAATTACTGGAAGCCGACCCCAACATAGTTGGGAAAAGGCTAGGTAAATGACAATGAAAGAAATACCTTTATGGTAATTACATGCCGAAGATGCTGAACTGCGATACCTCGCGATCGCGATTATTCTCGTTATATCCATGGGAATAATTCTGATTTATTCCGGTCTGATCCCCTGAACCCCTGAATCCCCTGTTAGTTATTCTTGTGTTTTAATCTCCCTCTTATCCAATTTATCTAGGTCTGATCCCCTTACTCTTTATGACAGGTAAGTACTCGCCTCGCCTGTGCAAAACAAATGCCTGCTGATAGACTCGCACGCACATGTCGAAGAATAGCAATCATGTCGTGTCATCGTGTTCGTCGTCGTATCGTCGTGTTGTCGTTATGTCGATTGATTGACTGTCGTGTTTTTACATCGCGGTCGACGTCAATTTGTCCATGTGATCGGACTCGTGATTGGTCAAATCGGTTCAACTTGTTCTTCTGGAGTAGGTAGCGTACTACACAAACACAGGAATAGGCAACTGAGCTTTCAGGTGCTACTGAACCGACGTGTTCGCCCTGCAATCCATGTAGAATAGCGAGTATCGACATCGAGGTAGCCAGCTAAACCGCGATCGCGAGGTATTGCAATGAGGAGATCTTTAGCATGTAATTATCCTTAGTAATGTTAAAGAGATTGACAATTGCTCCACTTCAAAAGCTGTTTTCAGATGCGTGTATAGGGAATAATTTAGGTACTATAATCTATATTATTATGAGAGCAGTGGTGGCCAAGTGGTAACGGCCGCGACTTACGAGTTGTAGGTCGTAGGTTCGAACCCAGACCGGCGCTTTACTTTGTGTAAATTATATCATCACCACTGCTCTCAAAACGGTGAAGGACAACATCGTGAGGAAACCGGCATGTCCTAGAACCAAAAATTCGAAGACATGTGACATCTGCCAATCCGCACTGGGCCCGCGCGGTGTCCCAGCAGTGGGAACATTATAGGCTGATTATGATGATTATGAATCTATATTATACTTCATAAAGGTACCGTAGATAGGCGCAAGCGGCGACGACGCGACTTTAGTAGAACAATTTCACTTACCAGAATCGCGACGCGCCTGTTGGCAGAAGCCTTAAAAAAGTCTCCACCACAATTTATCTTTAATACGAAATAAAACTTATGTAATAAACATCTTTTCATACAAATTTGTCTCATGCTAGGTAAGCTTTTGAGGATACTCGTAATATCCCTTTAAGTCACTGATCTTGACAGCCCGTCACTCGGCCTGGCTTAGTCCTGTCAACTCAATTTATCCTTAAGCGAGTTTTTTAATAAGTAGGTACTCATTTTATATTTATATTAATGTCTCGAAGCCTGAATTACAAAATCGGCCATTTTTGTTGGAGAATCTCAAGTATTTGTTGGTTGGCTGAAGTATATTATTTACAGGTTTAACCTTACAATGATACGTGATACTCCTGCTTAACTTTTTTGAGTGGGCGGAGTGGGCGGAACGGTGTTAAGGCGAAAGCGCCAGGGTAGTCCGCGAAATTTATTGTTTTTTAAGTTTTTTGCAATTTGCTAGTCAATATTAAGTTGTACGTTGATTAAAATATGACTCGCGACCGTAACAAATATGTATTTACAGAATTATAATCATTAGAATCAGTAATAGGTACAACTTGTTAATTTAGTATAATCCTAAAATGTCAAGATTTCATGAAAATAGTCATTCAGTAGGATTACTTGGTCTTAGAGAGTTGTATTGATGACTTTAATGACTATAATTCTGTAAATACATATTTGTCATATTTTAATCAACGTACAACTTAATACTGACCAGCAAATTGCAAAAAACGTAAGAAAATTTGAATTTCGCGTACTGACTTAGCGCTTCCCCCTTAAGTGGAACAATTTATAATTGGATGCGACACCTCGCACGTGTTTGGTTAAATATATATTTAATTTATTTATTGACACGAGGCAGTCTTCATAATCAGCCTATAATGTTCCCACTGTTGGGACTCAGGCCTCTCGGTGAGAGGGAGTGGGCCGTAATCCACCACGCGGGCCCAGTGCGGGTTGGTAGATGTCACATGTCTTCGAATTTTTGGTTCTAGGACATGCCGGTTTCCTCACGATGTTTTCCTTCACCGTTTTGAGGCAGTCTTACCAAGGGGTATCGTATTACCCAGTAACTGGATTGTGGAGGTCACTGGTATTCAGCTACATTCGGTTAGACTGGAACCCGACCCCAACATAGTTGGGAAAAGGCTAGACAGATGATGATTAACACGAGGCAAATATTTATACAGGGTTTAAAAGCGAGGACATTGTTGCACTAAACTGTTACCATAAATTCAGCACATGAAAAATGTCTACTCTAAGGGGCCTAGACTCATGTTCTTTTAGGGTAACGGCTTGCGCGTCGGTGTCCAACGTAGCAGCATGACTGATGTATATTAGCTTATACAATGATCGACTATTTAACTAATATTGTTTGTGGGTTCCAAAATAAAGTTATTTTTCACTTTGTAGTGTCCTAATATTGAAAGTCAGTGGTCTTTTTTTTTGTAAAAAAAGTTTTTGTATAAATAACGTTTCATTGGCGTCATTTGCAGACGCGATGTAGCGGCCACCGCACTTCTAGGAAACCAAAATTTGTTATCAATAATGTAGGTACTCATTGGTTGTAACCAATCAACTCATTTTGGTTCGTTTATGTATAAACGAAGCAAAATGAGTATCTAAAGGTACTATTTGGAACCGAGCTGCCAACTGCAACTGCCGACAGCACGTGCAGCGACTGCATGCCGACAGGAGCCACTGCACGAGCCAGACACGAACGAGGCATGAGCCGCTGCACATGCTGTCGGCAGTTGCAGTTGGCAGCTCGGTTCCAAATAGTACCATAAGGATTTAAGCAGGTGGCGCCGTTCTGTTGTTTCTATCTACCCCTGCGGGAATAAGGTATGTGTAATTGCTTTGCTAGTAAATGTGTTACTGTATACAGTCACCAAAAGAGATAAATAACCAGTGTCGTCGAGTATAATTGAATTTTAGTAAGAAACCAATGAATATTTTAGAATGTTTGTTTTCTAATAATTAATTTTTTTATTCGAATACATCTATTGGTTTCTGACTAAACTTCAACTTTATCCGACGACCCTCGTTACTTATCTTCTTTGGTGACCGCCTTACAGGGAGGCAGATACTGTTACCTTTTTGACCGAAATAACTCCTTTGTAATGTTATTTTGGCCGATAGTATAGCATCCGTTATTATTACGTAAAACACAAAGGTACAAATTGCGTACTGAAAAAATTACGTTCAAACGAAACACACACAAATATACAGCAAGAAAAGAAAATGTTATAAAGAATTTCGTCTTATCTCCGCACGTCCTCCTTGAAATTCTTGCAGTAAAGACAAGATAACGCGGGAAGGAATAAGAGAAATCCAGTTTCAAATCCTTTAGAAGACTAAAGACACTACAGATTATTTACAGATAATGTAGAAAAGAGTCGTAGTGCTAAGCTACATATTTGTTTTTTTTTTATTCTGTGTATGCCGGGGACCTTTTTAATGAAAGCAACATCTGTCATGCGACAGATGACAGGCGACAATATAATATATTTACAAGTTTATTAAACAGCAACTGAAGTAAAAATGTCTATGAAAAATTTACTTAGATACATTGCATTGTCAGATAAATTAAATAGAGTTCTGCTGGCGTCTACATATGTCCATAGCCATTTAAAGTTAGTACAGCATTTAGTAACTCAATGACCATCAAATCGTGTGCAATGATACATAATTCTTGATTTCAGGTAAAATAAAGCATGGTTTTCTTTATTTTACCTGAAAATAAAGAACGATATTCTCTTTTATGTCGAAACTTCAGAATTTGCCTTTTAATGATACTTCGTCCAACCTTAACTAAAAACAGACTGGAATAAACCTAGTCTACCCAGTAATAAATAGATCCATCCTTTTCAAAAAAACCTCTCACTATAATTTATTATGCCACCATAGTTAAAACACTACAACAGCAATTAATTACGTGCGAAACAAAATCTCCACACTCATCGTCAAAAGTATCCATGTTATCATTAAAATTAATGAAAAAGTCGACTGTATTCCCTTTGACACGACAAGATGTCAACACCAAACTAATGATGGAGTCGCACGCCATATAAAAAGCACCAGAGAGCATGAAAACTTGAGGGCTCCTTTCAAAATTAATTAAGTATACACGACTCCATGGTTCTCACGAACCGAACGCACAATGATATAGAGTCGCCTGTTGAATTTTTTTATTTGCAGTATGAATTTATCATGTAAGGTTTTTTTACGTTTTTAATTCATTATGACACCTTTTTGTAACCAGTTGAGTGTTTTATTTGATAGAGTAAAGTGCAAAAAAAAAGTTCAATGAAAATATAAACTTCGTTCCACGATTTTTAAGCTAATTGCACTCGACTATTACTGCTAAGAATAATTTTAACATAAAGAGTGAGTAATTATGTTTTTAGTGGACTTTTGTACACAAACGTGAGTAATTATGATAGCTTGATATTAAAGTTCACTCTAGGAAGACTGAGCTTTTGAAAACACAAATTGTTACCAACGTGCCCATAGTCACTATTTCTCTATGGGGAAGGTCGGTCAAAGCCACTGCCTACAATAAATTTGACACTTCGTCATTAATTGTTTTTCGTGTTCATTTATGCTTTCACTATTTCGTTCTTTTCAGTCTTAAAAACAATTTAAATCAAGTATTTGACATGGAATGTGTCCGAATTTGAAACCTTACATTTCCTCGTAATCACTTTCTTCGATGTTTCCGGCATAACCTCGACCTCTGAATAATTTAAAAAAATCTATCTCTACGAATAGCTCTACGTCACAATCCTCTAATTTGATGGACTTTCGAAAAATGGTAGACTCCAATTTCGAAGTATTATTTTAGGAACACAACAACGCGTTATTTTCACAAAAATAAAATAAAACCACTTAACGTCTTGTAAATGATTTGCTTGCTTGATTTTCTTTGGGAACTAGCTACGACAGCGCCATTTTGACATTTGCCTTCCCCATTGTGACCGCGTATGAATTGGGTACTACTTGACATATCTTCTCTTTGTAAACATGGCCGCCAAAAAGCTATCAAAAGTGATTTCAGACTAAACAAATTAGAGGCCAAATTCCCGTAATTAAAAACGTTTAAAATCTAGTCGCAATCTCATCTCAGCGACAATCAATGTCAAACACTTTTAATAAAAAATGTAAATGAATTAGTGGTAAGTATTTTTGGAAATCCAAATAAGATTGTAATGCAACCGTTCTTGTAAAATATAGGAATTGTCTCTAAGGTGTTATAAATAAAAAAAAAAAGAATTTAATAGCTAGAACACAACAAAATAACTGCAACCCGTCTTTTATCCTCTTTCACTACAAACTACCATCAAAATATAATAATAATAATAATAACTTTATTGATACTAAAAACCTTCGTTACAATAAGTAGTACATGTAGGTAACAAGAACAATTGGTTGTAAAAAGGTGTCTGGAATGGTGGAAACCCTGCCTCCTAAACTAGGGGAAACCTGTGCCTTAGGAGACAGTGTTCTACTGTTACTTCGTGCTCAAATAGTCCTTTTCATCGCACCTTGATTGAAGTGAACCTAATTAAATACATGAACGGTTTAATAAGAGAAAAACTAATAATGATGATGATAATACATAATAAAAATAGGGAACAAAAGAAAAATTTTAATGAGGAATATGAATATATAGTTACCATGACTGCGTGTGTAAGTATAAATGTGAGTGGGGGTGTGTTTGTGTGTGTGAGGGTGTGGGTGTGTGTAAGAGTTGTGTGAGTTTGCATAAACAACTACTAACATTCAAAATATTATGCTAAAGCGGGATGATTTAATTTAGCAAGAGAAATAATATGGTTTTAGCCTATTTGAGTATAAACGTAGTGGAGTGTGATTGATGCATTCAACCGCGAGATTAGCGAGGAAATATGAGTAGCTCTTCTGTTTTAGTATAATCTAAGTCATACAGCCAATTTTTTAATTTTGTTTTTGCCTCATATCTATTTAACTTATTTAATTGAACTTTAGTGCTGATCTTTCTATAGATAAGAGAACTTACAACATACAGTTGACGACTAGCGAAGGACGTTTTGTGGGGTATTGATGGGCATGATGTGGTAAATGACCGCTTGTTAGGATCAGGGGGTGGGATCTGGCTGTGTTTCCAGAGGGTGGCTCGAAGCACAAAGAGCTGTCGTACAGTAAGTACTTTGCAGTCCGCATATAATTGGGTTGTGGGGAACCTAAACGGTTTGCCAAGCATCACCTTAAGAACAGCCCTCTGTGCCCGCTCCAAACCCAACAGTTTAGTTTTGCCGGTGCCACCCCACACCGGGATGCAGTAACCAATAACGGACTCGCAAAGCGCAAGGTACACCATCTTCAGTGTTATTGAATCCGCACACTGTCTTAGCGACTTAAAGATGTAGATTAGCTTCCTAACTTTCGAAACCAAATTATCGACATGGGTGTACCACTTCAGCCCGTCATCGATCACTACACCCAGGTATTTGGTGTGACCGGCACGAGAAAGTTTTATGCAAGAACACGAAGAGGAATCATCACATGAATGTGCGGTTATAGTAAATTCCGGTGGGGCTTTGGTTCTGTGACTAACACAGAATGGGATGAAATTGGTTTTGGATAGGTTCAGGGAGAGCAAATTATGCTGCAGCCAGCTCATAACCACCTGCAACGATTGTTGAGAATGATATTTCACATCAGCCCACGTATCCCCATAAACTACGATTGCCGTGTCGTCAGCATACGTGAAGATATTGGAATTGAGCAGTGGCAGTGTGCAAAGGTCATTTATATAAATAAGGAACAAGGTGGGACCGAGCACACTGCCCTGCGGCACTCCGTATGAGATAATTTCTTCACCACTGACGCACGTATCAATCTTGACACTGAGTCTTCTGTGTTGGAGATAACTTTTAAACAGGTCAAGCGTTTTACCACGAATACCCATGATTTCCATTTTTGAGAGAAGAGCAGGAACAGAGACTGTATCAAAGGCTTTTGTTAAGTCCAGGAATATGGCAAGGCAACTTTTGTGGTCATCTAACTTCCTCGCGACAAGTTCTGTAAGATCAGTAATTGCATCTTCTGTAGAGACACCTTTTCTAAAGCCATACTGATTGGGCGCTATAATATTATTTTTCTCTAAGAAGTTCAATAGACGACCATTTATTAGCCTCTCCATAACCTTAGACATAGCTGAAAGAACAGAAATCGGTCTGTAGTTGTTCGAACAGTCCCTGTTCCCGCTCTTATATATCGGATGGACCAGGGCCTTTTTGAAAGGTTCAGGGAAAATTCCATTTGCTATAGATATGTTGATTACATGGGTTATTAATGGCACAAGAGTTTTTCTACATAATTTTAGAAGAATAGGGGATATACCGTCCCAACCAGTGGCACTATCATTCCTTAAATTCATAATGGTGGACTCGACCTCAGCGTCATCAACAGCAAGGGGAACAAAAGAGTTAAGAGGAGATGTTTTGGGTGGAGTAACTGGTTGTGTTGTAGAGATAAATTTAGACGCTAGGTTCGTGCCTATGGTAGCAAAAAACTTACATACCTCACTAGCTGCAGTGTATGGGTTTGGGTGATTTTTTAGGAGTTCTAGAGGTGGTGCTGATATTTTTTTAGTATTAGTAATCTCTTTAATTTTATTCCACAACGTTTTAGGATTATGCTTTGCTTTTTCCAATTCAAGCTTTTCATGCGCTATTTTAAGCTTCCTAAGAAGGCCATTGCAAAAATTCCGATACCGTCTATATGTGATCTGCAGTATATCATTACTAGGTACGTTACGAGCCTTTTTGTGTAGTCTATCACGGTTACGAATGCAGCGCAATAGACCTGGAGTTATCCAAGGTTTGAGATTTCTTTCTTTTTTCGGAACTTTTACTATTTTAGTGTGTATGTTTATGATAGATTGTATTGTGCTAACTAAATTAGTGGCGGCAATGTTAGGATCATCCGTGTTGGTAACATGAGAAAAATCCTGACATTCAATATCTTTTAAAACATTGCAGTATTCAATTTTTGGGATTTTATAACTAGGAGCAGACTGTTTCGCTAGTTCTGTATCGTCAATTTCAACCAGGAGCGGTAGATGATCAGTAATATAAGATTGTAGGACCAGTACATTCGTAGGTCTATTAGATTTTAATAGAACATGGTCTATACAATTATTGATTCTGGTCGGATAGTAATGACCAGGTATAGGAATATTGAATGAAACATCCCGAAATTGTTAGGATGCCAACTCAAGATTTACGAGGTACCTATGAATAAAACAAAGAAGTCTCTCGACTCTCGAAAAGGACTCGAAACACTATAATATACCACGTGTTATGTTGGAAATATTATACGGTTACGGCCAATAAAATGGCGGGATAGTGGTTATAAATTTTAAAACGCTGAATGAAATACATTGAGATGTCGGTGGGAAACTTTTGGTTTAAGCAGAATAGTACCTATTTGGTATTCTAGAATGAGCTGCATGAATCTCGATTTCAAAGTAGACTTAGGTACAGATTGTTTAAAAATCTGTTAGTTTTGAATCGGAATCATGCGTGTTTTAGAATAATTATGTACAGTCAACAAAAGAGATAAGTATGCAGGATCGTCGAAACCGTCGAAACCGATGGATGTTATCGACTGAAATTTAATTTGTTATATGAGCTGTTTGTTTTCTATTAATACAGTTAAATTTTTATCGAGGACATCAGCTGTCGGTTTCTTACTAAACTTCATCTATATCCGACGATCCTGTATACTTATCTAGATAGATAGATGGATAAAACGTTTATTCGTTATCTCTTTTGCTGTCTGTACATGGACGGGGGACCTTACATTATCAAGTCAACTTTTATCCATTAACTAAGCCTTTTATGTATTTATCAATATCAAACGTTTTAGAGGATCTTGCTCCGTAGGTACTTGTTTTTGACTTCATCGAAACTTTTGGAAATCCGAGTTGCTTTTATCATTTGGAGAGTAATTAAAGTGACAAACAATAATGCGAACAAACTACTGACTTGCTGTTGCACGATTCTGAATAAAATACATTTTATGGAGTTCCACTTTGGTAGATGTCATACTGTCACGCGGCAGGCTCCAGAGCGCGAGACACCTGCCCCACGCATGATTTCTCATATACAAATTCCATAAAAATGCGTTTCCGCTCGGGGCATTTGGCTCCGTTTCCCGCGCCACATCGCGTGTCGCGTTGTAGTGTGAGATCCGCCTGTGGTGTTTAAAAGGCTTCACGCATCTCACATAAACAAAACAGTTCCTATAAGTTTCTCAGTAACTAATTAAATTGCAAGCACTAACTAATGTCAGTACTTTGTGCATTAGGAGCCAACTTTAAGGCACCAGGAAACTGACACAAAGTAGTTTGGCAACAGCTGGTAATCAATAAAGATAAGTGCAAGCTGTAATGGCTTTAAAGACTCTTAGGAGAAGCAAACAGAGGGTAAGGGGATCGGGGAGAAGCTAGATTGGAAACTGGATTGTTTTTGGGCTAAAGAATGGGTTGAAAACAAGTGTTGAAAGCAGGAAGGGGGCGTTCGGGTCTACTGGTAAGTATAGTTTTATACAGGGTGGGGATTTAGTAACCTGCATCAGTCAAGGGGTGATTCTACCCGCCACACTATAAAACATATCATATCCGATTCGTGAAAAAGAAGATCAATTTCTCATACAACAGAGAGACAACAAAAAGAGACCTCAAAAATCCTAATTGCCTGAACCGACAACCCAAGACAGAATAACTTGGCGCATTAAAGTGAGGAGACCCGACCCCAAATATCGGGACCCGGAACGGAACAGGAAGAATTTCTCATACAACAGTAAATAGACTATTTGTTTTTTTGTTACGAAGAGGATATGGATTTCGTAGAAAAAGTAGTTCAGTAGACGGGGTAGTATTATCTTCTTGACGAATGCAGGTGATTAAATCACCACCCTGTATTAAAACCTTGGTGATAATTATTTAATCAGAACAAAGGACGATGATGTGGGATTAGAGGAAGTCGTGTTCTAAATATAAATATTGCCTATGGCAATAGGTCCCCAATAAGCACACGTGTACAACGTGTGCTTAAAATATTTAATAAATAAATAAACATTGAAAAGAAGCAAAAGAACTTGATAGACTGCAGATCTAAAGCATAATACTAAAGAAAATTCTGGAGAATTTATCCTGTCTTGAGTTTTCCAAAAAGTTATAAAATATAAAACCTTAAATAATAATTATTTCGTTTGTGAAAGCCTTCTAATACAATATTTTCTTCAGTTATAAATATCTTGTTTCAAAAATAAGTACTACGAAAATGATGTTGTGCTTACGTTTGGTACCATTGAATATAATAAAGAGAAACAAAAAATACCCTTTTAACCCTTTTACTTCTTGAGCAAATAACGTTGAAGTTAGGGTAAGAAAGCTCGGTCGGATAATTTCGTAAATCCACATTTTCATGGGTTAATTTCAGCTCTTAACACTTTCTGCTTGACTGCACGGTCAATACTAATGTGGAGCCACTAGAAAAGTGGATTTAAAACGAATTATTTTAAGTAAAGAAAAGGTGACTGACAAGGCAGATGTGAGTAGAAACGCCGGGACAACGCCCTAGAAGGACATATCAACATAATCAGCCTATAATGTTCCCACTGCTGGGACACGGGCCTCCTTTCTGTGAGAGGGAGTGGGCCGTAATCCACCACGCGGGCACAGTGCGGGGTGGTAGATGTCACATGTCTTCGAATTTTTGGTTCTAGGACATGACGAAACCCTCACAATGTTTTCCTTCACCGTTTTGAGAGCAGTGGTGATGATATAATTTACACAAAGTAAAGCGCCGGTCTGGGTTCGAACCTACGACCTACAACTCGTAAGTAAGTAGAAGTATAGTGACTTCATTATTGCTGTTCTTCAGAAAAGTTAGGTGCGTAGTATTAGCAACCGGCGTGCATGTATGACCAGATAATATATGAACGTAAACGAGGCAGAAGGAGTATTGTAAGGATCGTAGCATTTGGCATTCTATAGTTGCTACCTACTCCCATAGAAAGCAGTCGCTGTCGCAGTCACCATCATCATCATTTCAGCCGAAAGACGTCCACTGCTGGACATAGGCCTCCCCCAAGCACTTCCACTTCGACCGGTACAGAACCGGCTTCTCGCATCCAACAGGTTCCTGCGGCCTTCACAAGGTCGTCGGTCCACCTTGTGGGAGGCCTTCCAACGCTACGTCTTGAGGTACGTGGTCGCCACTCCAGAACCTTTCGGCCCCATCGGCCATGTCGCAGTCGCTTCATGTAAAATACTGGTATTCAGCTACATCCGGTGAGACTGGAAGCCGAATCCAACATAATTGGGAAAAAGTGAAATTAAATGATTTTCATGAATTTCGTATAGCGGAAAAAAATGCAAACGTAAACAACTATCAGGCTTTGAGAGTCCAAATGGTGAGGTGCAACACTGCTACCCAAAATTCTTTCCACAACTTCACGCGATGCGAAGGTAATCTCACCAAAATAGTGCATGTTCTGCATTGTCCTAGGTACATGTTGTGCATTCCTGCATGTTCTTTTTAACATACTGTAATAAAAGGAAGAGGTTATCAAATCGCTTGAATCTTTTTTTTTTGTTTGTTACCTTAGAACTCCGGTATTTATAAGTAGATGTGCAAAATTCTTTTTATTTGAAAGGATATACTTTCAGATTGGTCCCATAGAAATTTCATCAAAATCGGTTCAGTAGTTTGGGTTTTTAACCAAAGTTACTGGTCAAAATTCAAGTAAAATTGAAATTGCGTCGTTTATACTTTTCAGTGGTGGCTTAATGGAATTGGATGCTTTATGGCTGTAAGTCCCGTAACTGTACTTAATTAACCGACTTCAAAAAGGAGGAGATTCTCAATTCGACTGTTCTTTTTTTTTGTATATGTTACGCGATAATTCCGACAATTTTAAATAGATGTAAAAAAAATATTATTTTAATGGATGTTTTTGCGTAGATGTGACGCATACTTTCTTCCAATTTGTTATTTTGTTTTATTTTTCGCTTGTGTTTTTATTTTTATGCGTCTTGTTTGCCGCAAATAAATGTATTTTCTTTGGATCGGGGGAGGTTTCATATACATTTAATTAACTTTGCTGGGTATTTTGAGTTAGCTTCAATAATACGTATTTTTGCCACTTAGTTTACATTAATGATGTTATAATAACTTCCTGTCATTAATATTTACATAGTAAGTAGTGTTATATGAATTTTTGTGGGTTAAGTACAACTTAAAAGTGAAATATAAAAAATCTTTTATAAAAAAACCGACTTCCAAAAAAGACACTACAAAGTGAAATAAGTATTACTTTAATTTCGGAAGTCGGTGGCAAACAACGAAAATGTGAACCCAACGACACCGACTTCCAATGCCACTTTTACCCCACAAACTCATTTACCCGCTCATTACACAGCCCCAACCTAAGTGGTGGATTCGCAAGAGCGTCGAGTGGTTTTCTAAGTGAAAACAAATGCTTGCCACCATCCGCGAAGCGAGCAATTTATTCAAATAAAACAAAATAGCACCCACTCCAACCCACAGGACTTTTAGAATAGAACGTTCTGGAATTTTGACTTTCTCTCTTACACATGTTTAGAAATAGCCTAGTCTGGGTGCCTGGTGGGCTAATATGGGTGGTTTTCCAGGAATGAAAGTGCGTAGTGGTAGAAGTGGAGAATTTACGCATAATGTATTTCAGAATATTCATTGAAGCATCCTATTCAGTTTGTTTTATGCACCTATTCAAAAGCAATTAGTCGTGAAGCAAAAGCTTTTGTTTTTCAAAATACATAGTAACCTACTAATATAATATTATAAAATACGTGAAAGTTTGTATGTTTGTGACTTTGTATGTTTGGATGTTTGGTACACCCAATCACGCAAAAACGGCTGAACGAATTTGGATGTTTGGCATACAGATAGTTTGTAACCTGGATTTTTTTTAACCTGGTAGTACGTTCCCCGTGGCATAGTTTCCGATCACCTCCCCGCGGGCGTAGCCGCTGGCAAAAGCTAGTATATATAAATAAAAAAAAGAGGTCGTATTGAAAAAAAATTGTTAAAATTGGGTCAATAACCAAGAAAACGGTAGGAAATTTTCTCATCCGGGTTGGTTGTCAGTAGGTACGAAAAAAACATTGATCTACGGTTGATCCCATTGATCCCATAAATCCCAAATCATAATCATGTCAGTTTTGACACGACCTTAATGAACATGAAATCTATCGGGTATCAACCGTTCAAGATGAGTGACATATTTTTAATAATATCAATATACAAAATTCCAGTGAAACCTGTAGGAACGCTATTCTGTAAAAATCTTACCGTGCAAACTTAGGCCCGGCGCCCCGGCGCCCACTATCGGCATCGGCACGGCTGAGGATTTTTATGCGACAAATAGAAATATAACTTATTAGTATGACAATAAAATTTAAATTTCAATGACACGGTATGTCGGATATCCCATCTTTATTTTTGCACCTACGATGATTATTATCATTGAAATTTCAATTTTATCGTCATACAATTAAGTTACATTTTTATTCGTCGCATAAAAATCCTCAGCCGTGCCGATGCCGATATTGGGCGCCGGGCCTTAGGTGACGTGAGCTGTCAATAGTGTCAATCCCTAGCATCTGGTGAAATGACAGCTCACTTTAAGCTCACTTCACCTAAGTTATCACGGTGATCTTTTTACGGAATAGCACCGCTGAATACCAATAGGTATTTTCTTTATCAGAGGAACAGTTTTAAGAAAAAAACTAACGTAGATAGGTTTTTTTATTTATCGCATGGTGAATCCCCTCTCACCAAGAGGAGGCCTGTGTCCCAGCAGTGGGAACATTATAGGCTGATTATGTATATATGTATGTTATGTATGGTGAATCTAGGCGTTGGTTTATTTATTTATTTATAAGAAAGCATTTTTTCAAAAAAAAAAAAAAGTCTTTTTATTATTAGGCGTTGGTACTTATCTGTTAGTAGATCGGATATTAATTCGGATATCAAAATAATTACGCACGTCATCATCTCTTAGTGGACATTACTCACTAGAAGTTTCTAAATGAGGAGACATTTTGTGGATTCGTTTTGATGTTTTTTTTTCAATGACAAGAAAATGAGGGGAACGAAACAAATATTTTTATTATAGTAACGTTCTACGACGTAATGGTGTCCATGTAGATTCTAGGCCGTATTTTCTCTCCTTTTAGAATATAAGATACTAGCAGCGCCCCGCGGTTTCACCCGCATAATTGTCGATCCCTTTTGAATATCGGGATAAAAACTATCCTATGTCCTTCCCCGGGATGCAATCTATCCCTCTGCTAAATTTTATCGAAATCCGTTATGGTTTTAGCGTGAAAAGGTAACATACAGACAGACAGAGTTACTTTCGAATTTATAATATTAGTATGGATAGTAGGGATGCACACAACATTGGTTAGGCTCTATGCGAAGGAAAACGGAAAATTAAATTTTTTGTACCTATACTAGCATTTGGGCCGCCGTTTAGTACTTACCTTTTATATTTTCTCAAGCCCCAAAAAATAAATAATAAAAAAAATTATCCACACAACAAAGAACATTTGGTCTCCACAAAAATGTTGATTACTAGGTGTACAGTAATTAGGTCACATAGCTTGATGAGTAGGTACGCAAGCCTTTGTGCAACGCTTTATTCTGAAGTTAAACCCAATGCTCTAGTACCTTTTGCACCAAATAGGATCTAAGAAAACGTAGACTTCAGTAATAATAAAATGTACCTACTACTTCTACTATTTATTTATTTGTTTTAAATGTAGGTAGTACGCACATATTTATGGGTTATTTATTTTCAGTTTTTCATTAACACAATACAACACACACACAACAATGTCGCAACATTTTATTTGATTTTGTTAATTTATTTTTACGGACACACATATCTCTATGTGTTTGTTATTCCAGCGTATGGCACTCATGGGTTGCAGCTGAAAATCAGCGTCAGGTGGTACACCTTGTGTTGTCATCTGACATTATGCTGAGCTGAGGCCCTTTTGGCATTATAATCTTTGTTTTCTGTTTTTATAGTTTTAAGGTGTACTTATTTTGATGTAATGCCAATAAACGCATTTTTCTTTCTTTCTTTCTGGACACGGCCCGCATTGTTAGGAGGTTCCTCTCTCTGGAGCCCTGACCGCCGGTAGCTTGGACCCTGATACCGATGGGCTACTATTTTTATATGCTTTTATACTGTACTATATAAAAATATAATAATATGTAAATTATAATGAAATAAAGGTATAAGTATTATTAAGTATACTTTCAACTGTTCACGGCCTGACTGTTTTCTGTAAGCTAATCATCATCTGCCTAGCCTTTTCCCAAATGTGTTGGGGTCGGCTTTCAGTCTAACCGGATGCAGCTGAATACCGGTATTTTACATGGAGCGACCGCCTATCTGAGCTCCACACCCCAGTTACTGGGTAATACTATGATCATTGGTAAGACTGGTTGTCTATGAAAACTAATAAACTTCTATGAATCAGTGCGTTTAAAGTCATCATAGAAAGTAATATTACATTTTAGTTTTTGCTACGGAACTTTCCATTGAATAAGTAGCATTCGTACCTACAGGGCGTAATGTACCACGCGGGCCCAATTAAATATCTCAAATTGAAACTAAATCAAGTCAACAGTAAATGCTTATCTTTGATTATAATTTCGAATGCCAAATTCACAAACGATACATTTATTGAAAATAAATTAATGGCGATATTATTAATTATAATCGGTTTATTATTTCCCTGTAGGGGGTCCGTTACATAACTTATTAATATCGATATTAATTTATTTTCAATCAATGAATCGTTTGTGAATTTGGCATTCGAAATTGTAATCAAAGTTATGCATTTATTGTTGACTTGATTAAGTTTCAATTTGAGATAATTTAATTGGGCTCGCGTGGTAGATTACAGCCCACTCCCTCTTGAAAAGAGGAGACCTAGGGTGTGTTCCATCAGTGGGAACATTATAGGCTGAATATACTGCAGAGAACTAAAGTAGTCGACATAGCTCACAGAATAAGTCAGCTTCATTAACAACATTCAGTGACAACCAACTGATTACACCAACCCTCAATTTAAACACTAAACTTGCGACACCCAAACGCGTATGTCGCAGGCGCTATGACACGACATTGTCTGGGCGACTATAAACTGTGACAAAATGTCTGACGTGAGACGGAAACGCGTCATAAAAATGTCACTTGTTCGTGATAACTTTTATGACTAAGCCACACTTGTTGTCGACATATAAAAAATAACTGGATTTTTTTGAGCGTGAAAGAGGTAGCATCCATTGAATTGGTGCGAGGGGTTTTATGTACGAAGACCGGACCAAGTAGATAAATGTCTAAAATAATACTTACTTACTAAAGGAGTTTATGAAGCAGACGATAGAGGAATATCCCAAGAAGGACACATCAATTGTTTTTGATTTTGGCCTTCAAAAACGAGCAGTGGTGGCCCAGTGATATTTTTGGTTACGGTCGAATGGCCAGCGGTCTATTCGCTTTGGGCCGTTCAGACTAGGGCTTTCAATACCGGTATTCCGGGATCCCGTAATACCGTGATCACGGATTTTATATGGGCCTTTTTCAATACCGGTATTGACGCCCCAATACCGTGATTACGGTATTACAAACATTAGATTAGATGTGATCTTATTTAGTCCACCAATGTACTTTTTTGTTGCATAAAGTTTAAATAAATAAATAAATATTCTCTCACTAGTTTTCACCAGCACCTGCTGTTCTAATCGAAGGTAATAAGACTTTTTCATAGTTTAGGTCGACTCCAGAGAGATCGGATTCGAAAACTTACAAAAAGTTTTTAAATAAACGTACTACCTATTAGTGGCATATGGGATAATTTCACTGCTGCTGACGATCGACTCACTGCAAAGTGTAATCTATGCAAAAAAATCATAAAGACTATTGGTGGAATAGTACAAGTGTGGAAACAGGGCGTGCTTTTTCTTCAGTAGGCTATTTATGTAACAGGCTGAGAAGTTCGCTGTCTGATTCAACATTAAATACGTTTTTCTTTTTGCGATCACACTTTCAAAATTAAAAAAAAAAAATACCTACGTCTAAAACTCAGTTTTTTTTAAATATTATTTTGTTACCTACTTATTTAATTTTACATTTTTTTACTATGTCAGAAAATTTTATTACCGTTTGATTTATTTTGTTACTTTTAGATTTTTTTATTGCATAATTAGGTATAACAATGTTCCTAAAATGAACACTAAATGATTGCTAGCTAATTAAGCTATATTTACATTTCTAAAAATATTTATACCTATGTTGATTACATGAGACATGATGACATTTCGATAATAGGTTTATATTTTTTAAATATTTTACTTTACAAAGTCTATATGAAATGCCTTCCTGCAAAAAGGCCAGAAGTTAAGTTTTGATTACATTCCAAATTTTTTTTTTATATTAAGTTCATAATCACCACGCTTGGCACACGGATTGGAGATCGGAGTGTATTTGTTGTATCCAGACAGAATGACGCATCATTTTCTTAAAATAATCACGAAGAATATGGCAGTCCCAAACACTAAATTTTTGAGAAAAGAATATAAACCGATTTTTTATTTCGTTACTTAAATAATCCTAGACAATTAACAAAAAAATTATTGGTTTTACTCATGGCTACATCATTCAGATAATTATATTATGTCATCGCGGACTCTTTGTCGGACTTCTAAAGTATTCGGTCGTAGGTTATTATTTCAAGGAAACTGTCGAGACATAGTAGATACTGCTTACTTTATTATACTGTGCAAATACACAATAAAAGTGCCTAAAAG
This sequence comes from Oligia strigilis, assembly GCA_951800025.1. NCBI lineage: Eukaryota > Metazoa > Arthropoda > Insecta > Lepidoptera > Noctuidae > Oligia > Oligia strigilis. Next base: position 17,586,607 of record OX637543.1, read on the forward strand.
GCAGAATAATATATACGTATTCTGTAAGTCTCTCGACCAATTGCCGATGTCTGACTTGGAAAACTATGTGCTCATACTAATGAGCACATAGTTTCATAGTTTAGTTTTGTTTTGTTTAGTCTAGGCAGTAATTCAGAAGTACTCCTGAATTACTGCCTAGACTAGAAAAATAGTATATACTAGCTGCGCCCCGCGGTTTCACCCGCATAAGTATCGATCCCGTGGGAATATCGGGATAAAAAGTAGCCTGTATGTTAATCCAGGGTGTCAGCTACCTTCTTACAAAATGTTATCAAAATTGGTCCAGCCGATTGAGCGTGAAGAAGTTTTCTATAGTAATGGGCCGATAGCGTACCACGCCGGGATTGAGTGGTTAAGAAAGAACTTAAATCCATATTTCTGTATCGTGAACAACGTATTTGTAACACAAAGGGGAATGAAAATTACGTCTTAGTAGTTACATAGACAGTAATTTTCCGTCTTTTGTTTAAGACTTCGGATGAAGTCTTTTGTCTGATACGTATTTAATTAAGACTATCGGATCATATTATGTGTTAATTATACATATTTTGTTGGCTTATTAGTCCAATCGCACGAATTTATTCGCCCAAAACGGGCGAATCGTTTGTTTTCAATAATATTATTTTTCTATCGGCGCGGCGGCGACTCGCGTTAATTTAATTTATTTGTGAGCGAGTCGACAATATTGCAATAAAGTGTAGAAAAAGGACAATAGCGCACTGAAGTGATAAGAGTTATACATTATAAAATCAAAATGTGCCCATTGCGTAATAGATATTACTGGAGTTGTGGTTGCGCACAAACAAATGAACTTCGTACGAGTCGTATAAAGAAAAAAATTATATTATTATTTAAGGTGACGATTCGCCCGTTTCGGGCGAGTAAATTCGTGCGAATCGACTAATAAGTAATTCTGTTACGTTCAAGGTACGAATTTAAGTTACCTTATTACTTGAAATTAACTTCTGCTTTTATATCTAGTGTAGGTAGCTAACAATAAAATAATTCTATATTTCAGGAAGGAACTAAAGTTACTCCTGTTAATTTAGTTACCTAGTAAAATTCTTGCACAAAGCTCCAATTTATTTGTCGTAACATAATTAAGATTAATACTATGGATAGATACATAAAATATGAAAGCGTTCTGCATTCGTGTTATTTATTCGTGCTTTTCGTAGTCTTGTAAATACTAAATAATCTTCTGCTAATAACAGGAGCTTCACCCGATCATCGGTAAGTTTCATCCAGCTGCTACCAGTCACCCAGTGAAGATGGTCGCTCCACCACGCCTGAGGGAAACCTACTCTACGATACACTCAAGAAACCGTCAGTCCCTATCTAAATACCCAATCATCGGCTCTTCTCATCCAGCTGCTACCAGTCACCCAGTGAAGATGGTCGCTCCACCACGCCTGAGGGAAACCTACTCTACGATACACTCAAGAAACCGTCAGTCCCTATCTTGTCCAAAATAGCTCATTCTAAACGTAGCTCATCTACAAATCATAATCATCTGCGTAGCCTTTTCCCAACTATGCTGGGGTCGGCTTCCAGTCTAACCGCATGCAGCTGAATACCAGTATTTTACATGGAGCGACTGCCTATCAGACCTCCACAACCCAATTACTAGGTAATATGATACCCCGAGGTAAGACTGGTTGTCAGACTTTCGGGCTTCTGACGACCCGTAACGACTGTCAAAGATCCACGAAAGACAGCCGGCTTAACGTGCTTTCCGAGGCACGGAGAGGTCTTGATATGTAAAGATGGTCACCCATCCAACGGACCAACCGAGGCAAGTGTAGCTTAACCCGATCAATGAATCTACAAATCATAATATCAAACCTATATTTATCAACCTAATTATTGAAGCAGATATTAAATTACATAGGCACTACAGTTAATACATAACCGTTATATATCGCCATAAACGGATCGCGTCAAGTCAATTGCGATTTATATAAGATAAATAGGGGGCAGATATGGTAATGTGAACATCAATCATTATTACGCCCCACGCTACCTTTGAAAGCTGATATTTGCACTGGTTTGATTTATAGGCGGAAGCGAGAAGAAAAATTATTGGTAACTTGAGGTAAACTGTCAAATTGAAACCCGTACCGGTCAATTGTCATTTTATGTGTTATGCAACTAGCCCCGCTGTAGCTGCTTGTCATCGAAAACAAACGGCAATCGCTTTCAAGGCGTTTCGTATTTTAACAGCGTTGTCGAAATATGAAAGGCTTTATGTAATTCTATCTTATAGGCGTCTATAAGCCAGTTTTACATAAAGGTTTTCGGAAGCTTATGTCAATCGAATATAATAGTATTATTTACTTAGGGCTTCGACAGTTTTCCATTAACGTTATTGCTGATAAAATGTATCTTTATCTAGGACGTAAAGACACGTAGATATAGTCTTGAAAAAACGCCTATAAAATTTCAAAACAAAAAGTTTGGAGGCAGATACCGTAATTTGGAAGTTGATGACAATGACCTTGCCGTGGATCGTAACCTAGCCCGAGGAGTGTGGCGTATGGGGTTCGTGAGAAAGGGTTATCCGGGTAGAGATAGGGTCGTGGCTAATATGGTCACCAAAGGCGGTACTATCAGCTAAAAATACAGTCCACTAGATTAACCATTACAATATAAATTATACAGTTTTAATACCAACTTCCTCTACTATTGTAATTTTTATGTCAAATTAATTAAATAATAGGTATTGAATTATTCAATAAACAATTTGTATTTACAACATTATAATTTTTGACACCTTACATGGAGGAATATTACTGTACTGTAATTTTACTTTTTAGACTATCGCTTGGATTTCATCCGAATAATATCGTAATAGCATATAGCCTTTAGTTTTTTGACCTGTAATTTCAGTTAAATTATTTTCGTCTATAACTTTATTGTGTAAAAAACCAAACCAAAGAAAAAAATTACAATACAAAATAGATTGTAAAAAAATTAACTTTGTTTTGACGTATATATGTATATATAGCTATCTTACGATCCATCCATGCTGTAATATGAGACAGTTTTTTATTTTTACCGACTTTAAAAAAAGGAGGAGGTACTATGTTCGGGTGTTTGTTTTTTTTTTTTTTTTTGTATGTTTGTTCATCGAATACGCCGCCAATTGTCGACGGATTTTCAAAATTCTTTTTTTGTTCGAAAGTAGATAGTTCTGAGGTGGTCCCATTGTCACCAAGTTAGGATCTGATGATGGAATCTTAGAGAAATCGAGGGCAACCCTCAAATTTTTTAGGCTCACTTATTGTTTTTCGCATATTTTATGAAGTATCTTGTGTATTTGTGTATGGTTGTCACCATCTCAGGTAGCTGGGCTGATGATGGAAGGTACAACTCCTTAACAGTAAGAAGTTACTCGAACAGGCAAGGACTGTTTTTATTAGTAAATTGTTTTGATGTTTGATAGGGCATTTGCCACATTTGGTCACATGATCATCAAGTCATGACCTGATGCTGCAGTCAGGATAGTCTGCAGAGTACCTAACTCCTCGACAACTAACAGCAGATATATCGTGTTTAGGCTCATTGAAAAGGGCTCGATGTGTGGATAAACGTACTATTACTGAGGAACACCGAAGACCTGATGCTGAAGCCAGGAGCATCAGAAAAAGTACAAACCTTTAAATTACAGCACCGTAGTGTGCACCGTGTTTGGGCTCATTTTAAACAGGACTAATTTTAAGTTCAATGCAATGTTGACATAAGTCTGGCCTGATGCTGCAGCCAGGATTATCAGCATCTAATCTAAAAACTAATAAAAGGAGAACTCCTCAACAATTAACGTCCCTGCATCGAGAAAAGGAATATTTTATAAAAAGGCGATGGACAAGTTGACATTAGGCTATTGTAACTTAGATAAATTATAAATAGACCCACTAAAAAGCGAGAAATAAAAACTTTTTAACAAAAAAAAACCGACTTCCAAAAAAAACACTACGAACTGAAAAAAAAAAACACTACAAAATGAAAAATAACTTTAATTTCGGAAGTCGGTGGCAAAAACTAAAATACTGATCCCTAAGACACCGGCTTCCGAAATTAAAGTTATTTTTCATTTTGTAGTGTTTTTTTTTTTCAGTTCGTAGTGTTTTTTTTGGAAGTCGGTTTTTTTTTGTTAAAAAGTTTTTTCTTATAAAATTTAGTATGGACGGTTCATGGATCCATGTTAGGTATTTGGTTGGGGGTGTGACTTGCTTTCAGGTACATGCGCAGTATTTTAGAGAGCTGTATCAACGAATATACTCCTTATTTGCGTTCTAATACACGCTCCGTCTTACAACTTATACCATAGCCTAAACGTATAATAAATGGCTCATAGGCAATCGTAAATAGTTGATAATGTATGTTTGCACTAAACTTAGTCGGGTTACATAATAAGCTGTACATTTATCTCTTTATGTCACGTCACTTAAGTGCGCATATTTACTATTTACAGGGTGGCAGGACGACAAGCAACCTTACCACGGATTTATTTGTTGAAACTATTCGTCGGTTATTAAAAAAAAAATTGCACAACACGTAACTAACACCACCAAACGGGGTGAATAGGGATGCAGGGGTGAATTGGGACAAAACTTTAAAATGGAATAATACCTACAGTTTGGTGCCGAAAAGGACACTCGTTAATTATAATACAATAAACACATTAGACTCCTTTTTGGCAACAAACTATATTAGGTATTATTTCAATGTTAAAATCGCTTTTAATGTTTCATCCCGATTCACCCCTGGATACCTATTCATCCCGTTTGACGGTACTGACCAGCAAAAAGAAAATGATTAAATGACGCTTATCTTCTTCTACCATTTTACCTAGGTGCTTCTAACGCTTGGCACGCGACGACGCGGGAAAAGACCAGACGGAATGATCATAATGCCTTGGAAGGTAGGTAGGCCTTTAGTGTGGGCTGCAACGTGTGTCGACCACCCTTGCGCCATCCCACCATCCAGACACGGTGGGCTGTGCTGGGGCGGCTTCTGCAGGCGCGGAAAACCTCAAACGGCACAAATACTCCAATCTCTTTGCAACTTATAATGCTCGAGCCATTTGGGCACGCTTCTTGTTTTATTTATTTTTTGTAATTAGATTTGGTTATTAGTTTATTCATTCATTTATAAGAATAAAAGTTATGTATTAGGTATGTTGAAACCTATGATTGAAACTGTTTGTACTCCCCGCCATCATAATCATAATCAGCCTATAATGTTCCCACTGCTGGGACACAGGCCTCCTGTCTGTGAGAGGGAGTGGGCCGTAATCCGCCACGCGGGCCCAGTGCGGGTTGGTAGATGTCACATGTCTTCGAATTTTAGGTTCTAGGACATGCCGGTTTCATCGCGATGTTTTCCTTTACCGTTTTAAGAGCAGTGGTGATGAAATAATTTACACAAAGTAAAGCGTCTGTCTAGGTTCGAACCTACGACCTACAACTCGTAAGTCGCGGCCGATACCACTGGGCGACCACTGTTCTTATACTCCCCATCACTTGTCCTTAAAGGTTCATTAGAAAACCAGCGTCAGACAGCATGTCTGTCTGTCATTCATGCTGACATGAACCTTTCTGGGCCAACCGTAAGGCACATATTAATGTTTTTAAAACATTACTTTCACTTTTTTATTTTGTCATTTGTCTTTCACAAACTGTGTCCAAACTGTGTGACTGTGTGTTTATTCTTTTTTTCAAAATGAAGGGTTAAATGGTGAGAAAAAAAGAAGATTCTATTGGTTTTGATCTATAACCGCCGTAGGTCTTTGTGAATAAATAACATCCGCAATATCCATAGGTAGCATTTTCGTGTAACTAGGTGTATAAAAAAGGTTTTAGTGCTGTAAGGTAACATTTGGACAGTCATGTCGATAAAGCATATTACCCAGCAACTGGGTTGTGTGTGGAGGTCAGATAGGCAGTCGCTCCATGTAAAATACTGGTATTCAGTTGCATCCGGTTAGATTGGAAGCCGACCCCAACATAATTGGGAAAGGCTAGGCAGATGATGATGATGTCGATACAGCATAATTCAAAACAAAATTAACATTTCGCTAACTGCTAAAAGCATTATAATGGGTTCACTCACAGATATTTGATTCCGTAAGCAATCAAATTTTAATTATTCTATATTATTTATTAATAAAACGAAGCCTCCATTGAATCAAGATTACCCGAAACCTAAACAATTCCATTTAACTCTAATTATACAGTTGCTTTAAACATAACGGAACAAAGCATTTAAAACGTACAGCATTATTGTGATACATACTCGTAAGTACACCTAATTACCACTGCATGTCGACAAAAGGAGCGTCCCCAAAGAATAAACGGGAAAACAATAGCTTTGTTTCAAAGGTCCTAGAATGTATTCTAGATTTGTTATGTCGTTCTGTTTGAGAACCAAAAAGTTGGCCTCAAGCGAATAGATGCGGGAGTTTACAGCTTTGGGCTAGGACAGCTAGGACTTTACAATGAAACGATTCAGAGCTCACGGAACTGAAACAAAGGAATTAGACTTTTTTATTTAATAAGCTCGTGTTTCTGGGACATCGTTAGTGCGTTTTCACAAGTTTATTGGTTGGTTTTGTGGTTGACCAAAAAATTTCGTAGAGTATTTTATGCAGGGTTGCAAGCGCTACTCACGCTGTTGGGGTCGGCTTCCAGATGCAGCTGAATACCAGTATTTTACATGGGGCGACTGCCTATCTGACCTTCACAACCCAGTTACTGGATAATAGTACACCCCTTGAAAAAACTGGTTATCAGACATTCGGGCTTCTGACTACCCGTAACGACTGTCAAAGATCCACCAATGACAGCCGGGACCAACGGCTTAACGTGCTTTCCGAGGCACGGAGGGGTCACGGTATGTAAAGATGGTCACATATCCACACACCAACCGCGGCAAGCGTAGCTTAACCTGATCGATCGACCTGTGCGGCTGTTATTATTTAACCACGGGCAAGTGCTACTGTTGACATGAATTTTCGGGGCGATCCCCTGGTCGGGTAATCTTGTAGGGTTTTCCCATCAGGATTTTTTCCAGTAGACGCCCGGAGTCTGTATTTGTGCTGTTTCACAAGTTTGTTGCTTAGATATGTGGGTGACCCAAAAAAATTCGTGGAGTTATTTTTAATGCAGGGTCTTTTGGTCGCAAACGCTGCACTGAAAAAATAATTTCTTAGAACAGCACACTAAAGCGATTTCATTAGAACTTACTGACTTTATACAGTAAGAAGAAATGTTTGTAAAACTGTAAAAGACAAAGCAGTAACTTTTAATGATTAAACATACTATTTACTGAAAAAAAAAACAACAAAAGAAAAGGAAAACCACCATTACTGTAATGTAAGTAAATTTCAATGCTTTGAACGATATCACCAAATTAATAAAACTGTTAATTTGTTGACCTTTTAGCTACTTTACTACTTTACGCTACTTTTACTACAATAATTAAAAGTGGTAGTTTTCCTTCTTTTTTTTCAGTAAATAGTATGCTCAATCATTAAAAGTTACTGCTATGTCTTTTACTGTTTTACAAATATTTGTTCTTACTGTATAAAGTCAGTAAATCTTATTGAAATCGCTTTAATGTGGTGTAGTAAGAAATTATTTTTTTCAGTGTAATATTGTGATTTAGCTCAACGTCGTCGGTTGTAATCAAATGCAGCTGAATATTAAATGTATGCGACAGACTGCCACTAGGGAATACGTACAGAACCTGCCTGAGTATTGTGGACTAACTTTTTTTGCAGGTCCTTTTATCTGCGGTAAATTCACATTTCTTCACCATCACACACCCGAGATTAACAGTGTTCTATTTCATTTGTTTTTAATGCACATGTAGAGGTATGAGGAACAAGGTGTAAAGTTCACTCATACTCCATAGAAAAGGGACTGTTGTGGTTTCTGGCGGGCAACTGCCAGATCATTCATGTCGGGCCGTTGAATGCAAGCACGGTAAACTCTGCTTGCGAGATGCAGGATTTTGCGTGACGTCATAATGACGCGTAGTTTGCATGTGGCGTTGTAGATACCGCTACTCACAGTTTCGACAATTCATCCGTGTTGTAGCAAAATCTATGTTTGTTCAATAGTATGAAATATTTCTCCCTTTTTCCTGACTGTTCGAATTTTTATGACGATTTTTCAAACGTTACTTTGAATATAAATGGTGGTTGTTAGTGCTTCGTGTCTGAATTCCGAATTTAGAATACATGAAATAATTGCAGTGCTCGTCTGCCGAATTGCAACTTTCACACAGATTCCAAAAAAAGCTTGGGCTTTATTTTTGGAGTCTGTGTGAAAGTTGCAATTTTTTGTTCATTGCTCTTCGGGACAATAGCGTAATTTGACACGCAATGTACGAAAAATTTGTTTTGTTTTTCTGTTTTACAAACTGTTTTGTTACATGGAATAATTAGTAAAAAATAAATCAGTAATAAAATTCTACTACAAATTACATATCCTTACGTTATGTATAGTGGTAGTTAGAAGCTGCAGTCTCCTGAAGTTCAAGTAAATGTAGGTAGTAGGTGCCTACGTAATTATCAGTCATTTATTTTCAGGGACAGTTAGATAATTATAGGAAAACCTGAATACAGATTATTGCAACTAGATTAGTACCTATTATCAACCTGTAATGTTCCCAATGCTGGGACACAAGCCTCCTCTAGAGGGAGTGGGCTGTAAACTACCACGCGGGCCCAGTGCGGGTTGATATAAGTCGCAAGTCTTGGAAGTTGTGGTTTTCGGACATGCCGGTTTCCTCACATGTTTTCCTTCACCGTTTTGAGAGCAGTGGTGAAGAAATTATTTACACAAAGTAAAGCGCCTGCATGGGTTCGAACCCACGACCCTCGTAAGTCGGGGCCGTTACCTCTAGGCCTGTATTCTGTGTCAGAGTATTGTAACCAGATCATCGAGTTTAATTTTATACAAGGTATAAGTAACGTTAAATGAGCAAAACCTCTTAAGGGGTCATTGCACTCATCATTATAAACAACTTTTACTATGGGACCCAAGCTGAAATCGCGAAAAAAAAATCAGTTGTTCCCTACATTTAGGCTCGCATAACTCGTCAAAATGTACCTACTAAACAGCTGATTTTTATTTTGGTATTTCAAGTTTGGTCCCATTGTAAAAGTTTTTCACAACGATGAGTACAATGACCTCTTCTCTTAAGAGATTTTGCGCATTTAACGTTACACGTTGTATAGGCCACGTGAATAGGTGGCGTAATTTATACTTCAGTAATAATAAATAAAGAAAGCTTAAATCCATCATCCTTGTAAGAAGTAGGTACTAGGTTTTATAACATAACAAACTACATTTTCTGAAAAATATACGAACTAACACGTATATTATCACGTGGTGGTTATACCCTACCTGTTTTTTCAACCTTTACCTTCTAAAACAAAACACAGTGTTCCAACAACAGACTAGTAAAATTCTCGGCGGTTTATAGCCATATTTTTTCTAATCAAATCGAGTATTTCTCGTTTGTAGTAGCAAATACAGTCACAGGTGCGGAATAGGGTTCACAAAACAGTTTCAGTTACTAGGGTAGTAACGGAGTTTGTGACAAAAAAAATGACTTATTGTGTAACAGCTAAAAAGTTAGTCATGACATGTTCTGGAATGCTTTAGGTATATCTTTGCTGTGAATTACTCCGCATACACGTGAAGTATGTGACATACATCTGATGTGTACATGATGAATATGTGTAGTAATATACATTACATATGTAAATGTATAATGTATATTACTACACATATTCACGCTTGAGCTGTACCAACAGAGCCGAGTTTATGCACGAATTTTGAAGATTTTTTTAGGCATAGTCTGGGTATAAGTAGGTATACTTACATACATACAAAAACTCAAGGATTTTACGCATTGGCGTATGCAGAAGCTACAGAACGCCACCTGCTAAGATCCTTACATACTTCTTTTGCAATTCCATTGTATTTTTAATTATAATCAAAAAAATTTTTTTTTGCTAGCCTATGCTGTCCCACTGCTGGGCAAAGGCCTTCCCCAAATCCTTCCAGGAGCTCTTTTCCCGCGCCACCTCGAACTAGCCCTCAAAAACAATTATAGCAGGAATTGTAAAATGTACCCGTAATTGATAATTTTTATTAACTTTATATTGAAATATGTAGGTACTGGTGCATCCTTGATAGTTCTTTTTAAAAAAGAAAGAAAGAAAAACTGTTTATTCTGCACAAACAAAACGCACATTGCATATAAAAAAAAATAATAATAAACAAAAAAAGATAAATATACACACACGACGTAGTCAAATGCCTCGTATTCAAGCTTAAAAAAAAAAAATGTTGACAATTTTGTCTATTGCTTGATGTCAGGGCCAGGGACCAAAGACAACACACATTATTTTATTACTTGACATTGACAATTTGAGATTGACATTTGACAATACAAATCACAAATCAATCCGATAGGAGTAGGTATATGTGTTCTGTGGTGATGCGCCCGCGTCACTGGCCTAATTATGACAACAAAACAAAGTGAAAACAACAACAATCAAAACAAAAACAAAATGCCAATTGCAGAGAGGAAAAAATTAACTAAGTATACTTTTGTAACAATCAACAATATTAAGGACGATTAAGCCGTCCGTCGCATCTGTGCAAGAACAGGTCGTTGCTCAGCAAAATGCTGTGACTTCGGACGAACCTAACGTACACAGCGCTGATTTTCAGCAACTACCTCTTAAAATCCCACAGTACACACTTTAGCCTCATAACCTAAAAACTCATCTTTCACTGTGTAACAGTTTGCTAAAGACGACGTCAGGGAAATATCGTCTTATAAACACTTTTTCGGAGCAAGGCCAGCCGTATATTTAGCCCCCAGGGAATGTTACCAGCCAGAATAGTAGTGAGTAAAAACAGCAACCAATAGCGTTTGATGTGCCCTGAAGGAATTTACGGGGCTTGGGGCCCAAACTGGAAATAATCGGGAACTGGTGAATACTTTATACTAAGGATTACATAGTAAAACGTTTTAACAAGAACCGAATCAATTACGGATAGGGTTAAATAAAATGCTAGAAATTAGGTTAGGAAATAAAAACACAACTAAATTTTTGTTTTATTATGTTTTTATTTTTCCGTTTGATAGTTTCTTATTTTGTAAATGTGAGGACTTTGTACTTGTTGACAGGCCTACGCTGTCCTCCCATACCTACTGTAATTTAAAAATATTGTAAAAGCCAATTATTTTTAAAAAGAGTAAACGTGGAGTTTCTTGCCGGTTCTTCTCCATAGGAAACGACCTACTGGAACCGTGCACCTAGCTTCTGACGTTTCATAAGTGCCCATGTAGGCTTATGTGAAATAAAATATTTTGATTTTGATTTTAAAAATAAACCTTCGCAAAATTTTTAAGATTATTTGCATGACCCATGCAATTATCCTTCTTTTAGTACCCTTTTCCTTGCACGGGAAAACCCGCGCAAGGAAAAACGACAGGAATGAATAGGTTATATTGCATAACATTAAGAACGGTACCTACATCTCTAAAATTGTATTCCAAGGTGCCTTTTTACACTGTCAGCGTTACAGCACTGTTACAGTCAGTCCGTAGTTAAAACGAAAAAGAAAAATCGCATAGTTCCCACTATGCGAGTCTGTGGCGCTAAAAGTCTAAAATAAACTCGAACGTGACATATTTCATCCCAGTTAGTCCCAATACTTTGTTGCCATAACTAACAACTTTCAAGTCTAGTTTCAGAGCTAACATGAATGTTTGTATTGCGAAGCTTAATAAAAACCAACGACATAAACTTAGATCATTTAGTTTTAATTAATGAACAAGTCTGGGTGCCATCTCAACTCAATTAACTAAATCTGTGTTTTATTAATATGTGCCGTTGGAAACAAAATGTAGCACTTGAAAATGTTTTATTTCATCGAGTGTTCGTAAGATTCACAAGAATAATGTAAAAAAAGCTTTTTTACAAAAAAAACAATAACAACCGACTTCCAAATACCTACACTACAGTTATTTTTCACTTTGGACACAAGTTGTTGTTTTTTTTGTTGGAAAAAAGTTTTTAATTTTCACTTTTAAGTTATACCTACTTACCCCACACAAATTCGTATAACACTACTTGCTATGTAAATATCAGTGACAAGGAGTTATTATAAAATCATCAATATAAACTAAGTGGAAAAAATACGTATTATTGAAGCTAACTAAAAAACTACCAAAGTAAAGTTAATAAAATTTATATAAATAATTTTGAAATCGATTTATAATTTCCGGAGATATCAACAAACATACAAAAAAAAACTCCTGCTTTTTTGAAGTCGGTTAAAAAGAGAGAATATTATTTTATATAAAATACCAATGTTGGATACTTGGCAAAAACAAGCAAGCAACTTGTTATAAATTCACAAATAAAAAAATACATTTTACATGCAAAAAGCGTCTCAGAGTATCGTAAAAGCATTCGCATAGGGAGGTGATCCCCCAACTCCAACGACTCGATACCGCCAGGGATTGAGTAAATACGACATGTTTGCCAAAAGCCTCGAGAAATAGGATTATTCAGACAGCCTGCCTTCAGGTGTTAGACAGTGTCAATACTGAAAAATTTAAAAGCATTTCAGAGAATGTTTGTATTTTTCATTTATTTTATTTTTAAGATATCGCAGTCTATTCTTGTACAAAGTGTTGTATGTTTATGAGAAATGGTGCAATTTGAGCTTATCTACAAGCGCCATGAAATGTTAGCGTGTTGAAGTTCTTGGGTACGGAAAATGATGAATCGAATGTGTTGGAAAATATTACTTGGAATATGAGAGCCATTGGAGAACTTCATCTTCCGATAATAATTGTTTCTACTGTTTACATAATCAGAATAAATATACTGTTTCTTTTTTTTATTAGGGTTCATCTCTACAGTTCCTTGAAACCGTGAAAAAAATCAAACTTCTAGGTTAACGTTGAAAAAAGATACGGCCGTTTATGCTCTATTGGAATCAAAATTTATAGGGTATTTCCTGTTGACCCAGAATCATGAAATTTGGCAAGAAGCATGGTCATGTAGCACAAGTAAAGGAAAAATTCTGATAACCATAAAGTAATTACATTTAAAAAAATCTCGTGGTAAACTATTTACATACCTACCTACAAATTTGTACGGAACCCTCGGTGCGCGAGTCCGACTCGCACTTGACCGGTTTTTTTCTTTCTTTCTAACACTGAATAATATATATGCAATTCTTACATTCGTAGATCTTTGACAGTTGTTATGGGTAGTCAGCTCGAAAGTCTGACTATCAGTCTTGCCAAGGAGTATCGTCTTACCCAGTGGGTAACTGGGTTGCGGAGAGCGGTCACCTAAGCAGTCGTTCCATGTAAAATACTGGCATCCAGCTGCATCCCGTTAGACTGGATCCGACCCCAACATAAAGGTCGTACGCACACAATTCAACTCGGAAAGGGATCGTCATCTTATTGCCTTTCGCCTCGCCGTCAAACAAGCGTCAATCTAACGTAAGCACATAACCAAAGCGGGAAGCGGGAAGCCGACGTATCGGTACGATACGTCGGCTCGGCTACGGCTAGGTGACGCCGCGCTTACGGTGGACGAAGAGACGTAAGCTCGGGGACGGACAGACGTAAGCGGGGGGACGACGAGCCGTAAGCGTCGGAAGTGCAAGTTGACCACGCACCGCACCGCGGTTCTTGAACTTTTGTCATTGACTATAAAAAAGCGTTTGACACTTTGGACCATGAGATCTTATTACAGGCAATGGACGAATGCGGAATACGCGGTCCCACAATTAATTGGTTTAAAAACTACCTCACTAATAGAAAAATAAGCACAATTATATCCCGTGTGGCTGGAAAAGAGGCGGATGTCGATTTGGGTGTGCCTACTGGATCGGTGTACGGCCCTGTGGGATATATAATGCATGTGAATAGTGTGTCAAATGTCGTAAGTAAATGTAAGGTGTTTATGTACGCTGACGATATGTGTCTTGTTTATGCCTCCAAAGATATAGCTGAGGCACAAAAGTGTATTCAAGATGACTTTGAAAATATTAGCAAATGGGCACACGACAATGGAATAATATTAAATCTGTCAAAAACTAAATGTATGCATATACACTCGCCATATAATCGAACTGCTAAATCTGTAAATGATGAGTATCTCACAGTGATAGGACATACATACGAATGTTTGCATAGAAATAAATGTAATTGTAACTGTGTAAAATTGGAGTACGTTGATAAATTTAAATATTTAGGTTTAACAATAGAGAAGAACTTTAATTGGAGATTACACGTAAATGACATTTGTAATAGGCTAAGATCGGTACTAAGTAAGTTTTACCACTTAAAAAATGTATTAAACAAACAGACGTTAAGAATTGTGTATTTTGCACTTGCCGATTCGCTGATAAGCTATGGACTCCTTGTGTACGGGAGAACCTTTATTACATATTTAAGAGATGTTAAAGACATACAAATAAGACTGTTAAAGTTTCTGGTCAGTAAAAATGTTAAAGATAAGTGCAACAAAGAGTATGATAAGTTATTTCCCATCTGTAAAATTATACCCATTGATAAAAAAGTAGATTATTTGGTAGGTCTGGAATATTATTATAATGATGAATATAAAGTTAATGTTAAAAATAAGTACAACACACGTAGGGTTAGAGAGAACAAACTGGTTCAACCACAGATAACAAACTATTATGGTAAGAGAACATCTAAGTATTTGGTACCTAAAGTGTTTAACAAAATAGATTTATTAAGAGAAAAAGTAAAAATTAGCAAAGGATCACTTAAAACGAAATTGAAAAACATTATGTTAGCAAACATAACTGAACAAACATAACCGAATAAAGTCTATTTAAACTTATGTTTCAAATTAATATTATTTCAAGTTAAACAAATATCAACTGTATGTAAATGGTAATTAAGTTAATATTAGACTGACTAGCACTATTGAAAAAGTATAAAAAAGTTTGAAGTTGTAGTGTAAATTGAACTTTAATGTGTAGGGTTTAAAGTTTAAAGTTGTTTTTCCTTAAACTCCGATTTGTTTACAGGTTTGGCAAATAAATAGCGAATGCAGATCACATTGTATAAATTAAACCAGTCTAGCACTATTGAAAAGGTTATAAAGATGTTTGAAGTTGTTAGTGTAAACTGAACTATACTGTGTAGGGTTTAGAGTTATTTTTCCATAAACTCATATTTGTTTACATTTTTGGCAAATAAATTGTGAATACAAATTACATTGTACAAAAATAAGGCTGATATAATTCTGTTATACTAATATGAAACCATATTAGTATAACAGAATTATAAGTTTATGTAGTATTAGGTAGTTATTTAATAAGGTGGTGCATTGTTATGTGAAAGAGCGCCTCTCGCCATCAAACGTAAAAGTTTGGCGAGTTTAGATTTAAGTTACACCTCTGTATTTTGAATAACATTAAATAAATTACTAAAAAAAAAAAAAAAAAAAAAAAAACTTATCCCGAGGCGAGGCGATTACGTTAAAATTCCGATTAGCGTGCGTTGCAGTAGGGTGTTTCATACAAAGAATACTAAATGTCTCGAGTTGATACGGTGACGATCCCTTTCCGAGTAGATACCTATGTACACATGTGCATGTAGCACATGTAGCGCATGGGTATGTAGCACATGTGCTATGACCTTGGCAAAAGGCTACGCAGATTCGACTCTTACATTATTATATAGACTAAGCATTTATCGCCTATTACTTAGATATTCCAAGTATGAATTATTAGTGTCAGCAGATGCTGACATTATCCGTGATAACGAGCAACGAAATAGGGGCGTAATTTTATCTCATTAAACCTATTGAGGGACACTGAACGAGACACAATAGAAGTTTTATTGATAAGTAGCGGCGCTCCGCGGTTTCATCCGCGTAAATGTCGATCCCGTGGGAATATCGGGATAAAAAGTAGCCTATATGTTAATCCAGGGTGTCAGCTACCTTTATACACAATTTTATCAAAATTGGTCCAGCCGTTTGAGCGTGAAGAAGTAACAAACATATAAACACACCCCCACACACACACTCACAAACTTTCGCCTTTATAATATTAGCGTGATACGTACTGGGGGTCTGGGAGTGTCCCGCAAGGTGTCAACTGCTTTTCACGAGTCCTATGCCATCTGTAAAACTAGGCAACAGAGTTCAATTTTCATGAAGAAAATTGGTGTTCCTAAATCCTCTCTTAACAAAAATCTATCTCCAAAAACTGGTTCCCTTTTGCAATCTCTTCGTACGTTTGCCTCGTGGGTGAAAATTTTCTCGTAAAATCTAAAAGCATTCTGGTACAGCATCCATTCGAAGTAACAGATGAACTAACGGGCAGCCATGACAGAATATGCTCGCATTCTTCCGTTGCCATGGGAACAATAACAACTACTGGCAAACTTGGAAATATTTTATGACATTCCTTGCCTTGTAAATGAAGAATTTTTGTAGGTACGTTTATAAAAGTCCTAGGATGAAACTCTCTACGAGCTTCACGGTATCGGGAGTAATAAAATAAAACTACGGTTTATCTCGTAGGTATCTTAAACAATTTCAGAAAATTATGTATTTTACAAGTTAATATTTTTGCTTGTCGCCGAGGTTGCATGTGTAAGCACCAAATAGGCCATAGCCTCAGTACAAAGTGTAAAGTCCTACAAATATAGGGTGATCGTGATTAATCACCATCACCCTATATTTGTAGGACTTTTAACCACTAAACGTACAAAAATATTAACTTGTAAAATACGGCGTAGTAGTCCCGTAGCATTTTATTCTACGTACACTTCATACCAAAATAGTTGACCACTCATCAAAACTCACTTATTTACGCTGTTCGTAACGATACTCAAAGTCACAAAATTTCTTGGAAGTAGTCCTCAGTCAAGAATAGGTCCAGTACTTATTTGAGGCTCGAAATATTGCTCATATTCATTATACGCCCTTCCACTCGCGAGATTCTCGTTCCATCTTCAACAGACCGAAATCTCAAGAGTTTTGGAGCATCCGACGAGAATCGTAGTTGAGCAAACACCGTGGGCCCTTGACTCACTCGTTGACGCTGAATATACAGTGAAACCTATAAATAAATTCAACAGAAGTGGGTCAGGTTTGCCATAGATAACCGGGTTTGAATAGGGGAAAGTAGTGATGGAGATGGATTAATAATGTGTGTCAATATTTTGGGTGAGTAGTTTCTGAAAAAGGGACCTACGCTCATTGGAGCGTAGGTTCTTTTTTCAGAAACTACAAATACCATAAATAATATTAACAGCATTGGCTGTTAATATTATGTATATTTACTTAATACGACGTAGACTTGGTCTTATTGTGGCATATTCAACCTACCAAACTTGGTTAATCATTAGTACCTATATTATAATAAATGTTAAACTGAGGATTTGGAATTGTCCAAAGATTAGCAGCATCATTTCTCCAGGCTCCACTAACAACATACAATTGTCATAAAATCTTTCGCCAAAAGTCAGCGATATTAACAATTTACACCCTTAAGAACGTTTATTCAAGCGAGTATAGACTTATAAAGATGTTTTACATTGCGTCGACAAAAATGAAATAAACCTAGTTTCTGGTACATAACTTTTAAAGAACATAAAACGCAGCGTTTCTTAGGTCTTACGATTTAATAAAAAAAAACATTAAATTCGAATTTTATGCAAACCGTAAAACATCATGTAAGTAGTAAATATTTTATTTACAAACGTGAAGAAACGATGATCCGTCACAAGTTTAAGGTTATAAAATTAATGTAAAAATGCGGTTTCAAACTTAACTCAAAAACATGACTTTGAAGATAACTCTGACATTGTACCTACATACCTCATTATTCACTGAAAAGAAAAACTGCAGATGATCTAGTTTTCTACGCGTACGTAAAAAAATCTGATAATAGGTACCATACCTCTAAAAAGTAGTAAAATGACATTCTTGTCAACGGCAATGACCACAACCACAGTATAAAGATATACAGTATTTCGACTTCATACAAACGGACGAAACGCGAGCTATACCTACGCGCCTCGACCTCGGCATGCGCTTGGCATGCAGACAGTCGCGACTGTGCCGCAGTGACGAACGGACGGTGTGTTGTTTTTTTTAACAATAACCGCGCAAAATAAATTGAAGTACATATTTAATATGACGAGTAGGATATATTGTGCTGTTTTTGGTTGCATGAATTCGTCAATAACGCATCCAGAGATAACTTTTTTTAGATTACCTGGAAACTCTGAAAGGTAAGACTATAAAATAATTTTACTTACTAGTAGGTAAGTACATAATGTGTGTCTTTTTAATGGATAAGTATTTCCTTTTATCTCCCGAAAAAAAAGATGTCTGGATTAATAAATAAAGTGAATAGAGTAAAGGAAAGTGATAGACACGAGTGAAATAGGTAGTTATAGGCGGTTCATGAATCATTATACGGTAGGTACGCTTGTGTTAAAACCTCGGGGCATGTGTGTTTTGTTTTGTTAGTTTGTAAAATTCAAAGTAAAGACGTGGTTTTTATTATTAATATTTATGTACACACAGTAAAATACAATAACAAAACTAAATGGAAACACAAAGTAGGCAAATGTAATTAAAATGCTGGAGGCGGGCAGCCCTATCGCATGTTTACGTACCGCGCGGCTGTAGGCATTTATTTCAAGGTTACGGCCGAGTTACAATACTGTATGATCTTTATACTGTGCCACAACTTTCCCACCATAGTCCGTTCTTTTATGATGCATAAGGTTTAATAAATAATATAAATACGTACTCTGATTGACCACATTTTACAAATTTAAAAATATTAACTCTCCCTAGTGTATACATTATATGAAACTGTAATGTTCATAAAATCAAATCCAAACTTATTTGAATTTTGCACTAGGGCCAGACAGAAAGACAAGCTGCGCACTGTAGCCAGTAAAACAAAGCTTTTGCACCAGAGCATCTTTTGTATGGGCCCACGTATCTTTAATAAACTTCCACCTTTTCTTAGAAATATGAGCGATATAAATGCCTTTAAAAAAAACTACATGAATTATTGTTAAGTAAATGTTACTACTCTATAAGAGAATATCTAAATGACAATACATTGAGTAATTTGTAATTTGACGTAAATATTATTCGGGACTAGGTAATTTGTAATTTGACATAAAAATTATTAATGACTAATTTGACATAGATATTGTACAAATTTAATCTTAATAATTGATAATTTGATGTATTGTATTTTAATTATGAACCAACCATAAAATGTGAATTTTGTATGCCTCAATGGCGGGACATAGCAGACTTACCTGTACTAACACACCATCCTATGAACCTATGATCCACAATAAATTATTTTGAATTTGAATTGATTCTAAAATGTTCACAAAAAAAAATATTTCTTTCTCAGTAAAAAAAATTACCTTATTTCAAACAATTCTCACGGACCATATCTCTTTGCCGAGACTACATTCAAATAATCATGTGCACCAATAACTGATCGAGCACGTTCAAAAAACCTCCCTACACATTTCAACATCTGCCGACATAAACTATTCGGTGCCAACATTCTCCTACGCAATCTGTGTAATGTATTGCAATAAAAGCCTCGTGATCTGTGTTTATTCGGCCATTTAACTCTTATCTCCCCGCTGTTAGGCGATGTCACGCTAAAATAATAGTCTATTTCCCTTTGAAAGTGCAAAATTATCTAGAGTAAGGCTTTGAAAAACATTTGGTCAATTTCATTGTCCTGATTTGTACATTTTTAGTGTGATGTTCGAAATGAAATATTTTTCGAAATGTTTTAAACTCTTCTGTTTAATTATTATATTATATTAAATACATTTTGTAATTTTAATATTTATATTAGAAATTGGCTTCTATTGGGGTTAGAAACTGGCATTGGGTCATAAAAACATACGGGTCTACTCAAGAACCTCATCTTTTTTTTCGTCGGTTAAAAAGTTAAAAAACTAACTAAACTTTTTAGGGTACGGTAACCATTCTGAGACGACAGTGTTTAAAATTTATTTTGACCCAGTTTCATTCAAATGCCTACAAAATGTGGCAAACTCCACAAACTTAGTACATAAATTCATTTACTTTTGAACTAAATGAAACATTAAAAAGGGTGAACAAAAAGTATGTCGTTTTTGTTGATTTAAAAACTGCCATTCTGTGAAGCAGTTGCGTTAAACTGGCTGTGGCCAGAAACCATTTTCAACATTGGGTTCTTTAAAATTTTTTTTTTTACTTTGTTCTTCAAGGTACACACGCCAGCACAAGCTACCCGAAACTGTAAAATTTTCCCAATCAACTTTGACAAAATTTGACAGATTGTAGTAGCTTGATGTACCTAATTATGAAAAAATATGGTGAAACAGGAAGACTACTTTTTATTTTAAATTAACTTTCACTGTCCCACTGCTGAGCAAAGGCTTCCCCCAAATCCGTTCAAGCATCCTTTTCTAGTCACCAACCCTTTTTTTTATTTGCGGATGGTAAATCATCAAATGACCCCTCCCGCTCTGGGTGAAGCGGAAGGGAGTGTCAGACTCTTACTGACTAAAACCCACCCACGTTCCTTCCTTAGCCCTTTATGTTCCGGGCCAGCGGTGACCCTTTCGGACAATCCCGCTGACCCGGCAGGCTTCGGCCCTAACGCCAACCCTTGTGATACGCATCTAGGTTGTCTCGTCACCCTGGGCCGGCCTAAGCGGCGCCGTCCATCCTTAGGCACCCACTGTATGGAGATTGTTGCCCAGCAGTCACTGTGCTTGCGGCTGACGTGACCCACCTAATCCCATGTCAGCGTGGCAACCTTTTTGCTACAGATAAGTTATTATTCTTTTATTTATCTTACTGATGCGGACTAAAACTGTTTACGGCTTGCCACACTTACCATTATTTGTAGGTTTGTAGTTGAAATAATTTTTACAGTACATTATAGTTTATAATAGATTTGTGAAATTGCAAAATTATTTAAAGTATTGCGTTGCAAAAGACACGTCATCATCATTTCATCTGAAAGACGTCCATATCTGGGTATAGGCCTCACCCAAACACCGCCATTTGGACTGGTTCTGTGCTTCCCACATCCAGCGGATTCCTGCGGCATTCACAAGGTCATCGGTCCACCTTGTGGAAGACCTTCCAACGCTACGTCTTCCGGTTCGCGATCGCCACTCCAGAACCGTTTGGCCCCATTGACCATCTGTTCTGCGATCAATGTGTCCTGCCCACTGCCACTTAAGTTTGGCAATTCTTTGGGCTATGTCTGTTACCTTGGTTATCCTGCAGATCTAGAAGGCACGTAATTCCTATTAATATTTTTCAAAGGGAAACTTAAAGAATCATCAAGATCAAAATAATAACATTTGTTGGCGCAGTGGTTAAGCGATTGACTGCTGCGCTGCGTGTCGCGGGTTCGATTCCCGCACGGAACAAATATTTGTATGACCTACAAGTAGATGTTCCGGGTCTGGTTGTTTGTGTACGTGAATTTAAATGTTTGTAAACGCACCCACAATACAGGAGAAATTCCTAGTGTGGGGCAACGTTTAAAAAAAAAAAAAAAAAAAAAATATTCATAATTTGATGAAAATGATATATGACAATAATTTGATGTAAATGATAATATACAATAATAATAATTTGATGTAAATATTTGCATTTCGAATGGCAAAATATGGCTGATCTTTGTATGTACTAACACCTATTGATGTATCTATCATCTACCCATATTTGCAAAAATAAAATTATTCTATTCTGTTCTATCATTATTAAACCCATTTAATATTTTCATGACAGAACTCTAAAACCAAGTTGTGCTCAACGAGTTTTTTGACGAAAAAATAAAAGTTTTCATTTTCAAACATGGCACCAGGGGACGCATTAACAGTACAGAAGAGGTGCAAATTATGTTGCCAGCATATTACCTCACTTACTGCTACAAGATAATGGTCCCAACTTGAATTTAAGTGCCTGAAGTGTTCTTGTGGAATGTTATTTTAAAAGGAAAAACAATGGTTTTATGGTAGCGTAGGGAACCGGGAACAATGTGGCTAGGGTCCCATAGACATGAAACTTGTCACAATATCCGCTGTGTCTATGAGTTACTGCTTTTGCGTTGACGCGCGGATGAAATAAATATTTTATTTTATTTGCTAATATTTTACATGTATCTGTTTTATTGATTACTAGCTGCGCCCGCGGTTTCACCCGCGTAAATGTCGATCCTGTGGGAATATTGAGATAAAAAGCCTATATGTTAATCCAGGGTGTCAGCTACCTCCATACAAAATTTTATCAAAATTGGTCCAGCCGTTTGAGCGTGAAGAAGTAACAAACATATAAACACACACACACACAACTCTAGGCTGATGTTAATGATAATCACGTCTCTCATCGTTAAGGTTCCAGTAGACCAATAAGAGCCTGTGGAGATGTCGGACTTCTTTCTACTTAGTCTGTTTGTCTGTGCGTTTGTTACTCAAGAATCACATACCCGGATTACTGTTTTTTTTTTTAATTCTTTGATAATTTTTCCAGCGAAGTTTCAAACAGAAAGCTCCGTACTATGCATGAGTATGAGTTGAAGGTACAGACACCAGCACATCAAGCTACTACAATCTGTCAAATTTCTTTAATAGGTTTTCAACTTTATCGTTAAAGCATTAGGTTCAAAGTTGATTGGGAAAATTTGACTGTTTCGGGTAGCTTGATGTGCTGGCGTATGTACAATAAGTTATACCTACATATTGAACCAAACCTAAAAGATACCTTCGATATAAAGATATTCGATTCTTACAAGAAATAGGTCAGACTAATGGAAAAATAAACTAGCATATCGATTCTCGTTAACTATTTCATCATCGCATTTTTAACCACAAGTCCCTGGTACCCGGTTTGACCTACTTACAGTAGCTCTTACTACTAAACGTTGAGGAAGTGTAATGTTGCGGTGTTGGGAGCTGACTTTACTCATGTTTCTAGTTAAGTATAGAATCACCCTATCGTTTTCCTTCCGTTTCCGTTTCCAAATTTTCCTGGTACAGTTGCTGGTAAATTTGG
Source organism: Oligia strigilis (assembly GCA_951800025.1). Lineage (NCBI taxonomy): Eukaryota > Metazoa > Arthropoda > Insecta > Lepidoptera > Noctuidae > Oligia > Oligia strigilis. The sequence continues at coordinate 17,609,792 of OX637543.1, forward strand.
TTAAAATAATTTGGAACCACATTTTCCGCACGACATAAGGAATCCAATTGTCCAGGTAATTCTTCTTCTTCTTCTTAGAGTTAGATCGAAGAGTTTTTAGTGAACTCTTAGATCTAGCTCTGGAACTATACCTTACTAATTGAGCTCATTATAGCTCCTAAACTAAGACCCAATTAAATCTGTGATTTGGCGACTGATTCCGACAATATATGGGAGAAAACAGGTCTTCGCTAGGTGCCCTAGTTTTTGAGATATAAATGTGGCCCTGCTGGGAAGATTCTCTCCAGATCGGCCACCTATAAACCCTTATATCTTTTGAACCAGTGACCGACAAATTCTGATATTTGGCGACAAATTTCGACTAATTAGCGACAAATTTTTAGTGTTATCAAAAAAAAAAAAAAATACAAACCACAGGGACATGACACACGGAGCGTTGCAACGTCATGCGGCGACGCAACGCACGCTCAATGAACAAGGGGACCAGCCGGTCGATTCTGTAAAAATCTCAACGTGAAAACTTAGGTGAAGTGAGTTTGTTTTTGCTTGGAATTGACACTATTGACAGCTTACTTCACGCTCACTTCACCTAAGTTTTCACGGTGAGATTTTTACAGAATCGCACCGCAGGCAAACGAAGCGGGAAGGGATGTTTCGGTGCTATGCCGAGCGTCGGAGCCGAAGCGGCATCGCAGCGCAGTATTATTTGTACGAGTACTATATAGATATATATAGACTGACACACCCAACACCGAAACGCTGCGACGTTGTAATAGAAGCGTTGCTGTTGCTACAGTGCACTGCACGTGTGGCACTACATGCGTTAAAATCTAGCAGTGCGACGACGCAACACAAACCATCCGTCATTGCGTATCGATGAAAACATTCACGCAGATCCATTGATAACAGAGATCAGGAAGCAATTAGGAAATTAGTACCTATCTACATTTATATAAATCGCCCATTTATAGCTCTGTTGATTGTAAACGTTTACATTTCACTATCTGTGTGTTAAAATATTCAAACGTGAAAATGCAAATACAGGGCACACACAATTCGTATTCACTTTATACTAGTCATCATCTGCCTTGCCTTTTCCCAACTATATTGGGGTCGGGTTCCAGTCTAACCGGATGCAGCTGAATACCAGCATGTTACATGGACCGACTGCCTATCTGACCTCCACAACACAGTTTTTGGGAAATACGATACCGCTTGGTAACTTACCACTTTATAGTAATATGAATAGGATTTTCACACACAGAATTAATACACAAAAAGTTTGCTTTAAAGAACTTTTAATCATTGGTGAAAGCCGTCCGCATGGTAGATTAAATAATTACACGTTCTGACTGCAGTAATGTTTTAATTTTCCGGGACGAAAAATGCGTTTCGTTTTTTGGAATAGTACGGTATGCTGGATGTCAGTGGTATCCAGTATAAGCTGGCTTCTTATTCTTTTAAAATTCCATACTACGTAAGTGTGACATAAGGCCATCTTACCACTGCCGTGCAGCCTACTCTACCTGTTACTCATCAGGTGACATCGTTTAATTTTATCTGTAATCTTTACATACATTTCTAACACATAGAATTATTTCAGATTTTTGTCTATGCAAACTTCGGAGACTCCGCCTCTGTAGATTTATGTGCTTGAAGTATTAAATAAATAAATAAGGGTTCTGTTTTACCATGTTGGTACGGAACCCTAAAAATAACACCCAGTAAAATACCTCGTGATAACAAAAACAAACCCACGACTGCAGAAGGGCAATAACAAGCCTCACTAAACGGGTACAATTAGATTCCAGTGTAACTTTCACAGAACTCCAAGGGGCAAGTGCGACTGTACGTCGGTATTCTTTGTAACAAAAGGCGCGTCCCTTTGAAGATATGAAGACACTTATTAAGTTCTGTCAGGAGCAAAATAAGAAACTGCGTCAGAATGAAGTGATTGAATAACTGAATGTAATGATGAAACTTGAGTCAAAGGATGGAGAGAAATGAATGAAGGATTTTGTTGTTGTAGTTTTTGGGATTTATTCGAATTTAGTCATGTTATAAAAGTAACTCTGATAATGTATTTAGCCTTTTCCAATTAAGTTGATGGCGGCTTCCAGCCTCATCGGATTCAGCTGCCTTGACCTCCACAACCCAGTAACTGGGTAATACGATACCCCTTGGTAAGACTAGTTGTCAGACTTTCGGGCTTCTGAATACCCGTAACGACTGTCAAAGATCCACGAATGACAGCCGGGACCAACGGCTTAACATGCTTTCCGAGGCATGGAGGGGTCTTGGTATTTAAAGACAGCCACCCATTCACACACCAACCGCGGCAAGCGTAGCTTAACCTGATCGATTGACCCGTGCGGCTGTTATTACAAGCCTTAGGAACGGAAGTGCACTAAGATAATTGATTAAAATAATATTCGATAAAAGTATGCTTCAATCAAAAGTAAAATAGATCCGAATTTAGTACCCAGTCCAGTCTAGTTTTAAGGTGTATTTATTTTGCTGTAATACCAATAAACGCATTTTTCTTTCTTTTCTTCTTCCAAGTCACGGTCCAAGCCAATTTTAAACATATTTTCAGAACTGAAAAAAAAAAAAAAAATTAAATCGGACCCAAAAGCCATATCAGCTGAAATCCAATAAAAACAGCCAGCGTACCGACTTTTAATTTGAATTAAACCGTCGTTTATAACTGTATCCGAGCGCTAACACGCCGTTAGACGTAGCCTAGGCCCAATTTGTTTGCGGTTAGGCCAGGTGCACAAGTGCCGAGGCCTAATTGTACTAACTGTATTAACTTCCACAGCTAGTGCACTAATGAACCTACCGATAGTACATTTCCAGTCCACGAAGGTACCTTTTGTTTTTTTTTAACTATCGTCAAACTGGGTAGCAATTAGTGAGAGTTCCGTTCCACGTTTCAGGGTTTACTATTGTTATTATTGCTGAGTGACAACTGCATGACGTGACTAGCATTCGATAGTTAGTGAAAACACAGAAACATAACATACATACATAACCATACCATCCTATAAACCCCTTTTTTCCTTTTGAGGTACGGAACCCTCAAAAACGAAAGCAGTTGTTGTCAGTAGTTTTAGTATCGTTGATGGTTCTTACAAGCATAGCTGATATCAAATCTTTGCATCGTGAATGGTGTTATTGTAGGAGTTACCTATTGCGAATTGAATTGCAAAGGTTTTAACATAATGGGAAATTACTACTGAAGGCTGTGGATGTCGACCTCAGGACGTGCTGCTGGAGGAAACGCCCGGGTTTCACCATTGCGAGGATCGCCCAGAGGACACGGTGGAGCCTATATGGTGGAGGTCTGCCCCGCTTGGGCGGAGCACCGCCGTGTCCTCGTAGAGGCGATCGGCAGCGGCGGCGACCTCTCGCGTCCGGCCCTGGTGCAAGCCATGGTCCGGAGTGAGAGAGAGTGGGAGGTAGTCACCTCCTTCTGCAAAGCAGTCATGCTAGCGAAGGAGGTGGCGGGATAGTTGAGGGAGAGAGCCTCACGTCCCAGCCGCCGCGGGAGACGCTCCGGGCGTCGGGAGCCGCGTGACGACTCCCGGCCACCGTAGGCGCGGGCCTGCGGGCGGAGAGTAATGGGTAGCTCACCGTCCGATCAGGACCAGGACCGTGCCGAACGGCGCGTACGTTTTCCACGCGCGCCTCAATGAGATGTCAGCAATAGTGAAGGGGCCCGTTAGAACCGAAGCCTGCCAGGTCAGCGGGATTGTCCGAAAGGGTTACCGCTACCCCGGAACATCAAGGGCTAAGGAAGGAACATGGATGGGTTTTAGTCAGTAAGAGTCTGACACCCCTTCCACTCCACCCAGAGCGGGCGGGGTTATTTGATGATTTCCCACCCTAAAAAAAAAAAGAACGTGCTGCTTCTCACACTGAAAACTGTACGTCGCTTGCTTCTGTGTCACCACTCCTGATGCTCTTCATATATAGAGTTCAATGGCTGATACCAAAACTACAAACGTAGTATTCAGGACAGTTTTATAAAAATGTGACTGTCAATTTAGTAAATTGTGGTGTTTTACGACTTCCCACGCGAACAAAGTCGCGGGCATAAGCTAATTGCCTTATAATTTAACAGTTTTATGCTTTCATTGGTATTGTAGGAGAATAATAATGCAAAATCAAAAGGTATTTGTTCAATTTAGGCTGAGAATCTGCACTTTTCGAACGTCAAAATTACATAAGACAGTCCCCCAAAACGCCTGCCCTTCACCACTTCCTAGTGCTTTCGCTGGGGAGAAGAAGTGGCGCAAAAATTCCCCAGCAGCACAGCTGTTTGTTCAGTAAAAAAAAACTTGCGTATATAAAATAGTAGGTATGAAAAGCAGTTAATATTACGAGGCATATTAATTTAATTAGCGGCTGTTTTCACTTAAATATCCTTACAAATCCTCATAATAATTGTTACGCAAGATTCCCCGTATCTATATGTAATGGGAATATTAAATTAACATAACCATCAAACGGCATCACAACGGCATTAAATCGTCCACAAACTATCTAAGTTCCTGAATTTTGTTTATAGTTTACGACTCACGATAAACTATAAACACGTTTGGGATCAACATAAAAGATGGGTGAGATAGTAAAATGAAACGGGGTTATGAAGACATCTTGTCTATCTAACAAAATAAAGTTTTAAGCTTTTAAACTCTAACTGCGGTTCGAAGTGTGAACTGCATGAGGAACTTTTTAGTAGATTCCGTCTCCCGAAAGACGTCCCGCAGACGCGGCGCCAGGGGACAGATATCTTTATTTATTTATAATTTAATCATCATCTGCCTAGCCTTTTCCCAACTATGTTGGGGTCGGCTTCCAGTCTAACCGGATGCATCTGAATACCAGTATTTTATCTGACCTCCACAACCCAGTTACTGGGTAATACGATACCCCTTGGTAAGACTGGTTGTCACATTTTTGGGCTACTGACTACCCGTAACGACTGTCAAAGATCCACGAATGACAGGGTTATTATGACATACTTGAATATGAAGATAACGACATTGTAAACCCGGATGTTAATGGATGGCTGATTGCATTGAAATTATCTTTTCATAATTGGCTCGCAATTTCAAACACTCACTGTAGAAAACGCAAGAACTTTCTATAAATAAAATTCTGTTATTTGTACAAAAATATATCATGACCCTCATCCACATTTCCTCGAGACTCGATACATTCACGTTCAGTCAACATAAACATCTTCTCTATGACAGCCTTCCACGAACACGTTCCAGAAGACGTTTATATCCTGTGATGCACTCATCACAGGGCCAATTACGACACATACGAGAGTTTCCACGATTTACCTACCTTCCTTTTGCAGGTAAAAATAAATATACCTACACCTCAAACGTCATGAAAATAAACATTTATGTAGGTACAGTGAAGAGTAACTGATGTTTATTTTTGCATGTAACCCTCTACTTTCAAAAATAAACATCACGTAGTACTCAGTATATGTACGGTCGGCTGCAAAAATGGATGGGCAGTTCAGATTCAAAATCCTATGAATCAAGAAATGACGGTGTTCTTTTTGTCTCTTCAAACATTCAAACAATTTATAATTAATAGTTTCTTTTAAAGAAAATTGTTCCTAATTATTAACCTATTATGTTAAAATTGAATATCAATCTATTAATAGGTAGGTACCTGCCTATTAATAAATTGATATTCACACTTGAACTTCAAACGTTCATAGGAAAATAGACATTAGGGTACCCATGGACTTTTGCAGGTGACTGTACGCACGATAGCATATCAAGCTATACATTTTCAGTTTGAGCTGACCTCGCATTGTATAGGCTTTTCGTATGATGAGAAGTCATCTTGTATTGGAAATGTATAGCATGATATGTTGTCGCGTGTAGGTACAGTCAGAGAAATTCTTATTTATCTCATTGGCATTCTACGTCACGTTGCCATGTTATATAGTCATTTCGTACACTGTAAAAAAAAGCCCTAAGACTTTATCCCACTTACTAATAAACGTTGTATAGCGTCTGTATAGTTACACAACGCATTGTCTTCTTCTTTTGAAAGTCAAATTACTAACAACTGAAAGAGAGAAATCGGTGTGTAACTATTCATCTGATATAATACGTTTATTAGTAACGGCACGTCAAAGGAGCGCTTTGGCACTCATACTACGATTAAACTGTATCACGAATGCCGTCACCTTCCAAATACTTATAGTTTCGTAATTAAATCGGAATATCGGGCCTCTACAATATTGATTAAAAGTTGTTGCATGAATAGGTACATTAAGTTGATTTTAGCCTGGATACGAACCTATTAAGTTGATTGTACTTTATACTTTATTAACGTAAAATAATATATGGTGTTGTTGATATTTGTGCTGCGCAAATCGCATTTGATGATATACTAGTTCAATTATATCAATAACAGTGAAGTGAAATTTGTAGCCAGAATCAGCTAGATTTATTTACTCATTTGTTATCGTATTTATTTAGTACTCCTATTTATTTAGTGCAGCTTTATTCACATTCCTAACTATGTACTGTAGAGCTATTCTGTAAAAATCTCACCGTGATAACTTGGGTGAAGTGAGCTTAAAGTGAGTTGTCACTAGTGTCAATCCCTAGCATTAGATGGAATGCGTAGACAGAGTAATCTATAGACTCATGATGGTATCCGTGTCACCGAAAGGGACAAAAAATTCCGGAAATCTTCATCATACTATCATTTTTACAGCTTATTACACTGCACCTTACCATTTTCACAGTTGCGCAAATGTACTATTATTGAATTATGCACGAAAAAGATCTTATTTTCCGTTTAATCGCGGTGTAGTTTTTATTATTTCATTCATAAACGTTAAACTTGTTGTGTACATTGATGTGCTTAGCCGACACGCAGTAAGGGACAGAAATATTCTTACTCTGTCTCTTTTCTTTACTAGTGACATTAATATATTTCTCTTTTTCTTGTGCGAATGAAAAAGAAGATATGCAGCAGTCTATAGTTTACTCTGTCTACGATGGAATGACTGGTCCCTTCACCTAACTTCTCACGGTGAGATTCTAACAGAATCGACCGGCTGTATGCCATCGGTGTTCTTCTGGAACATCTAGCATCACTCAAGTGGTTCAAATTTAGGAGTTTATAGAACTAACAAGCCAGGTGTCCGATAGGATTTCTCATCAGCAAAAATGACGATCTGCCATTCAAACTTTCATCCCCTATTAAATCCCTTTAGGGGATAATTAAAAAAAATCTTCCTTAGTGCTCACTTTCGCTCTATAAGAAGCTCTTGCGTCATCATCTACCTAGCGTTTTCCGAACTATGTTGGGGTCGGCTTCGAGTCTAACCGGATGCAGGTGAATACAAGTATTTTACATGGAGCAACTGCCTATCTGACCTCTACAACCCAGTTACTGGGTAATGCGATACCTACCCCTTGGTAAGACTGGTTGTCAGAGTTTCGGGCTTGTGACTACCCGTAACGACAGTCAAAGATCCACATCAACCACTTAACGTGCTTTATAAGGTACAGAGGCGTCTCGATGTAGTAGGAGTTTTAGAGTAAAAATTTAAACAAAATTATCTTTAGTATTATAGACAATGTATTTACGCTGATTTGAAACTACAACATATATTTTTATCCGATCAATACAAAGAATATTTGATTGTTTACGAATAAATAAAAATTTGTCAATTTCGAATATCTAAATTAAAACGATTTTTCATTGCGTTTTATTATCATCACTAGTAGAGATAGTGTGGCAACATTTTTTAACGAAATGACAGTAAGAAGTGTCATTTTACTGCAGCTATTTAAAAGTGGGACTATAGATAGTTAAACTGATGTTTTTGACTTCTGTGTAATTACACTAATTGTAGACCGAATAGTTGGCTGCAGTTTGGTAAACTGCACGTTAATCCTGAACTTATTGGTCTCCTAAGTAACATTGAGTTAAGTTATTGCCCACCAAATAGCTTACCCTGTCGATGCTTTGTGTCTAGAGGAGTTTTGTTACTAGATTTTTTGGGCCGTAATGCTAATGTAATTATTGTGAACTAGCTGCGCCCCGCCGTTTCACCCCCATATAATTTCGATCCCTTGGGAATATCGGGATAAAAGTAGCCTATATATTAATCCAGGGTGTCAGCTACCTCCATACCGAATTTTATCAAAATTGGTCCAGCCGTTTGAGCGTGAAGAAGTAACAAACACATAAACACACACTCACAAACTTTCGCCTTTATAATATTAGTGTGATTTTATCGTTAAATGAAACAAATCTGGAAAGAAAATGGAGTAATTTAACTTTGCTAATGTAATTATTAATTTATTTTTTTGTAAAAACATAAAAAAAACTATAATTTTTTTGTAAAAACATAAAAACAGACCCAGGAGAGGATGGCGGGATTAGCTTGACACCTACAAACATTATTGTTCCACACTTCCTCAAGACAGAGAGGAGTGGAAAAGAGAAAGGGAGGCCTTTGCGCTTTAGTGGAACAACGTAGAAAAAATAAGATACCTATTAATGTAAAAAAACAGAAGTGAAAAGAAAACACAAACAGAATACTTTGCCATCACTCACTGACATATCGGATATACGAGTACATTAAAACCGAGTACATGTTGAGGACAGCCAAACACATCCGAAGCGGGTATTTTTTTAATCGTATTATAAACAAAACACGCGCTTACCGTAACAGTGGCGCGAGTTTAATGGTTTTTTCCCATCTCAAAAAATTGCCAACGCGCCTAAAGAAGTTTTCACTTCAAAAAAATTGTTGTCCTATGATAATGTGAAATGAAGCCTTAGTGTTATCAGCGGGATTGTCCGAAAGGGTTACCGCTGGCCCGGAACATAAAGGGCTAAGGAAGGAACACGGGTGGGTTTTAGTCAGTAAGAGTCTGACACTCCCTTCCGCTCCACCCAGAGCGGGAGGGGTCATTTGATGATTTCCCATCCGCAAAAAAAAAAAAAAAAAAAAAAAAAAAAAAAAAAAAAAAAAAAAAAAAAAGCCTTAGTGTTATTCAATTAAAGACAGTAGCATAGTTATTGTGCAGGACGTGTTTGAACCTACTCCTTCCAGCTTGATCCCACCGCGTTGCTAAAGCGGGCAGGAAAACGTTCAAACAAACGAAGGTCTACTAAACCAATATTTGTTTGGCGACCTGTGGTTGAAGGTTTGAGTACTGGTGTAAATGAGGTTTGTGTCCGATACTGCTTCATTTTAAATCTCTTTTTACCTATTGTGATATACAAATTTTGTTCTAGGTGCACTGCCTTCATAAATAATTATATAATTCATCATTATCCTCATTTCAGCCGAAAGACGTCCTTTGCTGGACATAGGCCTCCACTCAAGCACCGCCACTTCAACCGGTTTTGTGCTTCCCACATCCAGCGGATTCCTGACAGAGTCAAGGTCATCGGTCCCCAAAATTATTTAAAAAAAAACTCAAAAAAAATCATAAATATAATAGGCTATTTGACTGGTTTCTGATAAACATCTCAGATTATTTAATGGTGTCTAACGAGCCCACAAAAACCTATTACTTCAAATTGCATAATGTATTTCTTTTAGAAAATAGTAAATAAAAATGTACTGTTTAAATAAGCCGCCAAAACGCTATCTTTAACAATATGGCGTCGTGACGTCAAAATATACGTAAACAAACGTTGAAAGTTGAAACGGTCGAGATACTAGACAAAACTCATCTGTTCTGTCAACGATAGACAGAAATTGACGATATCATGACGTCATCATAAGTTCAGCCAATCCAGACCGTTTTCGATTACGTGGCGCCAGATTTAAAAAGATGAAGTTTTTTCGGGATTTTTTAAATAAATAATACATTGTTTTGTAGTAAAATTAATGCAAATCGATTTTAAAAGCGATAATCTATACGAGTGTCAATAATTATGACCTTATTTTTTACATTGTCAAATGGCCTATTAATCTATACCAAATATTTTAAAAGGTGGAGTTTCTTGCCCATTCTTCATCATACGAAACTGCCTTTTGGAATCAATTCTATTTTCTTGTAAATTTTGACGTTTGAAAAGTGCCTTTTGTGTGCCTATTTGAAATCCACTTCGCCTCAGATTATGGTAAGCAGAAATATAGTAAGCAAATTACGTCTTTATTTTCAGCACAAAAGAGTTTTAAAATTAAGAATTGAGCTGAAAGGGAAAATCACTAATAATCCTATATAACAGGAATGTCATTACGTTTATCCAATTTAAATTATGCTTACTCAACAAAATGAATGAACACGCCGCTGACCCCTAGATTGATTTATTTTTATGTTCAAGCGTTTCGCAAAATTGAAACAAATACGGTTAAACTCTGAATTTATTGGTAAAATATGAAATGTCATAACGAAATATTTATATCCCTTCAGGGTGTGGAGACTGAATAATTACTTCGTTAATTATTTGGTTTCATACGACGTGCGATGATGCACTGATTCAGTTTTTTATTTCTGAGAATGGAGTAATGAAATATGGGCTTGCAATTAAGCAGTGGGTCATGAGTGAATGCAGCGCGAATGTTAAGTAAGAACAATTACGGTTCAGGAATACATTTTCAGGAATATTGTTTGGACTGAAATAATTTTCTCGAAATGAGCAAGCGTTGTGATGACTACTTGTTCCCTGCTTGTACAACGTAATTACGACTCAGTGGGACAGTTATAACTATAATAATATTTAAAGTCAAACTCAAACTCAAAACATTTATTTCAATTAAACCTCGTACAGGCACTTTAGATTTGAAAAATTAAATAGTCTGTCAGTTAGTCAGAAAGTTGAAGCTAATTGCCCATTCCAAAACGTAGACCTCTATGGAGAAGAACGGGCAAGAAACTCCATGGACACTCTTTTAAATCAAGTTATTACAAAATCCTGGATACATTAAATTTTTATGATTAAGCCTTCAGTCTCAACCGACGGTGTCCGTTCACGAACATGACGCGTGTAGTAAAAGGTGAAATTAGAAGTAGCTAGCAATACCCCACAGATTTGATGGGTATCAATATCTAAATATGATAAAAAAATATATTAATGATTTTTTGGGATCGCATCGTTGTTTAGTTACCTAAGTACAACTTTAGAGAATCAGTTTTTTTTGTTTTATTGTGCTTAGATATCGATATCCAACATGTCTGTGAAGTTCTGCTAGCTGACCCAGTATTATAAATATAAAAGTATCTCTGTGCATTTTTACGACCGATAGGTACATAAAAAAGGCTTGGTAAAGTTATCACACGAAATCACATTATTCAAATTCCTTGTAAGTTTCTAAGCATATTTTTTATTTATTGCACAAAATTTAAATTAAAACGCTTATAGCACTTTACTAAGTGCACTGTTTTTCTTAACAAACTTTGTTATCGCCGACTGCTGTCTAAGACCAAAGTTTTGCTGCAGTTACATTAAACTATGCGAAGAGAAATTAGTTTATTTGCGACACATTTATAATTCTGTTTCATTTTGCGATCAAACTTTTGTTTGCTTAATTTCACTATTAATTGAAAGGCCAATAAAGACCACTTTTGTTTGAGGAATTAAAAAGACAGTTTTACAGGTTTTGTATAGAACAAACCGTTAAACTGCTATATTTATTCTTCAAATAAAAGTTATCTGACGTTTGGAAAATCGGCCCACAATAAAATAAAATATGTATTTTTTAATTTTCTTATAAGATAATATTTACATAATATAAGCTAACAGACTTTAAATAATACTAATAATATGTAGGTACATGTATATAAAAAAGATCGCCATACAACGTGGCAATGCTGCCAGCCTTTTAGGTAGTTTTTCCGTTGACAGCGATGCAGACGAATTCTTTGATGATTTTATTTTTTTGTTATATATGTACATGTATCTATGTAGCGGTATCTACAACGCCACATGCAAACAACGCGTCATACTACCTCACGCAAATCCTACATCGCGCAAGCAGAGTTTACCGCGCAATTAGCATAGATACAACGGCCCCGGCTCTATATCTACAATTAAAATTCAAAGACTTAATTATTTTGAAATAAGGAAATCTTAGTTCGTAAACTTAACTTTTAAAATCACAGATACAAAACAGGATTTAGGTAGTTCAAAAGAAAAACATAGAGACACAGTATATATCCTTCTTATTCTGTTTATGAAATATCTTTTAAATTGGTCCAATATTGGAGGAGAAAACAGGCAAGAGCCAAACCTCGAATTATGACTTTTCACTTAGGCTTTTTCAAAAAGTCTCTTCGACCGCATTTCCTCTTAACCGTTAAGAGGAAATGCGGTCGGAAATGAGACGACAAAACAAAACTTGCAGTAAAATAAATGACAATCAAAATCCCAGACAAAAAACAGTTAAAGACTCGACGTTCTGAATCAAAACACCGCTTCACAATAAAGACATTGAACAAGTTTTCATTCCGTCTGGCGACTAACTTATGTTTGTTGGAACCAGGCGGGCGTCTGCAATTACTAAGTGCTTTGTACTAATAGAGCTATTATGAAGATGGCATTGAGACACTTATAATGTTGAATCTTTAGCTGTTGATTTTTTAATGCTTTTTAGGTATACCCCAGGAGAAATTGCGTCTTTCTATGACTGGTCGCGTGGAGAGCATTTATTTATGCATATTTAGTTGTACAGACTTATAAAAGGTTAATAAACATATATTAAGAAACAATTATTTGGAAAAAACTTTATTTATTTATTCCAATAATTTATTATAATAAATCACAGACAAAATTGGCATATTTGATCTATCTTTGGGAAAATTGCTTACTTTTTACGAACATTTTGGTCTAAACCTTCATATAACCAATAAATAAACTTCAAATATCAAATTTATAGTTTTACTACATGGCCATATGTTTCAGCGAAATAGTCGTGACAAATTAAATAGTAAGTTTAAAAAAATATATTACTAAATAGGAAATACATATATATTTTTTAATTTATTATTTATTTGAATTATTTTTTAATTTTAATCCCTATTAACTATTTTTCTCTCTCTCTGAAAGTAATTTCTGGTTCTCAATTGGTACAAATCAGTCGATTTGGTTCCTCAATGCTTAGCGGAACCTTTCGAAGCAAGATCTTCCCACAAAATGTGGTTAATTTTAATAAAAATTATACCAACGTAAGTGTTTTTTTTTTCTTTTTTTCTGAGCAATTTTCCTTTCTATGCGGCCTGTAGGTAGAAATCCTTTCCTTCCACAGTCATCAGATTGTACCCAAGCTTGTATACAGGATACGTCGTACGTCATCGTCATACGTCGCCGCACCGTACGTATCCACGCCCACACAGGAAAATTGTTGCGGTGCGGTGCCGCACTGCATCGTGTGCACCGGTCCTATGAGTGTTTTGAACAATCTCGTTTGTAAACTTAGGACCCCAAGCAGGCAAGAAACTTTGCCTTATGTTGCAAAAAGTTATACTGCATGAAAAGCATTTGGAGCAATTGAAACTAAGTGCAGCTCTAATCGATAGTTTTAGAAACAGTGGATAGATTACTAATCTATCAGACAATGGGTATCGGTACTTTCTTACGAGAATTGGCCATCTTTTATCTTGGATGTAGTACAGTCACGAGCATAAGTATGTATACACTTGGCTTTATTCAAAGACGATTTTCTCCTTTACTTTTGAATGAAATTTTATGTTATTACGAACTAAGTATTTTCGAACCCATAGGTTTTTAAAAAGTGTCGTATTTCAACGTTGCATTCGTTATTACACGAAAAAAACGCAATTGAAAGTTGCCAAGTGTTGACATATTAGTGCTTCGTGACTTTACATGATTTTGTACCCTCTAAGGTTGAAATTTTTCATCGGTTATAAAAAAAAATGTACAACGCGAAACTAACAATAGTGATCAGCAAAAATAAAATTATCGTATTAACCGCTTAATCACCGCTAATGAGACACAATTGATTTTCTATTATGATGGGCCGATATCGCACCACGCCAGCTCTAAAAAGAGCTCAGAAACGTGACGGAAATATTCCATATCCTCCCACCACCCTCCCACCGGAGTCCGGCGTCAAGCAGCCTGCTGTGTTTCGTCGACGCGTGGGAAATCCAGTGCCTTAAGCATCTTCTGGGCACGCTCGTTCCATTATAGACCTCATCCATCGCTTTCCATCAGGCGTGATCGAGGTCAAGAGCGGGCCCACTCAGTAAGAAAAAAAATATAAATATTTTTTTTAAGATAAGACTAAAATGTAAAATGTCAATCAGCCTTAAATATGGCAGAACCATCACAAAATTGTACGTACCGCTTTTTGAAAGCTGCCAAACTGTCAGGAGCAGTGTAGTGGAACTCTTTGGGGATTTACGGAACATTTATGGTTATGACACATGATGGTGGCAGGTATCCATTACCGACATCGTTTTCATAACGTCGGTATTCTGTTATGTTTTTCGTAACGGTATTAGACTGCTGGGAAGTTATTTCCGGCAATTTGGTAGTAATATAAGGTTATATAGATCATTTTCGACGTAGTTCTTTTTTAGGGTGGAATATCAAATGTTATTTTTACGTTTGATAATGAAATAAAAAATATATAATAGCGAAAGCCTGTGACAGTCCATTCACAGTTATTTCACCCCCGATTTTGCATCACAGTAATCTTTAATCTCATGAGAATATGGTTGCTACTTGCTTGCTGCAACTGTCAAGTCTGTCAAAATCACAGTAGTCTTTATCGTTGTTGTAAGAAGGTTGCGGTTGGGTTGCAACAATCAGAGGTAAAATACCTTTAAAAGGACTGTGGTTACAGATGATTTAGGTAGAAATATATCTTCTCGGAAAATCAAAACTTATTTTATACACATGCAAACTCAGACATTCGTCGAAATAACTTCAAATGAGTCAAAATACGAGAAATAATGATCGCATTAAATATCAAACTATCCAAAGGCATTGCAATCCCAGGGACATGTCGTAAGCCTTATTAATTAACGACTGACATAGCGCATGTAGTTCTCTTGCAGAATATTGTACATAGTTCAGCGTGACCTCGGTGTTTGCAATTTATTCTCTTCTAGTTCGTTGGTTATCAAATTATTCTTAATTTCTAAAATTTTGACGTCGACTAGATTGACATTTGAGTATTGAAAAACGCTTCAGTTGCTGATAAAGATGCCCCTAGTTCGGAAACCAAATGCTTAACAAAGATTTTTCATCCGATGTACTGACGAGCACATCAAGCTGGCGGGTTTTCGTTATGTTATAGTTATTTTGAAAACTCGCCAAGTTTAAATGGAAAAATATTATTGTATTGATATCTAAAAAAGTTTCAAACACAAATTACTTACAACAGAATTGCAAAATAAGGCCGATGCAAAGAAAATGGTTTAAAACTTGGCGTTGGTTTCGATTTCAACTCTTTTGCTGGTCAAACCTAAACATGAAGTAAGGAACTTTGCCTTCTTTTTCAACATTAGGTTTTTGGTGGGATAATTATATGTACAATAATCGCCTAACAAGTGTCGCAAATTATTGGAACGAAGCGATCAAAGAAATATCTGTATAATTGGGGTTTTCTGCATCCCACTATCGCCACCATTTTACGAAAAACAACACACGATAAAACGACCAACTACTTAAACTAGCTCACCATATCTTAAGGCTCATATTTCGGTAGCAAGCCAGTCGTAAAGTTTAAACTTTTAAGTGGACTGTCGCCCTACGTTCTACCGTATGCCGCCTTGGCAACAGCATGAGATTACCAATCGTTATTATTCAAAAGAATCGCTTTGGAACTGGGATATTACTTGGGCACTGAAATTGAAATTATTAGTCGTAGTTTTGGGTGGAAAGATCTTTATGAACCTAACACATTTTTGTGGTAGATATTTTGGCTACGTGAAAAAAGCTCGTCTCAAAACTTTTCGCAATTTCATTTACATACCTCATATTTTTTTAACAGAAAACTTGTTTGCAAGGCACAACTTTTCTATGAAAAAACCGACCAAAAAATATCACTCACGCCTGTTGACGGTACCCAAATTCATATCGGTACCAAAAAATTCATTTTGGTACCGAAACGACGGGACATAAATTTAAAATCTAGGCTTTGAATCGGAGAGAGTTATCGGTACTCGGCTCTTTGTTGCTAATGTGTTCCATCTATCATGTGAACTGTGACATTATTGGATTTCACTCTTTTGAAATGAAAGCCTGTGATATTTTCTGGTTGGAAGAAAGAATTATGACATTTGTTAAGATGAAATTTATAATTTATTGAAAGCATGTGCTTTTTTTGCACATCATCATTTTTAGCCGAAAGACGTCCACTGCTGGACATAGGCCTTTTTGCACATGTTTTCAATTAATTATAAATTTCAATTTAATTTTTTTCATTGCTAGAACATAATATTTTAGTCTGTGTATAGTTCGAATTGTAAGTTTTTAAATTTTATTTAAAATAATGTTACTGTATAGTCAGTTTCGAATTAAAATACCTAAAAAAACACAAACAAACAGACGTGAAATATGTCATGTCTATCGTTGTCATCGTTGTCGTTGTCTATCTTTTAGACGATAGACAATTTGTAGAGATTTGATAAAATTTGAAGCGCTAATTAGTCAGCGCATCAGCGCTTCAAACTCTTATAACCTAAAAATTGCGTTATCTGAAAGAAAAATACCGATACCAAGAAATTAAGTCCATCTTCAATCTCGACATGCCACTCCAAATGTAACTTTCTTTTAACACATCTTGACATCCAAATCCAAACTATCTACCTCGGAAACTAAATAACCTCCCCTAAAACCCATCAATCACCCTTAGGCCTACCCAAAAAGTCTGTAATCAACTCACGATACGTTACTTGGCTAGAAAATTATCCAGTGCAAGACAAGCGCCGACAGCTTAATTACAACTGATAGCATTCACGCTTGCCGTCGACTAGAGTGGATCACAGAGCTATTTCTATGCTAATGTTCAAGTGGGCATGTCCGTTGTTATACGTAATACCAACTAGGGATGTATCGGAGGCCATCTTGGCAGAGGCGGAGGCACAGGTTGAAAAATAGAGAAAAAAAAGGTAAATTAAAAAAAAAAGTTGTGGTAATAAAAATTTTGGAGAGGCAAACTAGGTTTAAAAAAAACAGTTTTGCGGGTTTGTCAGCTAGGTGATTTCTTAGTGGTGCATACATTAAACTTTCCGGGGTGACTGGTAGCAAAACCGTGAATTTAAAAGGTCTTCGCTTAGTTGAACCCCATTTTCTATCAGACCTTCGTTACATAACATGGCATAACGTCACGCCTGTATCTTTCGAAGGGTTAGAAGAAGAAGTTGTCTATAGTACATGCACATTTCACCAGTTATGTTTAAGTCCCATGTGAAGGGGGAGAGCCTATTGCCATCAACCTGACGCAAATCCAGACACCAGGCTAAAACTAAAAGATTCGGCTTTACTCCGTGACTGTACTAATAATTAAATTGGGCAGTGGGTCCAGTCGACCTATTCAAAATGTGATTGGGTTGAGTGATCCCGCGGGTCTATTTCGAGGTCCAGTTGACCAAAGACTCCTACAAAAAATTCCAGATAGAAAACCCAATAACACCTTGCCTGACCAAAAGTCGAATCGAAACGAATCGAGGTCCTTATGCTCAGCATAAGACTAACAAGGCAGTCGACCGTCACAACTCCGTTAAAATCGAACGGAAGAGTACGCGGATGCGGAGGTACGATTTTTATGGAATTTCCGCATTTGCGGAGGCTGAGGCGAGGTTACACAACCCTAATGCGTAAAACCAACCCTGAATTGTGCGAAGAAAATTATTTAGAAGATAGAACCTTAGCTTCGGAATTATCGATATGTAATTAGGAACGGGACTTCTTCTTCTTAGCGTGTCGATAGCAATCTAAATATACTCGGCCCAGAATTCGGCTACTTGTTTGGCGCCTTCACCAGCGTCCATCAGTTCCTGTAACGTGCAGCTGATAGGACACGCAGGACACGATATTAAGTGTCCCATCGTTACGGGTTGTCACTGTCACAAGCCCGAAAGTCTGACAACCAGTCTTACCAAGGGGTATCGTATTACATAATCACTGGGTTGTGGAGGTCAGATAGGCAGTCGCTCCATGTAAAATACTGGTATTCAGCTGCAGCCGGTTAGACTGGAAGCCGACCCCAACATAGTTGGGAAAAGGCTAGGCAGATGATGATGATTTTTATGTGAATCATAACCAGTTTTAGGAAGGGCAAAATACTCAGGCCAAAAATCTAAAAATACAATCCTTGTAAGTAAGTACTTGTAGATTTATTCCTAAAAAAGTCGTTGTAGTATTAATAGTGCTGTAGGATTTTCCTAAAAGGATCGTCGAAGCTAAAGTAATATTAGTTCAGGAATACCAAAATTCATGCATAATCGATGAAGCTAGGAGTTTCAAGGGAAATTCAGAGTTAATCAATTGTGCGTGAAGTTAATGACAGGCACTTTTTATATTATAAAGTTTTTGTAAATAAAAATAGACGATGAAAGTATATAATAACCCCCTTAGTAATAAACGTATTATATCAGATGAATAGTTACACACCGATTTCTCTCTTTCAGTCGTCAGTAATTTGACTTCCGAAAGAAGAAGACAAAGCGTTGTGTAACTGCGCAAAAAGTTTTTTTTTTATGTCAGCCTTCACTGTCCCACTGCCTGTAGTCAAACGCTTCTTTCCATATTTTTTTTAGCTTAACCAACCATCCACCAACCCACACTGAACCCGCGTGGTAAATTATGGCCCACTCCCTCTTACAGAGAGGAGGCCTGTGTCCCGGCAGTAGGAACAGTATAGGTTGATTATGCTAAACATAACATCACGGCTGTTTCCGTGAAGGGTTAGGCACTTTTGCCCGAACTGAGAACCGAACCCAGAACCTCATGGAATAGAATAGAATACTCCACACCATATAAATTACAGACATACGTATAGAAATTTTACAAAGGGTGACATAATGGGCGGTCTCATCGCTAAGACCGATATTTTAAAGACAACCTTTGGATGGATTAAAAAGGGGAAGGTGAGACAAATACTGTAGGTAGTCTGTGGTGTACCATTTACATAATACAATAAATACATACATAAAGTATATTATACTAATCTAAAGAAATAAACATGAAACAGCAGCAAAGAAAATATAATGATGATGTTTAAGGAGAGAGGAAGTGTTTTTTTAATATAATTTTAAAGTCATCATCAGCAGCTCATGCTCAGCAGTTTATCATCCATTCAAAATTAAAATAATTATTTAAAACAATGCTGCCGCTATTACTGGGACGGGTTGCAACCGCAACTCGTTTTATGAATTTTTAGTAACATCTCTATGAAAACCCACCTCTTCAACATCTAACAACCCACCCAATATTTATGCTCCAAAGTGAAGATCTGCTATAAAAATACATATCGGTTTATGGGTCGTAACTTCTGCCGCTTTTACCTATTGATTTACACCGCTATTTTAGTTAAGCCTGTTAAACGTCGGCCATACAAAATTTTTTTTAGACAATTTTACGAGTAAAGGTTACGTTAGAGATAAAATAAAATCAACCTTTTGCTCCTGGAGAGTCCGGAAAGGTGGCGAATCGGTAAAATGATGACATAAAAAAAAAACTGCAAATTAGATTTATGCGGAACGAGGAAAATGGGAAAACAACAAAGAATGAACGTCTATAATATTTCAGTTTACGGTAATAAACATTGTTTCTAGGCTTCCGAACCCAAAGGGTGTTGTAGCGGTATCTGTCACCAGTATAGAGATATGGAAAGAGAAGGGAGGATCCTCCATTTTCGGGGTCACCAGTGTAGAGCTATGAGGAACAAGGTGTAAAGTTCACTCATCCTCCATAGAAAGGGAGGATCCTCTGGGTGTCGTGTCTGGCGGGCCACTGCCCAATGATTCATGTCTGGCCGTTGTATACATGCTAGTTGCGCGGTAAACTCTGCTTGCGAGATGCAGGATTTTGTATGACTTCAGTATGACACGTAGTTCACGTGGGGCGTTTATAGATACCGCTAACGGAACCCTATTACTAATCCTCTGCTGGCTCACACACTTGTTAAAGTTCAACTACTTTTACATTTTTTTTTTTAAATAACTTGTATATATGTGAGCACCATGTATCTATCACTTATTTGATTTACCTGTCATTGCTTAATTTTTAATTCTTTTTACCTTTTGTGGTAGACTAATTTTATTACGGGTGCATCGTGTTCACATATAATTTTTATTATGTATACAAGACCTTGTAAAACATTTTTAAAAGAGTAACGGTGGAGTTTCTTGCCCATTCTTCTCCATACGAAAACTACCTTTTCGAATGGGCGACTAGAATAATTTCTATTTAGTTTTTTTTTGACGTTCAAAAGTGCCTTTAATGTGCCTATTTGAAATAAATGATTTGACTTTGACTTTTGACTTTCCGTCCGTCCGTCTGACTGCCGGCGGACTGTATCTCATGAACCGTAATAGGTAAATTGTTGAAATTTTCTCAAAGTGTGTATTTTTATTGATAAATAATAATAATAAAAAAAAATAATAACAATTAAAAGGGGTCTCCGTAAAAAGAAAAGGGTTTTTGACGAGAATACGTCTTTAAAATTGCTTTGATAGTGGGAGGCAAGTCAAAAAAAGCAATGATAACAAAA
The DNA here is from genome assembly GCA_951800025.1 of Oligia strigilis. NCBI lineage: Eukaryota > Metazoa > Arthropoda > Insecta > Lepidoptera > Noctuidae > Oligia > Oligia strigilis. The sequence goes on from OX637543.1 coordinate 17,630,499, forward strand.
TCGGGGGATACAGTTTGGTGTTGCAGCTTCATAACTATCATCTCTATCCTAAATTCAGTTTCACCATTGGATAGCTAAAGGATAAAAAAATTCATTACGCTAAGTGAGGACTATGACGCATCACGCGCGGTGGAGGGGAAAGCGCCGCCAGTTTGAGGTAATTTTGCTGCGTATCTAGATTTCCACTTAATATAGCTTTTGACTCTGAAAAGCTACGACGTTCGTTTAAGTTTCAATCGACTTCTCCGGTCAAAATCTATGGATTGTATACAAAACATTGTGTAAAATAATGACAGTGATTATAATGTGTTAAAATATAAAGAAAAATAATATCAAATTATATAACGTCGGCCTATACGTGTCAAAAAGCCAAATCAAAATACAGACATCGTATACGGTTGGAAAGGGCTTCTCAAGAGCAATCGAATGGTACCAATAAAACACCATATGACCGAGTCAAGCAGTGCCGGGAAGGTAACAGAATGAATTCGACCGAGCGGAACAACCCCGTTACGTAAACGTATTCACGTACTGCACACGACCGTGTCCATGATGACACCCCATTTTTTTCGGCGTTTTTTGCCTTGTGGTACGGAACCCTTCGTGTGTGAGTCCGATTCTCGGTTTTTTTTGTGTCAACTACGCAATAACACTAACTCGTTGAGAACTCGACGAGCATCGGCTGCAAGTATTTATTAAAAAGCATAATCTACTTACATTTTCCGAAGTGCAAATTACAAGTCTACTGAAATCCTATTCAAAGGGTTCATTGGTCTATTGCACATTCCAAACAATAGCGGTGATAAATTAAATTCATTGGTGGGTTATTCTCGTTTCAGATAAATTAATACTACGCTCTCCGAGTAAAACAGCCTATGAATGATGATGACACCGCTCAGTTGACGCTCCGACAATCATCGCAAGTACACAAACAACACACGATCGCATTCGTGTCGTGTTCACGTGAAATAAACATGAAACACAGCAAAATTTCCATTAAATGAAGTATGCAAGGCCAGATGACAAACATTCCTCACTCACTTCACACAACTCCGCGCACAATGTATGAAAAATTCATCATAAATTTCACTTTCGAGAAACTCGCAAATGTTCTTGAGATACTCTCGAATTCACACATGGAGCCAAGACGTAGTTGAAAATGCTTCCAGGGTTAATATTGACATTAATGAATGTGCCAGGCAAATACCTGAGAGTCAAACGGAATCGCGAACGAAGGGTATTTCGAGTGCCTAGGAAATTTGAGGATTGTGGCTGTATGTATTTCACGTTGAAGTATCTTGCCTATGTAATATTCACACTGCGAGTGAAAATTTGATTGACGTCAAAGATTATTTTGGGGTAAATTGAGTATGACGGCGTTTTCGCAAACTGTCAACATGTTGATGTAGGTAATAATTCAAAGCCTTTTTTTTACGTCAGTCGTTCATCATAATAAGTTTAAAAAAAGTTAATGTGTTATTATAAGGTACACATAGAGGTACCTAGTGCTGTTTGTTTTTTTTTTGTCAAGGGCATTGTAGACTATAATATACAATAATTTTTAAGTCTCTACCAGCTATAGTTAAAATTTCGTCCAACAAACACTTTCGTATAACCAGAGCAATAATTCCTTTCTATACGCGATAGGTATTCCCATAATCCATTTGATTCCCCAACATTAATTCTATGCAAAAAAGCTCGTCATTTTGAAGACATCTATACCTACTTATTATCTAATAAATCGTCTAATGCGGAAGCTCACCCGATTTCGTTTGAGGCCTCATCACACACAATAAGAGCGGTATCGACCGATCCCATCGACTTGAGGGGGCACTTGTCGAAAGTAATTCTGTTTATTAACTTTAACTTGAGGGAAACGAATGATTTCTATTGTTTGAAGTAGATTGTATGCGATAATAAATGTATAAATAATATACATTTAATAACGCACGTAGGTTCACTAATGTTTCACCAAAACTCCATTGACAAATTTTCAGTTTACAACCAACGTTTCGTATACTATTTATTTCACAAACAACTCATTCCGCAAATGTTTTATTTTTACCCGACTGCGCGACGCAAAGGAGTGGTAATGTGTTCATCAGCATATGTATGTTTGTATGTTCCTCTGAAGCACTATACAGACCAAACGCCTGGGCCGATTTTTATGATTCACACGTCAATCGATTCCTCTTAGTCCGGCGAGTGTCACTAAAGACATGACGTTAGTGAAAATTCAATATGGCGACTACTATGTATGTATGTATGTCTTCAAAAAATTTTTTTTTCTCAAAACCTATCGAGTGGGGTATCAAAATAAAGGGCTTTAAAAGATGATTACAAAAATATAAACAACTTATATGGTTAAAAGTATTTCGAAGTGACAAATCGTAAAAAACACGTACCAAGAACTAAATCGTCAGCGACATCTTTCACATTTGTAAACTAAAAAGCTGGAAATAAAAAAAGTTATTAAAAAAAAAAAAAAACCCGACTGCGGTAAAAAACTTAAGTTCAAAGAACTGAAAAGCTAAAAACAAGCCCATTTTAAATTAAATAAAAGTTGGAAGCAGGCGGGACCCATTTGAAATTGAAAATATAATAAAAATGGTATGGGTCCCGCCTGCTTCCAACTTTTATTTAATTTAAAATGTTTTTAGCTTTTCAGTTCTTTGAACTTAAGTTTTTTTACCGCAGTCGGGTTTTTTTATAAAAACTCGTTTTACAAACAAAAAAAATCATGACGATACCTCTACACAAACCGTATCCGTATCCTCATGATATTTTACTATCGTATCAAATTACTTGAATTATGTTTTCAACACACTATCTACCTAACATATACATATATTCTGAAGAATATCATCTAGGGGCACGGGAATGCCCCCGCCAAGACAAGCTAAGCGAAGCGCAAGGGCACTACCTACCTTTTCTCGAAGCACTTCGTCGGCTTGGCCGTTTCGCTACCAACACATGGGCGCGTAAGGTGAAATGTATTCACTGTTCATTACTTTTCTGTTAGACAATAGTTCTTATAACAACGAAACGGCCAAGCCTCATATTTTGACTAAGGTGTAGAGTTTGTGAAGTTAGGGCGTGTAGAGTTAGAAGCTTGGCTCTACGTGAGATCTGATAACTTTTTGGCAGTGCGAGCCATATGTGGTCTCGTCTTGGCAACATTTTACATGAAAATGTTTTTGGTGGGATATATATTTCTGATTTTGTTTACTTTATTCGATCATTATACTTTTATTGTTTCTAAAACTTGCGCTTTTTGTGTTTCGGTCCTGTAAGCCCCTTAGAGTTTGGCCCAAAATTCAGCAACGCGGATAGCGTTGACTGACGCTGCCATTAGGTCCTCACGTGTGCTGGTGACAGGGCATGCGGTGATAGTTTGATAGTAAATCATTCTACTGTAAAATAGTCTTCAAAAATATACCTGGGTAGGTTGACCCTAACAAACCTTAGTTACATTTTTTCAACATAAACCTACACAGAGGCACAACGAATATACAGTGTATCGTTAATTTATTTAGTGTATCTAGCACAGCACCGCTAATGAAAATGTAGAAAGATAAACAAAAATATTTACAAAATAACGCTAGCACACGACTAGGGCTGTAGGAGACAACAATGATTATAAAATTAAGCATGCCTCGGCCCTGGAACATACGCCGATGGCTGGCACGTTGCGTGACTACGGCGCGTGACTATCAAATAAAAGGTAAGAGAAGGTCCATTCTTATTTTCATTTGTTTTTTATTTGTAGTTACATTTTTTTTTCATTTAATTTATTGGCATTGTGCCTAATTCCAAATGTTTTTGAATAATAAGAGTATTTTTAATAATGTTGCTTAGTGAATGGAATGCTTTTTTATGTTTGATTGTGTTTTATGAATCATTTTACATGTCGTAAGGAAAAATGTATCGGGACTCTGATCAAAATAACCATCATATCTGTATACCTACAATAATGGCAAAAAAAATATTTCCTTTGTTATTATTTTAACGCTTAAATAGAAAACAAGAAAAAATTGCACTATTGAAGAGCCGATTCTGTTGTTCACAAACTAAACAAAATTTAAGTTCAGTGCAATTTTTTTCTTTCTATTTCATTGAGAAAAGGACAAAAGATAAAATTTTGTTTAGTCCTGTCAAATTAATCAGCGCCTGACGTAAATTGATGTAATTTTAGAAGTTTTTAATCACGTCTAAACTTGTATGGAGTAAGTGTCAGGCGTACTTAAATTTAGTTTATTTTGTGAACAAGGGAATCGGCACCATTTTCTCATCATTTATTTTGGCCATTTTCTGCTTTTATTTTCATTTAACTTTTGTTTATTTTTTATGTTTTTATGGGTGTGTTTACTTTATTTGGTGATTTTCCTATGCATGTCCCAAAAAATGCTTTTTCTTTCTTTCTTTCGTATTGTCTAATAGCAAGCTATTTCCCAAAATACCTCAGGCAGGGGCTCAGTTTTAAAAATGATAATAATTACGTTTTCGGGGGCCCATTATTGAGTGTGTATGTGGGTTAGTATAGTTCTTGTTTGGACCCGAAACATTAAATACTTAATAATCCCGTCTTATCAGACGTAATCGATGTCGTACAGTCAAAGAAAAGTACTAACTGATTATTAATAAGTATTCCAGATCAAATTATTCACATATAAAATCACAGCTTTCGTCAATTTTACAATTAGTTTCTTCACAATAATTACAAAAATATAATATTAATATAAAAAAGTCACCCCCTGCCATTTTATCTGTGTAATTTATACAGAACATCGGTCAGGCAGGGTCTATAGGTTTTTCATAGTCCTAGATAACCAATTTTCTTTAGCCCCCTAACCCAGAATCTAATACCTTTGTTTCCATATCTTGCGATAGTCCTACACCAAACGGGGTTGTCTTTTAATCTCTATGTTATCTACTTTATCAAGGTTACTCTTTTTTTTATTTTTTTCTTCTACGTTTGCTATTGTTTACCCAATTGCACTTCTGTATATTTCCACATTGTGACATGACCCCACTCGTATTCTTGTCACGATCTCCTCATCAGTTTCGACCGCACAGAGCTTGTCCTGCACATTTAAATAATAAACTTTAAGTAAAAAACGAAGCTTGGTAGCATATTTCTTTTTTTTTTCTTCTAAAGTTGGGAAGATCTGGGAGCGGAACGTAAAATTGAGAATATATTAAATACTTTTCAAGCTCGGGTTTAGTTTTTCTGTTTTTCGTGATAAGATTTGAAAGCGGTTTGATAAGTTATTTCCGTACGAGCATTTTTTATTAAATACCTGGGATAGGGAGAGACCCTATCGTCGTGTCGAATCGTTGAGCTCCTTAAGGTTTGAGTTGATTACTGACAAATGCGTGCACTGATTAGACAGGTCCATAAAAGTCAGTGTGATTCTTTGCTAAAAAGACATGGTCTTTTGAGGAAAGAATCAGACATTAATCTGTATGATCCCTATGGCCTGACCAAGATTATGTCTGCACTTTAAAAAGACTGTGACCTCTGAGTTGGTTTCGGTCTTTTTTTCTCAGAGTAGTCAGTTAGGAAACACCGAACTCATCTAGTTTTAAAACATGACGTTTTAAAGTGTTTTTGAACCAATTTACAGAAATAAATATTTTATCATTATCATTTTATATTCCTTACTTTAGCCAGTATTCAAACGTTTCAGCCCAACTAACAGTATCCTCCCCATCTGGGCCTACTGTTGACCAGTCAAAACTTACTAAACTATTGGAATCCAGACAGATCCTTGAACAAACCTTGAGCAAGAAAAATACAGTCTTTTATAAAAAAAAAGTGGAGTGTAAAAAAACTTTATTTTTTCTTTAAGTTCAAGAGATCTTCGAAAATTAAGTCATACCTTACCTTTTGCGAACAGAAAGACTATAAAAAATTATCAATGACTCTTTCAACATCGATTTCAAATCAGGATATCGTAAATTCTAGAACCTTTACCTTATAAGAAAGTTTCAGTAAAATCGAATTAAGTTTACCAATATAATTTAGCTCATCTTAGGATCATTCACAGAGATGCCGTCATATCCTCATTTCCTGGCACAGAATTTTACGACATCATTCCCTTATCACAACAGGGCAGGCTTGAAATTCTAAATTTTTATTATATTCCACCATTTATAAGCAAAGTTGAGGTATATTATCGTATTAAGGTTATGATGAGAATAGTAATTTTTTTCGCGATATTTTCTGCTGAGGAAAATAAAACCGTATTTTTTTAGGTTTGCTTAAATCTAATTATTTTCCATTAAAAAAGTAACTATCTCAATTTTATGTGCGTATCGCGTAACATCATCTGGTTAAGCTACGGTTTCAAACAGTTGTGGTAAGATAGCTAAGGTATATTTTTTGGCAATTTTAAGTATATCCCACGGACTTTTATTCAAACATAGGTATTATTAGTTCCATGGATGATCGATTATTATTATGGTTTATGAGAACGAAATATCGTAATTTTTCTGCAACTGTTTCTTTTGTTACACTCCTGTGGTACACAGAACCTACTTAATTTTTATACCATTGTATTATAATATGTATAATTCAACGGAGATTAATTCTGTACTTTTCAAAAATTAGAAACAAAAAAAAAACATATTTCTAAAAACGGTGAAGGAAAACATCGTGAGGAAACCGGCATGTCCTAGAACCAAAAATTCGAAGACATGTGACATCTGCCAACCCGCACTGGGCCCGCGTGGTGGATTACGGCCCACTCCCTCTCACCGAGAGGAGGCCTGTGTCCCAGCAGTGGGAACATTATAGGCTGATTATGGTTATGGTTATGGTATTTCTAAAAATGTTCCCGTCAATCAAGTGTGAAACCTGAAAAATTGTAGCTTGCGATAAAATAAATTAATTGAGTAAATTTTTTGATAAGGCAAAGTATTTAGTTTAATTATAATTAATAAAAAACTAACTTATATAATATATATCTATGGTTCTAATATAATATATGTGGTTATAATATATATGTATGGTGGTGGTTATGGTAGTATGGTGGGTGGTATGGTGGTATGGTATGGTATGGTTGGTGGTATGGTTGGTTATCTATATCTATGGTTTTTATACGATCAAATGAGCATTAAGAGTCGTGCACTTTTGGATTTTCCAAATTTATTAACAGTCCTCCAGAGTGACTAGCCATCGGCGCGTGAGATATTATAGTGCACAAGTATGTGCGCAAACACAGGTGCACTCTTTCAACCCACACTCTCATAGTCCGACGGGACAGCAATCCCGACCGGAGTGAGATCAGGACCAACGGCTTAACATGCTTTCCGAGATACGGGGGTATCACACCACCAACTTCCAAACCCCGGGCTCTTACTAAAAATTCCCTTATGGCAAAACCCAATAACGCTTTGCTCGACCTTGTAACCGAACCCAAGACCCCACGCTCAGCAGTCGCGGTTGCAACCAACGAACCTACGGGGTAGTTGTTTTATAGAGGTACCAGAATGATGACGGCAGGAGCACGATGGCCATCTAGATATTAACAAGATAAATAAACAACAATCCCACAGTTAATAAGAGCTAGGTACTGCTACGACATGATGATTTCAAAATCATTATGAAATCCTGTTTGCATTATTAGCTAACTAGCTGCGCCCCGCGGTTTCACCTACATACCTAAGTGTTGATTCCGTGGGAATATCGGGATAAAAAGTAGCCTAGCGTTGTTAATCCAGGGTGTCAGCTACCTCCATACCAAATTTTATCAAAACTGGTCCAGCCGTTTGAGCGTGTAGAAGTGAGAAACATATAAACACACCCCCACATACACATACACACCCCCAAACACACACACACACACTCACAATCTTTTGCCTTTATAATATTAGTGTGATAGTGTGATTACGTCATTTTCATGATACACTCCGATCGCGTGCTTTTCCAACCCGGTAGTTCTTTCATAGTTAACAAAAGATAAATGCTATATAGTTACAGTGCTAAAACATCAATTGACTCTACAGCTATATAATATGAAATTGTCCTATTTCGTGAGTAATCAACTCATTAATTTTAAAGCCATTCTATTGGATTCTATGTCCACGGTTTTGATAGCTTAAATTGACGACTGTATATTATGTGTAATGCTTCCGAGTTCAATTATTTCAAGGCTGGTGAGGTCGTTTGCAAATAAAACTGCAATCATGTGTAGTTACCTAAACAGTAACACAAATCATCATCATCATCATCATCTGCCTAGCCTTTTCTCAACTATGTTGGGGTCGGATTCTAGTCTAACCTGGTGCAGCTGAATACCAGTTATTTTACGTGGAGCGACTGCCTATCTAACTTCCACAACCCAGTAACTGGATAATTAAATACGATATATGGAGTTAAACAAATATTGGAAAGTATATCGTGAGTAGGTGAAGGTAATTATCAAAACGGGATTGAAGTGATTATTTTGGGGTATTCCTCGAAACACACCAACTTTGAAACGCACCAAATGAAACGTCTATCGATATCATTTATTAAGAATCCTTCACGATCATCTCTATGTTTCATGGTTGATGTATTTCGAGGAATAACATTATAATATTTTTATTAAGTAATCATTATTTTTTTTTCGAGGCATACTTTTCGTGCGTTTCAAGGAATACCCCAGGGCATTTTTTTAAATTATGTTTGTAATTTGGGGCTTTTATGATTGCAATGCGTATGACGGTCCCATTATTGTTTAAATTAGACCGCCCATTGTGTCACCAGTTTCTATAATTATATCTGTAATTTATATGGTGTACATAAGTATTCTATTCTATTAGATTCATTTGGGCCATAAACCTAAACAAACTTCGCATCAGAAGCTAGAGTGCAGTTAAGGCACTCTGGAAAAAATGATGCATGCAGTCATTTGATTTAACAACCTTTCAGCATTTAAGTGATCTTCAATCATGCTAGTTTCCAATGTATCCAATGACATTAAAAATAGTAAAGTTCTGTTAGGTTAGCAAAATATCCTCTCAAAAACACATTGACGGCATAATACTCAATTTTAACACGTCATACAAAACGATTCTTTATTGTTAAATGTTTTACAATTTTCTGGTATTTAGGCAGTGCTGTCAATAGTTATGGATGGCAAGTATAAATATATGAACACGATTATATTTTTCATTTCCAGTATCAACATTGGAATCAACATGTATTATTTTGTAGTTTTGATTGTCGTTATTATCACAGTTTCGGTAAGACGAAGAGTTTAAGTTGTAGGATAAGTTCAGAATTATGATAGTATTTCGGTCGAAAATTATATATTTACCTACTCCTTTTAACTTACAGGCTGACCTCATGGACAAGATGCAATGTGGAAATTTGTTCTACCCTGTAAGTACCGGTTATTCTGTTTATCCACCCCAGTAAATCCACCCTAAGCCTTTAAATTCCATTTATCCAACTAGGCCTAGGGTGGATTCTCGGACATGTTTCCGTGTATCCACCTTAGGGTGGATTTTTGGGGTGGATAAACGGAATAACCCGCAAGTAATATACATCAACGTATTGTTCCTTTTGGGAAAAATTGTGGTCCAAAACTTATCCTACGTTCTACAAAAGCTTGTGTTTCCTAATGATCAATCCTTCTGTTGCTGTTTTTTCACTAAAGCCCTAGTAAATTATTCTTTCAAGCTGGTTACTTGCACTGCCATAAATACATATTGCGGAAGGGTTTATGTGGGTGGGTGCACGAGTAAACCCTACCGCAATATGTCTAAATCAAAATCAAAAGTCATTTATTCAAACTAGGCTGAGAATCAGCACTTTTCGAACTTCAAAATTACAAAAGGCAGCCCCTCAAAACGCCCGCCCTTCACCAATTCATAGTGCTTTCGCTGGGGAGAAGAAGTGGCGCGTGTCTGGTCCTCAGAGTCATGTTTCATTATTAAATGCATGATATTTCAACGTCCACTGTTGAACACTCGAATCATTTCCAAATAAGTACACAAACTTGCCTAAAACTCGTCCTTCTACTTATTATTAATCTTACATTCACTTACCGATGACAACACACAGCCTAAACAGCTGAGTCAAGAAAGCATAAGCACAGACTCTTGTGCTCAAAATTCGTTCATAGTACTCATTTTCAATATAATTATGTATAAGCGACTCCCCTTATATAACAAAAGTGAGCACTGTTACTGCACTGCACAAAGGATATTTGAAAATTGACCCCCTAAAGAAAGAAAGAAAGAAAATACATTTGTGTAGCACACACTAAGAGATACACAATACATACACACTCGTACATCAGATAAAAACAAAAAATAAAAATCAAAATAAAAAGTTTAAAGTCCGATGTAAGAAATTAGCAGGAAAGTGTGCCTCTCGGCTGCGCCAAAAATGCCCAGTTCAGGAAAAATGCCAGAAAACTAGTGTCTGACGCTGTTTTTCAACTGGATCTGGTGTGTGAGGTGACGGATCTAAATCAGTTTTATGCTGCAACTAAAGGGGTTACATCGTCATTTTTTCCAATGGGAAATCCCATCTGTCGCATGGCTTGTACTTTCTTTATTTCTAAAAGCCGTATTGATACTGTAAATGTTGCATTCTTTTGTTTTAGAATGCAATGCGTTGTTGCCAAAAGAATTCCGACACTATATACAAGCTCACTATGTCAGATAACATAAGTGAATGCTTTGAATTATCGAAGGACCCTGTTTCAGTAAGTATTATTTTTGATGTTATTATTTCTTATCTAGTGCTATTATATGCGCACAAGCCACAGAGGAGAAGCTTCTACCTTTTATTTTAGTTATGAAAATGCCATATTTTTCTTCATTTTTTCAGTAGGCAGCATAAGCATAATCAGTTTATACCTAATGTTCTTCCCACTCCTAGGACACAGGCTTCCTCTATGTAAGTGGGAGTGGGCCGTAATTCAACACGCGGGCCCAGTGCGGGTTGGTAGATGCCACACATGTCTTCAAATTTTTAGTTGTAGGACATATCGTTTTCTCTCTCGAGTTGTAGATCGTAGGTTCGAAACCAGACAGGCGCTTTACTTTGTGTAAATTATTTAATCACCACTGCTCTCAAAACGGTGGAGGATTTTTTCAGTGCAAACGTGAAATATGTATAGCCAAAAAGAAAGGTTTTGCCACAGATGATAATAAAATAGACAAGAAAAAACTGGATGCACTTATGACCAAAGACTTTGGATCCGACGCAGCGCTGCTGGCAGATGTGAAATCTAAATGTCTCAATGGAGACTTCAATTCTTATGCACCTCCGGACTTCTGTGACTTTATGAAAATGAGACACTGTGTTTCAATGCAAATGCTTAACGTAAGTAAAACATTTTCATAAAGAATGCAATATAGCCAAAGTCAAAGTTTTTTATTTGTTAAATTTAAGTGTATGAATTGGTTTTTGAAATAGAATAGGTACATAGATCTCTATGTTTTGCCGTTAACGGCGTACAAATATCAAATAGGTAGGCAGGCATACGAAATAACAATAGAGTATTAAATTTTTTGTAAAAAATTAAATGACAAGCTAACATATAATATTTCTGAAGTACCTACAAGTATCCAATTTTAAATATAATTTTACAATTGACAAACATAATCATAGATTAAATGTTGTGCATTAACGCACACATTTATCCACATATCTTGCATTATCTTTTAGGTATTCATTAATGGAATAATATGCCTTTTGAATTAGGAAAGTATTTAAATATTTTTATAAACCATTTAGCTCGTGTTTTCCTCATAAAGGCTCCGGTATTTTACTGTACAATCTGGGTGCCATGAATACAAAACTTTTTGAGTAAAAAGCTGTGTTGTGTGTATTAGTGCAAATCCCATTGTTGCAACACGTTTCTATTTCAGTGTTTTAAATAGATTTAAGTTTGCTTTCACGAATACTGCTTTCTCATAAATATATATACATGGTAGGGTTAGCAACTTATACTTTTTAAAAAATGGCAAGCTTCTTTCAGTTGATTTTAGCTTGAAGACAGATCGTAAACATTTTTTCTGTGCCTTTGAATGCGAAGAGTTTGTCTATAGAATTTCCCAGTATATAATTCCACATCGTAAAGTAGATATTACGTAGGCATTGTACGCTACTAAGACGGCGAAGGAAGGTGTTTATGGGTCAATTTATATTTTTAATCTTTGTTTTTTTTTCACTTTTTTTTGGTGTTTTTTTAATACCTGTATTGTGTCCTTTGTTGCACTGAATAAACGTTTTATCTATATATCAAGTTATAACGTGCATTGATTCGTCATTGAACTTTTTGCAGATAATTTCAATGTGAGATTCCCAAGAACCTGGCCACACCAGTGTCAGCTATTATTGCATTTTCATAAATGACATTTAATTGTGATTGAAATAGCCGTATGCTCATTAAAATTATCCCAGTAATAACCCAACCTTTTTTTTTTTTTTTTTTTTACGTGGAGAAATGCTCATGCATTCTGCACTACCACGGGGAGATAGTGCAGTTATGTGGGACTCTAACCCACTAAAACTCCACGGTGTCCTCCTCTGCCGCTTATGGCGGGAACACGGGCACGCGTTAGCACTCATCCGTGAACCCGCCGCGGCTGTCCGTCACCGGACCCTCCTCCGGGGAGTACTCCCCATCACCGGCGCACCAGAACACATAGCACGCCGTGACCACCCCAGGGACCAAACCCGCCAGACGACCCCGTCTCTGCCACCCTTGGTCCCCCTGCGACGGGTCAGGTCATTGGCCCCGCCGCCTGCCAATTTTCGGCCGCAGAGGATAGGGAGAGTGGCCAACGTCATACCAACACTCCTCTTCCCCTGCGGCCCCACCGCGTCCGCCATCGAACGGTGGCGACCCCGTCAAGGCCGCGGAAGGTAGGGAGAGCGGCGCACCGTAATACTGGCACTCCTCTCCCGCCGCGGCCTCCAACCCTCAGCCGCGATGCCTCCGGTACGACATCGCGGCCCGCCTCAGTTGCGATGTCGCCCAAGCGGCACCGCAACCTACATGTTGGCCGCTACGTCGTCGGCTTGTCGGCAAAAGCCCTGACGAGCGGCCCCTCCTCGGGTTCCTCTTCGCTTCACCGTGGGTGTCCAAGCCACGGCTACTGAGCCCCCCCGCCTCGACAATGCGGGAACCCACCGGGGGGGAGTAATAACCCAACCTAACATAACATCACGCTTATACTCCACAAAGGGAATATACACACATCAAAAGTGTCTAGGGATCAAGCATTTTTATGCGGATTTCTTGAGATTGAGATGTGGCTTTGTAATAAATTTATGATTTTATAAATTTATATGGATCCTTTTTGGTGCATTTCATAATTTGAATCAGGAACTGTGAATCAAATTCGAGTAAAAGATGAAAATCAGCTGTCAATATTTTCCCTATAAAAACATACAACGCATTGAAGACATTATTAGTGCTACTGTTTCCCTACTACTGATTAAAACCAACGTTATTATGGAGCGGCGACGTCATTTAAGCAGGGAAGAAATGCTCAGAGCCGTGGGAATGATAGAAGCTGGTTCCCGGCAACGTACTGTGGCTTTAGCTCTGAATACAAGTCAGAGTGTTATCAGTCGACTTTGGACACGTTACCGAAGCACTGGTACCGTGGCTGAGCGCCATGGAGGACGGTATCGCTGCACCACACGGAGACAAGACCGATACATTCAAATCTTAACTCGAAGAGCTCCAACAATAACCGCCATGATGTTAGCCGTGAGGCTTCATCACTCTTCAGGGAACTTAATTAGCGACCAAACAGTCAGAAACCGCTTGCATGAAGTGAACCTTCATTCCCGAAGACCGCTACGGGTACCACCTATAGCAATGCACAATCGTAGGATTCGATATCAATGGGCTCTTGAACACAGAAATTGGGCAGAAGAACAATGGCGTTTCGTGTGCTTTTCTGATGAGTCTCGTTTTGGTATGAGACCGGATACAAGACGTATACGACACTGGAGAACCCCTGGACGCCAACAGCGATTAAAATCCTGCCAGGAAGTCCATCCTTATAGTGGTGGAACCATCATGGTATGGGCGGGTATTTGGATCGGCGGAAGAACTGAGTTGATTTGGATCAGAGGCAACCTCAACGCTCAAATTTATGCTGAGACGATTGTATCAGACGTCATCGTTCCTCTACAAGTGCAAATCGGTCCCTTATTTCAGTTAATGCATGATAATGCACGACCGCACACCGCAAGAGTTGTAAGACAGACTCTCGCCGCAGCTAACATCAATGTCCTGCCCTGGCCTGCTCAGTCGCCAGACTTGAACCCGATTGAGCATGCATGGGATATGCTACAGAGAAGAGCTCTGCCGAATATGGAGGGTATCCAGTCGCAAGAAGACCTTTTTTTGTTGTTGCAACGAACATGGGCGGCCATTCCACAGCGTGATTTGGATGAACTCATTTTGAGTATGCCAAACCGATGTTCTTGTGTTGTTAGTGTTCGCGGTAGAAACACGGATTATTAATTGTTTAAGTTACCCAATAAAATTTTAAAGAAAACTGTTATTTCAGTCTTTTTTTCGAACTTTTGTGTTAGTGGTTCAAATGTCAAAAATCCCTTTATTAGGAAAATGGCAAATTTCTTTATTAATGCAAAGGTGACTTGGTTTATCGTTACTGTGACAAACGAAAACACTTTATTTGATGAATCCTTAAAGAAAATTTTAATTAATATCAATCAGGAGAAAAGTTATTGCAAAAATATATGTTGATCCCTAGACACTTTTGATGTGTGTATTAGACCCACGTTTCGCCAGTAATGTTTAAGTCCCCTGTAATACGTGACGGAAGCGAGTCTATTCACATCAATAGGGCACGAATCTAGTCCCCGGGCTGAGACATTCCAATTGGAAATACCCCATAACACTTTGCCCGACCCGGGAATCGATCCCAGTAACCCAGTCAGCTGTGTAGCGCTTGCGACCACTAGATCAATGACACAGTAATATTCTAGATTTTTCTTAAATATCCTATTTTTTATGACACAGACTCATTCGCAACATTACACCCGTGGACGTTTTAGCGTCATCATCTTTTTTTCATTTCCTCAATTCCACATTTTCTCTCGTCATACTTTATTTTCATTATTCTACATACCAGTGACGTCACTAATTTTAGTTTTTGATCGCAGCACTGCCATGAATGGAGCAAAAACGCCGAATGCCAGGAAATTAAGGGACTAGTAGCAGAATGTGTAAAAATTATTACGTGAAAATTTTTTCTAATGAAAAGACGCCGTGAACGGACATAGCGATGGAAATTACTGATTAAATAATATAATATAATAGGTATAATATAATATAATATAATATAATATAATATAATATAATATAATATAATATAATATAATATAATATAATATAATATAATATAATATAATATAATATAATATAATATAATATAATATAATATAATATAATATAATATAATATAATATAATATAATATAATATAATATAACATAATATAATACAATATAATATAATATAATATTCTTTATTGTTCTCTCATTATCACAAACACAGTACAAAGCCAAGGAAACACTTAATAGAGACTGGTGTCTGTTGTAGGTAAAACCTTTAAATTAAACGGGAGCAATTCAATTTTGTTTTATTTTCGACATTCCTCATAATTCGTAGTCAGATTCCTATTGTTGGTACCTGCTCACCTATTCTGTAAACATCTCACCGTGAAAACTTGGGTGAAGTAAACTGTCACTCGACTTGATGCTAGGGTTTTCACGGTGAGATTGTGCGTCGATGTTTTTGCCATCCTGTATATTATATACGTCTCTATAATTTTATGTCTGTGTGTCTTTTTCTAAGACACGATGTGCCATGACAGCGGCTGGGCACTGTGCCTATTAAAGCGAACACAGATGAATCAAATAGTAACCAATGTATCTAAAAACATGCGACGCAATGTGACAGAATCAGTGCAACACGTATGTGTATTATTATGTGATGGTTTACTTAGCAACTAATGGCTATTCCTACGGCTCCACTTGCGTAGACTTTAATATGGATATGTAAATAATAAAACCAAATTTATCTAAATAATGCTATCTCTGGTAATTTTGTAACAGCACTTTAAAGCTATGGAGCATCATTGCTTATTTTGATTTTATAGAATGCTGAGTACAGGGAGTGTGTAAACATGTTTTTCAACTACAATTTTAAGTTTGTTCTTGAGATAAATTCATCCCAACTACAGAACCCTTCATTGTGCGTTGTCCGACACGCACTTGGTCGATTTTTGAGTTACAATTTTATCATGTCCGACTGTTCCCTCTTTCGGAACTCAGACAGCCAGTTTAGTCGGACATTGTATTTGCACTTTATCGATGAAAATTTAAAATAAGGTATATTCTATGCACCGTTAATCAATAGTGCAGTAAAATTAGGAGAAAATAAATAGGTGCAGCACATGTAACAGAAGGATGAAATGATGAACACATTACCACTCCTTTGTCGGGTAAAAAGAACAATGCATATGTATTTGTTGGATCCCATAATTGAAAAGATTATGATTATTCTAACTGAATTTACTATTAAATTCAATAGTTTTTGAGATATTGTATTGGGATATTGTATTTTGGGATACATGAAAAAGTCTCCTTGTGTAGCGCAGTTTGTCCCGCCAGTTACTCAACTGAAACAAGCGCTCGGCGCATCCTGGACAGTCACACCCAACATCTTATGTGACTGGCCAATTCTTCCCTTGAGGTGGTAGGGCTAACGCCCGCCTGGTATGCGACCACCCTCCCACTGGAGTCCGGCGTCAAGCAGCCTGCTGTGTTTCGTCGATGCGTGGTAGTTCCAGTGAATTAGGCATCTTCTGGGCACGGTCGTTCTATCATAGACCTCATCCATCGCTTTCCATCAGGCTTGATCGAGGTCAAGAGCGGGATATTCAGAAAAAAAAAATTCGGTTACAACCGCAGAAATAACTTTGTTTTTCTTAGCTTTTTTGAGGAATAATAAGAAATACAAACTTTTGCTGTCAATAAAATACTGTATGTACTATAACAGTCAGAAGTCGACTAGCAATCTCACAAAACTATGGCATAGGAATATTAGTTGTACTTATGACCTTCTTCTTTAAGAACGTTTGACAACACTACACATTGGCAACTTGTTGCCCGCTTATGATTGTTATTACAAATTTCACTAAGTTAAGTGAGCGTTACGGTGGCTAAAGTAGTTAGCATTGTGCCTCGCATGGCGAACGTTCGGGTTCGAGTCTCACATCAAACATGAAAAATGTTTTTTAAGTATTACAATCATGTGAAATAAGAATGCCGAGTTGCTAACAAATATTTTAAATATTCCACAACTAAACGAATATTCTTTCGTTTACAATTATAATCTTAGCATCGTTATTAAAATATGAGGGTAGATTTGAAACAAAGTGATAAGTTCACTTTGTAAATCTACCCTCATATTTTAACTACTTTACTAGTTTACATAAATTATTCCACTATTCGCTATTGTTGGTTGGTGAACATAGTTACGAGCGTTTGTGTTATCTTGTTGTTGCTATTTTAGTATTCTTCTGAATTCAATATGCAGGCTAATATTAGTATTGAAGCCAAGGCAAATATTGTGGCCCTATAATAACATAAGTAAGTGTAAAGGATTTCTTTTGTATAAAAAATATTACAATGTTACCATACCAAAATTTGTTTCATTTATTATCATATTATAATAATAAATTACCTTTATTGTAATATCTATTTGTTCAAAGTAATTTACTAAAATAAATTACTAAAACACACAAATAATAATAATTATATAAAACATAAAAAAAAACTGGCCCAACTAGGAGTCGAACCTACACCTATCCCGTTCACATTAGCGAGTGCAGCCTCGTTACCGATCTAGCTTATGTTAACTTATATTCACTTCTTGAAATTTTGCATTACTATGAAAAAAATAATCAGACTGCGATAAAGAAACAAGTTACTGATATTGTCATCCTTGTCTAGCATTGACCACATCTATGACTACTCGTAGCGCGATGCTACACGACATGTTAATTTGTTAGCGTTGGAACATCACTCACACGGATAATAAATATGCGTATGTGTGTATAGGCGCCGCAGCCCGTATAGCGCAGGCGATAATGGTCATTGCGGTGTAAGTGGACTTCTGGCCGTGACTGTACGTAGTGTATATGTGTAAATATTCATTCCAACTACGGATCCTTTCAGTGTGCGTAGTCCAACACGCACTTGGCTGTTTTTTCTTAAAAACACACAGCAATTTTCACATTTTATTATTATTGTAATTACTCAATACAATCAGTGTAACAATTTTCTGGTATTTAGGTACCGCTGGACATAAATACTATTATAGTATTATCGTAGGTAGGTATATATGCTCACTTTTTTATCTTCCAGTGTCAGTGTTTAGCATTCGGTTCAGCATGTATCGTCTTGTGATCTTGAGCATCGTTATTGCCACAGCTTTGGTAAGATGCCTGACTGTTGACTGATATTCTGAACTTTAAAAGAGACCGTGACCTCTGAGTTTGTTTCGGCCTTTCTTCTCAGAGTAGTCATATAAAAAACCAACTTATCTAGTTTTTAAAATATGATTAACGTGTAAAAGCGTTTGTACAAACCTAATCACCTAAATAAAATCATTTATCATTTCATAAATTCTTTGAATGAATGAATTGCACCGATCCCAGCGTGGTTAAACCAGACTCGATTAATCGAATGAACCCCAAGATTCGCACTAGCTCCTGTAGCCTCATGTTCATGGTGCTACAGCGACCATTGCATATCAAGGAATAGACCGGGGGGCGCGTTAATGGTAGGGAAGACGTGCCCGTAGGATAGGTAAGGATTTAAGAGCCTACCGGATATGCATCCTAGAGTAAGCATTGGACTAGTGGAGAGATGGGTAATTATTATCTATGGATGGGCATCTTTTATCGACCTTGCCGCTTGGTTGGTTCAGGTCGAGCTTTCTCGGTGCGTCTTTTGGCGAGCTTCTTCTGCTTTCTCGGTTCCTTTGTATGTCATTGCTCAGCTGTGTTGTGTTAAATGTTGCTGTTTTCAATGTCTTCGTCGGAAGTTTCGCTACTATCCGTTTCCAGTTTTTTGTAAATCTCGCTAGCAGCGATCTTGATTTTACTTCTATCTTCCGCTGTATCCATCCAAAAATTGGTTCCCTTGTCGAAGTACCTACTTCATGTCCTGTTTTAAATTGTCGTTCCATGTGTAAATAGGTCGGCCGACCTTCTTGGATTTGGCCTTGTACTGCATTGCTGCGTGCAGTAGATGTGGTTTGCGGCGCCTGTAGACATGTGCGAGGTAGCACATCCGGTGGTTCTTGATGCGTTTGGTTACTGTTTTTCCGTCTAAGATTTCATGCATTTTCTTTTGTCTTGGTTTATTCCTAGAGTGGTTAATCAAGTCTCTCATGATAACTCGCTCATATCTTCTGAGTCTTGAACTGTTAGCTTTGGTAAGTGCCGATACTTTCAGACCATGTATCATACACGGTACGATCACCATTCGGTACATGAGTCTGGCTAATTTCGAGTCCATATTTGAGTTATTTATGAATGGTAGTAATGATTTGGAGTTTTTCATGGCCTGTTCGCAACGTTTTTTTATAGTGCTTTTTCTGCTTAATGTAGATGTTATGTATGTACAGACGCCAGCAGGTCAACCTACCCGAAACTGTCAGATTTTCCCAATCAACCTTGAACCTTATGCTTTAGCAATAAAGTCGAAAATCTATTAAAGAAATCTGACAGATTGTAGTAACTTGATGTGCTGGCGTCTGTACCTAGATATTTAATTTCGTCACATGTCTTATTCCATTAAGGGTCACGTGTGTCGTTATCTTTGTAGTTATGGGGTCCCTAATTAGTATTTTTGTTTTTGTTTCATTTATTTGGAGGCCTACACTGTCTAGTAGGGGTTTAATATGGTATAGGATACCTTCTAACCTTTCTAGGTCATCTGAAATGAAGATAAGGTCGTCCGCAAATGATAGTACTAGGGGGAGTGAGATTTCGCGATCCTGGTCGAGTTTTATTAATTGGGTTTCCTCTTCGAGGGTTCTAAGGACTTCGTCGATGACCAGTGTAAACAGGCGAGGGGACAGAGGGCAACCTTGTTTGACTCCCTTACCTTTAATAATCCAACTGCTTTGCTGCCCACACCATTTGATGCATGTTCGTTCATTCAAGCATACCTTGATTATCCTGTTGGTTAGCGATTTGTTGGTTCGTTGTAATAGGATATCCCTCAGTGCATTAAGGTCGACATTGTCAAAGGCCTTTTCTATGTCGAGGGCAAGCACATAAGTTCTTTTACCTGCCCGCCATTCTTCGTCTAAGACCCTTTTAAGTGTAAACATATGGTTGATCTATTGTTTAAAAAGGCCGCTTGATAGCTTCCCAGTTCCGATATTGTCTCGTCTAGTTTTTTAAGTACGTAGGAGGCGTAAATCCTGTAACCCGTGTTGCAAACCGATATGCGGCGATATTCATTCGCATTTTTAGGGTTATTATTTTTTTGAATTGGTATTTGTACGGTCTCCAGCCACGCGTCGGGTGCTTCGTTCTGTGTCCAAGCTTTGTTCATGTGTTTGGTGACGGCTTCTTGTAATATTTCTGGCATTGCTTTGTAAAGCTCGATTACCACTTGGTCAGTTCCGGGGGCTGTCCCGTTCCGCATTTTATTAATGATTCCCATTACGTCATCCGCAATGGGACCGTCACACTGTACTTTGGTTATCGGATTTTTTATATTAACTGTTGGTATAAGATGGGACTCGGATTTTTTTTTAGTATTTGCTCCCATTTGGTCATCGGTATATAAGTGGATCTTTTTCGACGTTTTGCTTGAAGTTTGTTTCTACTGTAAAAAAAGTATAGCATCTGCATGCGTTTTGCGGGGTGGTTTTTCCCCAGTCCATTTAGACAGGCCCTGCATGCTTTTTGCTCTTCCTGATATTTGACCTTTTGAGGTGTTGCCTGACATTTTTTACTAGGTTGTGCCTATTTGGGTTATCAGGTTGCCTTCTTTGTAGGAATTTGGCTTTTGTAGTTTAGGAAGAGCTAGTCGATGATCCCTGGAGAGAACTGGCTGAAGAATCAGAGTTTCCTGGGCAGCCGCTTTTAATACTTCCGTTATGGTATTCCAGGGTATTTCGATGTTTTTGTCCGTTGAGTTGATTCCTATATCTTTTAGTTTTTTTGTTATACAATCTTGGTATCTTGTTTTCGTGAATTTACTATTGAGGGATTGACAATAGCACTGTTTATAGTTGAAGTCCTTGGCCGCAATTGTTGTTTCCTTCGCGGCTTGCTGTTGTCCTTGTGCATTAATGTGTTTGGTGTTTTCTTTTTTGTTTGAAGTTCGGTTTGTTCTTAGCCGACCCCAGATTATATTATGGTCGGAAGTGCCCCTAGCGGCCCATTCGCCTTTAAAAGTTTGAAGAGTTTTTCTGTTGCATGTGGCGTTATAATGTGATCCAATTGGGATTCCTGAGTGCCCTTTGACCATGTTATCCTGAATGATGATCTCGCTTTTGTAGTTTCTATTTACAGTTTTTCCCTGTTGGCTGGTTGATGTGAGAGTTGATTATATACAGTTGAGCAGGCTTGTCGTTTCCCCTGTTAACTTTAAGAGTAGCTGACATCGCGTCTGTATCCTTTTTTCTGTTGACTAGTTTAATTTGGGCATCTTTTCTGATTAGAATTCTCTGATTAGAAACTTGTCCCCGGTGTGTTTTACCTGAGGTTCCATAGAGGTGCCATTCGTAGTGTGTAGAGTTGTATGTTCCCGAGTTCATACCTGTTTCTTGTATGCAGGCTGCATGAATGCCCCTAATTGAGAGTTCAGCGTCAATTTTATCTTTTTTGGCCGGTTTTGAGGCCCCACGGACGTTCCAGGTTGCAATACGCAATTCTGAGCAAGTATATTTTATTGCGGTAGTCGGCTGGTTTCTAAGTATTGTGAACCCAGTAGCATCTACGACTACATCTGATACCTGTGTATACATTGATGTTTGTTGTTCATACTGTGTTCCAACGCTAGCTAATTGAGGGCTGTTCGTTTGAGACTGGGGTATTATGGGTTGACCTTGCTTATCCCGTGCGTTGTACTGGTTAGTTATAGGTTTATTATGCTGTGTTATTTTGACGTTGTTTGATTTTTGCACAAGGTCTATCGGGTTGCTTTTGTGGTGCTCGTCTTCAGTCATGACCTAGCTATCATAGTGCTGGTCCTTGTAGCGGATGTGTATGTTGCCGGGTACTGGTTCGCCGGTAGGTGAATACACTAGTGTGTGTCTTGTATCCGTGTGCACGTGCAGATTTACAAGATAGAACTCGGACGCGGCGATTAAGATGTCCTCTCCTCCCCAGAAGGTCTTGTTAAACTGCATGGTTATGTATTTTGTTATCCTTTGTTCCTGGGAGAGATTGCTGTTAGGGAAAAAATCTTGTATATTATTTAAAAGTGCTAGGCGAATTCTGTCGTCATTTCGATGTTCCAGTACATATGAGGCGAGGTCCTTGCGGACAGACACGTGATCGAAAGTTAAACCCATTACATTATTTATTTGATGGGCTATAGCCCTAAATAGGCAATTGCCGTCTTTTGTCATACGCACAATTATGCCCATTTTTAAAGACAAAAGCCTTTTGTTTATATGGTATTGCAAGACTTTCTCAGCGAACATGTGCCGTGTGGCTTTTTGAGAAACAATAAAGCTGACATTGGACGCCTCAGATTTATGAGCTTTGCTATTTTTGTTACTTAGCTTAACCTTTTTTCCACTTCGAGTCGCGCACGTGTACAAAACTTGACTTACAGGCTAGGAAATATTTAGCTTGTTCAAGACAGTTTTGGTAATTTAGTACTATGTTAAATGAAGAAAAGCGTGGAGTACGAATTCTAGAGCGATACCGTATTTTAGGCTAGAATAATAGAGTGTACTAGTTTATCCCTCGCTCCTAGATATAATATGAGTACATTTCCCTAGAGCCTATTTATAGCTTACAATGATGTTAAATTCGCGCGTGGCTTCAACAGCCCAAATTAAGAAAACAAGGCGCAGCCGGATACAGCTTCTAATGGAGAGCCCTGAAAATAAATATACGGAAAGATCTCACCAAATTGGCCCGCTAAGGTCTCTCGACGTCTTATCATTTCATAAATTCTTTGACGACAAAAATGTTGCCGTCTATATTTTACAATCTAGATATCTATATGTAGGTACAATGGTACATATAATTTAAGGGAAGTAATAAAATGATGAAATCATTAATATTTACAGGCTGATGTCGACAAGAGAGAATGCGAAAAAATATTTAGTCCTGTAAGTACACACTAAGTCTCACCAGTTTCACCCACATAAGTCTCGATCCCGTGGGAATATCGGGATAAAAAAGTATCTATATCCTAACTCAGGTCATGGTCTACCCATGTGCCAAGTTTCATCCAAATCCGTTCATCCGTTTTAGCGTGAAAGCGTAACAAACAAACCGATAACCAATCTGATCTTTTCTCTTTAAAAAAAATTACAATTAAAATGTATTTATGTAATTTTTTTAAAGAGAAGAAAATACAAATATCATCAATAATTTAATGATTGGTGATATTTGGTTTTTATTTATTTGAAAGATTGATCCTGTCATAATATATTGCATAATTTTGTTTTAGCACGCAACGCGTTGTTGCAAGAAAACTTCCGACCTTCAGGATGAATTCTTGAAGTCACAGGATTACAAGGAATGCTTTCAAGTTAACATGGATCCAGCTTCAGTAAGTTTATTGATATTTGATATATTATGATATTATACAATCTTTGAAGTTTAAAGTACCGTCACCTTCATTAATTTCGAAAGTATGCCCAATTTGTGGGCCAAACATGGCTGCTATTTACATTAAGGCAAGAAACTAGCGGGGTAATTGCGTAACGCACTAACAGTAGGAATAACTTTCATTTTGACAGTTCAACAACGTTCATTGCGTTATTTACTTTGTTGAGCAGACACATTTTTGGAACATATGACGCAATGGATTAGCAATATTTTTTCAAAATGATTCAAATTACGCAATTAGGGTGCCGGTTAGCTCAAGGAGGTTAGGCATCGATTTTTTGGAAAATCTTGGCCAGTTTTACTCCAATCAAAGACGGCCTTCGAATCCCATTTATTTCCCATGAAGAAAAATCTAGGATTTCATCTAGCAAGGTTTCAAAGTGTCGAAAAATATAAATTCCTTACAGCTGGATGGAATTTATTTTCCAAATGAATTAATGAAATTCATGCTTATTTTTTTATTATGTTTTATAGTGTGAGCACGACCTATGTTTAGCTAAAAAGATGGGTGTCACAACTGATGACAACAAATTAGACAAGGAAAAATTTGAAGAAGTTATGAATAAGGACTTTGGATCCGAAACAGATCTGATGATAGATATCAAATCAAAATGTTTTACTGGAGACATCGTGAAGTATGGACCACCGGAGTTTTGTGAGTTTATCAAAATGAAGCTCTGTATTTCCGCGCAAATGTTGAATGTAAGTATAAGTTGCAGAAAGCAGGAAAACCCAATTTACACGACGCAAGTTTGAAGCAACAAATGACTTGCATCGTCTAAACACTGTTTAGATAGTGCAGTTTTTAATGATCCTCCAAAGTATGGTATGCCACAGGCAATTAAACCGCAGCATGTAATTTAGCCATAAAAAAATTAATTTTACATAAGAAAAAGTCTTCCAATGGCTGATTTTACTAACGTAGATATTATCTGTTAGCACGTCTCACAGTTTATGTATGGTAAAGTGTCAGAAATTTGAAAAAATTCAAAAAAATAATAAAAAATTTGAAAGAGAGTGTTTCTTGGGACTTCCCAAGAAACACTCTCTTTCTCTTTTTCTCTTTTTTTCTTTCTTTTTCTTTCTTTCTTTCTTTATTTGAGGATTTTTCCTAAATTTCCGACACTTTACTATACATAAACTGTGAGACGTGCTGACACTTTTCTCTGCAAATGCAGAGGAAGATGGAGGAGACCAAACATAAAAATCAACAGTATAAAAAAAAAATTAAAGTCCTGCATGGGTACAAAAGGCATCTCAGTATGGTACGGCGACAGATATTCTGATAAGCACGCTGGTGTTGGTAAAATCAGCCCTAAGTAGATTTTTGTGCGTTTTTATCCATCATTGCACACTATCAGTAAATTCACTTTTTCTATTTTTTTGTTTGTTCACAGCATTGCCCCGAATGGAACGACAATGGAACTTGCAAAGAATTTAAGGGATTAGTGCAAGAATGTGTAAAATCTATTTTCTGATCTAAAAGTGGCCATGAACAGACTGGGAGTGATGGATATTAAATTAAACTGAAGCACTTTATTTCTGTTTTATTCTAGACACTTTATAAAAGGTTAAGTTCTAGGTATTCGTTTCTTAATTTATCTACATAATGACCTCAAACGGCGAAAATATTTCAACCTGATTGGGAGGTACACATATATTCGAGCCGTTTGGGGTTGAAAGACTAGGGCCATTTGGTCGACTCTTCACGTGATCAGAGGGCGGGCCATATTTTTTGGCCAAAGAATCAGCATTGCCATACAACGTAGCAATGCTGCCAGCCTTTTGGGCACTGTTCCTGTTGACGACGATGCGGACGAATGTTTATATGCCCTATTATTCTTTTGCTTTGTTTTTCTTATACATGTAGATACAGGAGCCAGCACATCAAGCTACCCGAAACTGTCAAATTTTCCCAATCAACTTTGAACCTTATGCTTTAGCGAAAATCTATTAATGGAATTAGACAAGTTGTAGTAGCTTGATGTGCTGGCGTCTGTACATTATTATTGTTTTAAATGTTAGCTTAATGAGTAAGTTATATTAAATAATAATATTTGAACCTGATAATGGACTTTATTTCATAAAATATAATTGAGTTCCTTCCTGCTAACTTACATAACATAATGATACACCGAGTTAACGTTTCGAGACCATATTGTAAATGTGTGTAAGAAATCATACAGAAGTCTGGGTTTCGTTCTTCGACGGGCATCGGGATATACAAATATAAAAGCAGTTGCAGCATTGTATAATGCGCTCATAAGAACTCAGCTAGAGTATAATGCTGTCATATGGGCTCCGCATGAGACTAAATATAGTCTCATGTTGGAGCGCATACAAAACAAATTCACTAGGTTTTTGTACTTGAAACTATACGGTGTCTATCCCTTCTATCCGTTGATGTACCCAACCTTATTCGTTATCGGTATGGTCGGGTACAACAAACTCGAGACAAGGAGGGACTTAGCTGTAACCACATATGTTTTTAAATTATTACGTGGTAAGACATATAATTCCGGTGTTTTGAAGGAGATTCGTCTGAATGTGCCTGATAATTACGTATCGCGGCGCCGGAAGCCACGGTTACTAGCAGTGCCACATGCACGAACTAACTTGCTCAGCAAAGCGCCACTGACGCGCGCCTTACACGCACTGAATGACACGGCTGACAGGATCGATTTATTTTCATGCTCTCTGAATGAATTCACAAAAATAATGTTATATGTGTTATGTTATTTAAGCTAGTTATTTAATATAGTCTAAGTAAGTACCACGCTACCGCATTAGGAACTTCCTGTAATGGTAGCAGTGTTTGTGATAAATAAATAAATAAATAAATAAATATTGTCCTTGGGTGCACTTGCATACAGGGATAATCGTCTGTTGGTGCCTCCTCATCATTTAAAATTGTCTAACCCCGACTCTGCGAGTTGGCTTCAGCTCCTGCCACGGCTTCCAAAGGTTCGGGACTGCAGGGTGCCAAGATACATAATTATGTCTCAAAGACATTTAAATAATGGTAATATTAATGTAGTCACAGCTTTTGTTTATTCATTGCAATACAACAATAAACCCTATATGTATATTTTGTTGCTCACGATCCTTCAGGAAAAGAAAAACTGGACCAGACCGAAGTTTATAGTGGATAAGACAGAGACTAAAACAGAAGAAGAACTATCAGGGGATCGAGGAGGGGGGAAAGGAGATCAGACAAACTCTTCCAGAGATGTAGGAGTTGATGATGTCAATATCTATTGATAAACATGATAAACATGATGTACATGACCAGTGTCATGTATCCGGCCACGTAACCGTCGGTACACAACAACCTTCGGCCAGAACTCTTCCTTGAGGAACTTCTCGAGATAACGTGTCGGAACACGCGCCATGAAGTTCGTGTTGTAACGCGACTCCAACTTCTCGACCCTCAAAGTCCAGTTGGTCTTCACACGCATGCACTCCACGATCTCCTCAACTTTCGTGGAGTGGTGCAGTCTGGATACAAAAAAAAATATCATTGTTGTATTGTCATTGTATTAAACATCATTCAGGTTTAGTTAAAAGGCTAGGCGGTTAACTAAACGGCTTATTAAACCAGTTGGCTGAGACATAATTATTTATTATACTTATTAAACCAGTTGGCTGAGACATAATTATTTATTATAGAAGTAGGTAGTATTTCAAACGACACTAACAACATGCAATTCTCTTTGGCGAGAATTTAACATCTACCAGTTCGTAGCGTGTCCAGTAGGTACGTAGCGTAGCAGACATATTATCTAGCAACAGACCAAAACATCTTTGTTCCCAACAGGGAATCCCTGAAACTTTGTTTTGAACGAATACAATGTCTTAATAACAATTATGACTCACGAAATGGCACTCTGTAGTACCTATGTTTAAAAACATGTAATGCAGATCCAATCAGCAGGGTAACTGCGTAATACACTATCAGTAGCAATGGGTTTCATTTTGACAGTTCAACAGCATTGATTGCGTTTTTACGTTGTCGAGCAGACACATTTTTCGAACTTATGGAGCAATGGATTAGCAATATGCTTCAAAATAATATAAAATAATATAAGAATAATAATATTAGGGTGCGGTTCTCCCCCGGTATCACAATGTTTTTATTTTATTTATTTGTTAAGGTACCTACACCAACAGCTTCTATGTATAATTTATATCTATATACCTAAGTAATATAGATTATAAAAATCTCGGTCTTACACAGTCGCCAATTGCAGGTTTACCAGGAAACTCAGAATAAGTGATCACACATAATAATAATAACAAAACTAAACTAAAGGCTAGAACTTAAAAAAAATATGCCAAGATACTTCCTAAACTTAAGATTAATAACGAAAAAAGATAAAAAGACGAACAACATCGCAATTTTGCCCACTTACGTAGAACTAAGACTAAGTAAATAATATATATTTATTTATGTCTGTAACTGCCCGTGACATCACAGCGGGCCCTATCAGAATACCAGCGCTGCGACATTTATTTTTTAAATATCGCAGCATCATGCTGAGATAGGAGCCTTTTGGCCTCGTATAGGACTTTGTTTTAATTTGTCTTTTTGTTACTTTTTTTTTATATAACTTGGATTTTTATTTTACTGTGTTTAGTTTATTTTGTGATCTTCCTGTACGAGTCGCAATAAATACTTTTTCTTTCTTTTCTATATAAATGAGATCATAATGGAAAGTATAGCTTCTAAAAACAACTTATGTTACCTAATACGTAACTACTACAACTAGCTTCACATTTTTCTGACTGACCTACTTCTTGACAATTCAAAAGTGCCTGTAAAATGGTTTAATTGAAATAAATGCTTTGAGTTTGAGTTTAAGCAAGTAACTTATTACCTGTGCCCACATCAGCTCCGCTCACGTGGAGTATGTTTATAGATATCAATCTTATTTTTATTCATCTGTAAGTACACATTAAACTCACGTGTAGAATACAATGTCTATTCATGATAACTCTAACCGATAGCTAGTTATTGCGTTTATAACCTCGAAGGCCATTTGGGGTGATTCATCGATTTGTTCACTGGCCAGCTGGAGTGGGGGGGCAGAATTTATGAAAAATAAATATTTAAAACACAGAAGAGTTTATACAGAAGATTTACAAACAAAGAAGAGTGCCTAGATTCCTACGTTTTTATTTAGTTCCTAATCTGGCTAGATGTACAGACCCCAGCACATCAAGCTACTCGAAACTGTCAAATTTTCCCAATTAACTTTGAACCTTATGCTTCAGTGATAAAATTGAAAATCTGTTAATGAAATTTGACAGATTGTAGTAGCTTGATGTGCTGGCGTCTATACCGAAAATCTTAAAACGGTGGCCATGCAGACGGGAGGCAGAAGGCAGAGTGCGGCGTGTTTTTTATTTTTGTTTATTTAAAGGGCCTTGTCGCTTAGCGACCACATCGCCTTCATAGTTAATAATATAATGTAGGTAGTTTTTTAATTCGCTTACTCAAATGTTTAATCAATTTACCTACCTTAATTTTTAACATTCGAGAAATACCTAAGTATCTTTTTGATGACCAGCGGTTGACTGCTATGAATCATCATTTCAGCCAAAAGACGTCCACTGCTGGACATAGGCCTCCCCCAAGCACTTCCACTTCGACCGGTTCTGTGCTTCTCGCATCCAACGGGTTCCTGCGGCCTTCACAAGGTCGTCGGTCCACCTTGTGGGAGGCCTTCCAACGCTACGTCTTCCGGTACGTGGTCGCCACTCCAGAACCTTTCGGCCCCATCGGCCATCTGTTCTGCGAGCAATGTGCCCTGCCCACTGCCACTTAAGTTACACTGCTATGAATGTTCAAGATAATTTTTGCCATGATAGCGATAATTCAGCCAAGAACAACTTTTCTAAGACACACCACTTCCTCCAAAAACATTGCAGTGGACGAGAAATGCAAGCTATGGAGAAACAAATATGCCACTCAACCTTTACTCCAACAGAGTCACGACCCCCTGGACATGCACGAAGTGCAGTGGCCAATAAAGAAATATGTGTTTCGATTGGGGGTTCATGATAGCCACATGAAAATCGACCCCAATCTAGCCAAATAGGGCGATCTCTACCAATCATTTGTAAAAATATATACAACGTTATTTTTACCGACTTTACAAAAAGGAGGAGGTACTATGTTCGGATGTTTGTATGTTTTTTTTTTTTTTTTTAGTATATGCATATACGTGTGCGTATGCGTTTAAGCCAAAGTAGCCTGAAAATAAAGGTTTTATTATTACTATTTTTATGTTTTAACATATCTCGGGACCATGGGGTCCCGGTCCTTTGGAAGGCGTACGAGGGGCCGAAGCCAACTCGCAGAGGCCCGTTAGACGTTTTCAATGAAATGAGGTACCAACCGACGATTATCCCTGTTCGCACTATGCAAGTGGACCCAAGGACAACCCCCGGTTGGTGTAGGACTATTGCAAAACATGGAAACAAAAATATTGGATTATGGGTTTTTGGTGACTGAACTTGTTATCTAGGACTATGGAAAAACTATAGCCCCTGCCTGACCGATGTTCATATACATTACACAGATAAAATGGCAGGGGGTGACTTGCACACTCAATAATGGGCCCCCGAAAACGGTCGCTAGCACATAGAGTCGTAGCGACAAGGGGGCAACATGTCCTGAGGTGCTTATTAGGAGTGAAGAGGTATTCCACGGCTATCAGGACAATCCCGGAAGTACGATCAAGATCCCTACCAGCATCTTACTGGAATACTGCCTTCCTCCGAGCACGTTTGCTCTTGCGAATCTCCACTCAAGCCGGCCAATAAAGGCAATAATGAAGTGGGAGCTCTGTTCCTCGTCACTGTTCACTCCAGCCGGCCAATGAAGGCAAGCCAGAGGTGAGGAACTAGACTTCTCCCTGGATAAAGGGTCCGTGGGATTGCTACTGCCCAACAGCTCGCCATATGCTGCCCTGCGGGTTTCTGTATCCCTCTTGGTCTGGCTCCTCACCTTAGACCTGTTCTGGCAAAGTAAACTCTTCCGACACAGGCCTAGAGTTCGGAGCGCGCAAGCCCCACCACGATTTCAACGTAGGGATACGGCGGTGGGGTTATTATTGTTATTATTATATGCTTTTCTGTTTCAGGCGCCCATTATTTTTCTTACTCTTCCACAGTTCTGAATAACTTCGTTGCGGGATTCAAGGCAGTCTAGTTCTCGGGACTCGTCTCTCGAGCTTCATTTGCGTCTGTGCTCTCTGGTGGTCGCCACTGTTGATGCTGGCCTTCAGGAGTTGGGAATAGTGTCCCAGGCGCTTCGTTCAAACTTCCTTTTATTTCTCATCGTGTATCTCATTTTACTCATCTTATACATTCTCGTCACACCACACATTTATATACAACCAAGTATATATAATTATTAACGTTAACTGACTCATTTCAAAGCGATTGTCCATCATCACTAATCGTTTGCGGTTTAACTACCGCCTAATTTGAATGTGAGGTGACAATCAAAACCACGCCGTTGATTGTAATGTAACGTGGATATATTTCAAATCTAAAATGAAATCTTATTAACTAGTTTTAAGGTTCGGATTTGCTTAGTTTTAAAAGCCGCCTAAACTATATTGTACTAGTTTTACATGACTGTAATATACGTACTGGTTCAGACTTAAATGGGCAAATTCTCTATGTAGGAACGTATTTTTTTTTAAATCTAAGGTGCTATAGGCCGACACTTTAACTGAGACGTTCCCTGAGGTAGCAGCGCGGTGCGGGAGGGGTGTCGTGACGTGATGCAAGAGCTCAGTGATTCGTAAACTGGTGATGACTATCACCCCTCTCGCACCGCGCAGCTACCTCAGGAAACGTCTCAGTGAAGCGGTTGGCCTATAGTAAGTTTAGATCAGTGAACTGTTTGATCAAGCAAGATAATAACGCTTGTTCTTACTCTATTTAAGAAGTGGTATTTACCTCGCCGTGGGAAAACTGAATGTTTACGTATATACTTAGAAAAAGGTATACTTTATTACAATACGTCAAAAACCCATTGTTCTCATGAACACACAGACGGAAAAAATCTCATTTATAACACACAAACGTGACAATAATAATTGCAATTGTAGTTATTACTCAATAGAGTGCTACAATTTTCTGGTAGTTAGGCAGTGTTGGCAACAAATTATAGATTTGTCCAAGTATAAATATATGCTCATGATTATATTTTTCAGTGTCAGTGTTAAACATTTGGTTCAACATGTATCGTCTTGTGATTTTGAGTATCGTTGCTGTCACAGCTTTGGTAAGACGTTTTTTTTATGGTGAAACCTATTAAATCTGCCTCAGGATAAACCCGGAAACGGATGAAGACTGAATTATGTTGTAAATCTGGGGGCTCGGGAGTACCCCCGCCAAGACGAGCCAAGCGAAGCGCAAGGGCACTACCTACCTTTTCTCGAAGCACTTCGTCGTATTTTTGAACCTTTATAACTTGGGCTAGGATTATACCAGATAAACAAAATTTTCGGGATATGATGTCAGTGGTTGACTTATTAAACCTATAAAGTTTCAATTGCATAGCTCTTATACTTTAGATTCTATTGATATCTAAAATACCCCGATTTCGTCACTGACTCACTGATGATCATCAATATTCTAAGGGTCTTCCTGAAGTCCTAGGAAGCTGAAATTTGGTATGTAAGCTAATAATAGTACACAAACAACAAAAAAACTCTAAAATTTGGAACTTTTACCCTCCAACCCCTTAAAATAGGGGATGTAAGTTTGTACGAGACTTCCGCAGATTTTGATGCTAGAGTTCTGAAAATTGATTTAGGGACTCCTTGTTATAAATAATAAAATACGTATTTCAAGATTTTCAGTAAATAACCCACCAACCCCCCAAATTTTTTTTTTTTATTTCA
Organism: Oligia strigilis; assembly: GCA_951800025.1. Taxonomy (NCBI): domain Eukaryota; kingdom Metazoa; phylum Arthropoda; class Insecta; order Lepidoptera; family Noctuidae; genus Oligia; species Oligia strigilis. Next base: position 17,663,302 of record OX637543.1, read on the forward strand.
TAAGCATCAATATTCTGAGGTTCTTCCTGAAGTCCTAGAAAGCTGAAATTTGGTATGTAAGCTAGTAATAGTCCACAAACAACAAAACAATTCTAAAACTTGGAACTTTTACCCTCCAACCCCTTATACTAGGGGATGGAAGTTTGTACGAGACTTCCGCAAATTTTTATGCTATAGTTCTGAAAATTGATATAGGGACTCCTTGTAATAAATAATAAAATACATATTTCAGGATTTTTAGTAAAGAACCGCCCAAAAAAAAAATTATTTCATAAGCAACTTTCAAAAAGATGTGAAATCCCACCAAAAACATTTTCATGTAAAATGTTGCCAAGACGAGACCACATATGGCTCGCACTGCCAAAAAGTTATCAGATCTCATGTAGAGCCAAGCTTCTAACTCTACACGCCCTAACTTCACAAACTCTACACCTTAGTCAAAATATGTGGCTTGGCCGTTTCGCTACCATCACATGGGCGTAAGGTGAAAAATTTATTCACTGTTCATTACTTTTCTGTTATAGGTACAATAGTTTTTGTAGTAACGAAACGGCCAAGCCTCATATTTTGACTAAGGTGTAGAGTTTGTGAAGTTAGGGCGTGTAGAGTTAGAAGCTTGGCTTTACATGAGATCTGATAACTTTTTGGCAGCCCGAGCCATATGTGGTCTCGTCTTGGCAACATTTTACATGAAAATGTTTTTGGTGGGATTACTTTATTCCTTTTTGGGCTGATTTTTCCATCGCCAGATAACTTTTATTCGAGGAATAAAATTGACGTTTGACAGTTTTTGTATGAAATAACTGTCAAAATTTCAAAATTATTCCTCGAATAAAGTTATCTGGCGATGGAAAAATCAGCCCTTAGTGTCAAAAATAAATATAAAGAAATTCAAATTATGATGGAAAATGATTGGCAATTCATATTTTCTTCAAAAATCGGTTATGCTAGCATATTATATTTCTTCCTTTGATAAATTTTAGGGTTAGCACTTTATCCCGGGACACATTTTATAAATTACGTATCATGTAGTACAGACGCCAGCACATCAAACTACTACAATCTGTCTTTATTTAATAGATTTTCAGCATTATCTCTAAGGCATAAGGTTCAAAGTTGATTGGGAAAATTTGTCAGTTTCGGGCACCTCTGCTTACCACTTCAGGAAAAAAGGCATGTTGTTATAGATACGTTACTTTTTATTATTATTATGCTACCGGCAACTTCACTCGTCACTTCCTGTTCCCCCTGCGATGGTTAAAAGTTCGAAAAGGAGGTATTTATTATTTAAAACATTGAACTCCAACCCTTATCTAATATTATTATTTATCATTACAGGCTGCGGACTTAGACAAGAAAACTTGTATAAGAATGTTTCACCCTGTAAGTACTTACACTACAATTGGAACGATATCTTCGTATTTTTATAAGACCACGGCATAAGTGATGGCCGGGACGATTTTATACTGTTTGCGTGGCCAATATGGCCGGAGATCGCACAAAATAGAGAGGTTTGCAAGGAAAACGAGGAGGTCGCATTTTATAAATTACGTATCATGTACAGACGCCAGCACATCAAGCTACTACAATCTGTCAAATTTATTTTATAGATTTTCAACTTTATTTCTAAAGCATAAGGTTCAAAGTTGATTGGGAAAATTTGTCCGTAGGTACTATGGCCAGAGATCGCACAAAATGCAAACCTCTCTATTTTGTGCGATCTCTGACCATAATGGCCGCGCAAAAAGTATTAGATCGTCACACCACCTTCGCCGCATGCGATTGAGATGCGGATTTTTTACAGATTTTTATTAAACATCAATGAATTTTGTCTATTTTTATCTAGTTTTGTCTTGTTTTACATAATTTAAATTTTATATGATGTTTTGTGTGACCAATAACATGTTACTGTTTGCAAACAGTAAATTAAGTTAGTTACTAATTTTGAATCGTTTTCTTCTAGCATACAGTACATTGTTGCAAGAAAACTCACGAGATGATGGAAAAAGCCATGACTGATGACATACAGGAATGCTTTAAATTACCCAAGGATCCACATTCAGTAAGTGCCCCTGCTTATCAGGGTTATGCAACACACTTGTTCGGATCCGCACATCCGATTCACCATAATTTGTTAAACAACAAGGCCGGCCCAAAACCGGGTTTTCATTCGGCTCGTGGCTCGTGCCGATCGGCAAACTCCGTTCGGCATTTAGGTCACCATCTGTCTAGAAAAGGCTAGACAGATGGTGATCGAAACAATTACACAAATCATCGTCATCATCTACGTAGCCTTTTCTCAACTATATTAGGGTCAGCTTCCAATCTAACCGGATGCAGCTGAATACGATACCCCTGGTAAAGCTGGTTGGCAGATTTTCGGGCTTCTGACGACATATGGCAACTAACAAAGATCCACGAATGACAGCTGGAACCAACGTCTTAACGTGATTTCCGAGCCACGGAGAGGTTACTTGGTATGTAAATAATATGGTCACCCATCAACGAACCAACCTCGGTGAGCACGTAGCTTAATCTGATCGATCGACCTGTGCGGCTGTTATTACTTCGGCCTAGATGCCGAAGTAATAACAGCCGCACGTTACCGTCACATTATATCATGATCGGGTCGTGTCATGTGTTTTTCCGAAAATGCAACATAATTATTATACTTATTCGATTTTGCCACCCGACTGTACCATTAATCAAGCCAACCTGTACAAGTGCCTAGCACGGTGGAATGGATTTAGTTGCCAACTGAAGAAAGGTAGGTACCTACTTCTCTTCTTTGGGTACCGTATTACCTATAGTCAGACTTTTAATTAGCTGCAGTAAATTGACAGCTTATGTGCTACTTAAATGACTGTAATTGGCGTCTTTTTATTTTTTCGCGGCCATCAACCAAATCTTGTTTTTCTAGTACAGAATAGTGTAACAAACGAAACATATTTGACATGCATATCTCTAAACTCAGTTCGAAATTAAGAAGTGTCATTTTACTCCAGCTAATTAAAAGTCTGACTATAGTAACTGGGTTGTGTAGGTCAGATAGGCAGTCGGTCCATGTAAAGTACTGGTAGTCAGCTGCATGCAGACTGGAAGCTGACCTCAAAACAGTTGGTAAAATGTAAAATTTGAAGAAAATAAACTTTTGACTATATTACTTGTTTGTTACGTTATTTTTATTACAGTGCGAGCACGAAGTATGCATAGGTAAAATTAAAGGTGTCGTCACCGATGATGGTAAATTAGACAAGACCAAATTTAAAGAAGTGATGGCCAAGGAGATTGATGATAAAGACCTATTGGCAGACATAACAGCCAATTGCGTCGATGGAGACCTCGAGCAGTATGGACCCCCAGATGCCTGTGACTTTAAGAAGATGAGGCATTGTTTCTCTATGCAAGCTTTGAACGTGAGTAAAAATGCACAGTACGCATATACATGAGTGGTAACAAAACCAGTATACAAGGTGGCAGAGACAACGACGCTCTACCACGGATTCAGTACATGATTCTGAAACCCCCTTTTTTTTGCTGATGGGAAATCATCAAATGACCCCTCCTCGATGCTGACATCTCTTTGAGGCGCGCGTGGGACACGTACGCGCCGTCCGGCACGGGCCTGGTTCTGATCGGACGGTGAGCTACCCATTACTCTCCGCCCGCAGGCCCGCGCCTACGGTGGCCGGGAGTCGTCACGCGGCTCCCGACGCCCGGATCGTCTCCCGCGGCGGCTGGGACGGGAGGCTCTCTGCCTGAGCCGTCCCGCCACCTCCTTCGCTAGCATTTTTGCCTTGTGATACGGAACCCTTCGTGTGCGAGTCCGACTCGCACTTGGCCAGTTTTTTTGTTAACTGACGAAGCATTTATACGCTAGAGAGTCTAGAATCATGTGCAGAGTTCATGGTTTCAGTTTGTGCGTCGATATCCCTGCCACTCTGTACCTAACCTGCGCTCGCGATTTGAATGTAAACAAATATGAATTAATCGAAAAATAACTTTAATTCCTATACAATAACGTTTAGTTTACGCTACAACTTCAAACATTTTTATAACTTTTTAATAGTGCTAGTCTGAAATCAACTTAGTTTTCATTGAAATACAGTTCATATGTACTTGAAATTGGGTGGGGGTGTGCAGCACTGCGCACTTTTACTATCAATAAAAGAATTATAAAAAAAATGCCAACATACTTTCATAATTTGCGTAAATCTTTATACCAGTGACGTCACTCATCATGTTTTTTTTTTTGCAGAATTGTCCCGAATGGAACGAATTCGCTGACTGCAACCAACTTAAAGAAGTAGTAGCAGATTGTGTGAAAACAGTTAACTCTTAAAATTATGTTCTTTCGATAGAGGTCGTTAAAGGACAGGGTGTGATGGAATGATTTTATTATATTAATCAGCTTCAATTGAATTCTGTTTTATTCCCGACAAGTGATCCACGAACCTACGAGTTTAGTAGATCGCCAACTGTGTTTCCCGTACAAAATGTATAAAAAAAAACGTGTGGTTTCGGGGGACCCAGGCCTAGATCAAGTTCAACATAAAAATCCTAGATGGCGGCTGCGAAAATATCAAAAAGACGAAAAATTTTAAAAATATTGCAGCGGCATCTTGGATTATTATTTTGACGGCTTCAGCACCCATGAAAACGACACCCATGACAAATATTTTAACATTTTTGAAGCCGCCATCTTGGACTTTCATTTTAACTTCGCTATTGGCTTCAGTTCCCTCGAAAACCATGAAAACTATCTCTCTCTGTTCCTTTATATTATAACAATAAAAAGTCGCATGGAGGGGGCATGACGCTTTTTCCAATCATTATTATTACAATCCAAGTTTAATCCTACCACAAGCTCCGTCACGAACTTCTTTCCAAAAACAATTTCATACGCCGACTAACTGCACTATCTTCATTGATTTTCACAACTTTGCTTCTAAGACGACAGCAACTCCTGTTAAACATTATTGTATCGTTATATCTCCATGCTTTAGTTAAATAATATCCAACCCCAATATTGTTCAAAAGTCAAAAATCACTCAATTTTAAATCTACCGTACAAAATCTCAAATTACAAAGATTCCGTACGTAGCTACAGTAAATAGCTGACAGAAACGTTAATTTGAAGGGAAGAAGCGAACAATTGAGGTAACAACACACGACATGTGAAAACTTTCCAACGTCGTTGTGACCGGATCGCCTCAAACGAGCCAAGTTCGCGGCAACGGTACATTTACCCCACTACTTCTGCAGTTTTAGGGTGAGGTGCTACTGAAACAAGTATTGAAACTTACAACGTTATGTCTGTTATCTTACTTTTGGTGTAGATAATAAAGGCAAGGCTAGCAAGTAAGATCTTATTGTTAAACTTGAAAATATTAAGTTTGAAGGGATCTTGTCAAGATGGTAAACGAAAACTGTCGGAGGTACTAAGCATGTACTGAGCAATCCACGCCACATGAGACTAGGTATGTGATCACGAACCTCAGCAGTTAGGAAACTATGAAGAAGAGGTCAAGACGAAACTCAATTAATTTATTTCAGTTGAAGCAATTACAGACTGTTTAAGGACTTTTGAATTGTCAAAGAGTCGATCAGTTCGAAAGATGAAGCTATTTGCCCATTCCAAAGCGTAGTACATTCTTACAACGAAGTTTGTATGGACAGTAACGGGTAACAAAAAAAACTAGGAACTGAAAATCTGGGGCAACCGTGTAATCCTCAGTAGGAAAGTACAATAAAAAAAAGTTTATGAAACATAGCGATTACAGCGATAGTCGACATTCATGAGAAGAGCTAAGTTGGCGGTTGTTATTTTAAAGCTAAATGGTGATGGGAAAACTACTTGTTTCAGTACACTATATTTTAAACTACTTACTTTTTTTTATAATACACTATCTGCGCCCCGCGGTTTCACCCGCATAAGTGTCGATCCCGTGGGAATATCGTGATAAAATCTTTCCTATGTCCTTCCCCGGGATGCAATCTATCTCTCTGACAAATTTTATCGAAATCCGTTTAGTGGTTTATAGAGGTATGAGGAACAGGGTGTAAAGTTCACTCATACTCTATAGAAAAGGGAGGATCCTCCGACCAGACTGGTGTTATGTCTGGCGGGCAACTGCCCAATGATTCATGTCGGGCCGTTGTATCTATGTTAATTGCGCGGTAAACTCTGCTTGCGCGATGTAGGATTTGCGTGACGTAGTATGACGCGTTGTTCGCATGTGGCGTTGTAGATACCGCTACATCACTCCCCCCCGGAGACCGGAGGTCGATAGTGGGCTGAGTATTGTATCTTGCGATGCTTGCCAGTCCAGCTGAGGTTCCAGTGAGTCGGAACCGGTTGCCGCATAGTTCACGGTGAGTCGGAACTGTCTGCGAAGATGTCCCCAGTGAGTCGGGGTGGCGCTGCGTTATGCTCCAGTGCGTCGGATGTGGTACAGCGCCGGGTTGAGGCTGACTGCTGGCGTCGACCAGGAGAGCATATTTCAAGGGCTCTGCTTGTGGACCGGCCGAAACTGCAGTGTGCTGTGCCGAGTTGCTGATGAGGCTGTGGGTGATGACCAGGAATGCGCGGTCGCTGCATGCTGGTGGTCAGGATACCCGTTGAAGCCGTGGAAGCTGGCTGGCTGGGTGACTTGCCGCTCTAAAGCTTGCGGGAGTGATGATGATGACGTCACGCTGGAGTAGGGGCACGAAGGCTGCGCTGACGTTCATGTTCGGGGTCACCAGTATAGAGGTATGAGGAACAGGGTGTAAAGTTCACTCATACTCTATAGAAAAGGGAGGATCCTCCGACCAGACTGGTGTTATGTCTGGCGGGCAACTGCCCAATGATTCATGTCGGGCCGTTGTATCTATGTTAATTGCGCGGTAAACTCTGCTTGCGCGATGTAGGATTTGCGTGACGTAGTATGACGCGTTGTTCGCATGTGGCGTTGTAGATACCGCTACAGGTTTAAGCGTGAAAAGGTAACATAAAGACAGACAGACAAAGTTGCTTTCGAATTTATAATATTAGTATGGATTGGAAATTACCTAAAGTTCACCCACATTTTGCCGGTCATGTTAAGTGCCAAGTAAAAGGGGGCAAGCCAATTACCATCAACCGGGTACAAATCCAGACTCCAGGCTGTTACTGAGATATTCCTCATGGAAAAACCTGGGAAACCAACCTAGGAGCACATGCTCAGCTGCGACTTGCGCATGCGCTTGCGACCGCTAGACAGATGCTCACTTAAATGTCTCACTGATATTGGCGCGTGTGTTGGATCATTCGGTTCCCTACAAAATGGTTGAGCTGGATGTTGCTGATCTACGCGTTCTGTTCGTGAACGGGCGCCGTCAGTTGAGACTGGTCATCTCTTAACTGCCAGGCCTTATTTTTAATCTTATATTTTGAATTGTTTCTTCATTTGTGTTTTTTTTACATTGTTCTCACATATAGAAGCAACAAGAATAATAATGTACCCAGGATTTTGTAATATTTTGATTTAAAAGAGTGTTCTTGGAGTTTCTTGCCCGTTCTTCGCCATAGAGATCTACGTCTTGGAATGGGCAACTAGCTTCAATTTTCTAACTAACTGACTGACAATTTAATTTAGACAATTCAAAAGTGCCTGTAAACGGTTTAATTGAAATAGGTAAATGCTTTGAGTTTGTTCTGAATGATTGAATTGAATAATTTGATGAAAATAATTTGATGACTAGAATATTGATACACGTAAATATAAAGCCATCATCATCATCATGTTTCTGCCCTGCAGGGCTAACATGCGCAAGTCGACAAGATTTTGTCGACGCATTATCTCGTGCTGAGACGACATATGTCTGTTTTTCGATGGGAGCTAACATGGCGACACTTTTAGGTCGTGTCGTTCTGACATAGAAGTCATGTCGTTCTGTCAAACCTGTTTTTGTCGTCAGGCTCTAACATGCGCGCTAAATGTTGTCGAATTTTGACATTTTCCTATGACAAGTTTCTCGTCGATGGTTTTCGTTGACGAGAAACCGCGACAAACAGAAAAAACTGAAAAGGGGTAACAGAATTCTGTCTGTGAACTTAGACAATTTAAGTATAATGGCGGTGCCGTACTATAATTATCTATTAACTGTGTATGCGGAGAGGGAGGGAAGCTAGAAAAATACAGAGGAAGGTCATTCGCGATGTCTGCAACCCATTCGACTTACGGGATAACGAGTTCCAGTCCCTCTGGCGAATTACAAAGCCTATTTATTATTTATGAAACCTATTTATTTGTAACAACTTTTATCTAATACTTACAATTTCTTTGATGCCAAAGCCATCTTCTTTGTAACAATTCCACAATTTCAAATTGTTTTGAAAATATTTGGCGCGAACCACAACAAACAAAAACCAATTTTGAATTGACCAAAATGTCAAAGAGACAATTGTATCGTCGCGTTCACAAATATGGCAGCGTTCACGCAATTCCCACCAATAATAGACCGAATGAAATGAATGAAACCGGCGTTACTAAATTATATTATGGTATGTTTTCATGCAATAGCAACATCGGTTATCTCGCGTCGAGAAGGCGAAGTCACGACGAGATAATTCTTCTCGAGCGTGTTGCGCATGTTAGGAAAAGTGACAAACGAATCGAGAACGACAAATTTTGTCATCTCGTTTATGAGCTATGTCGACTTGCGCATGTTAGCCCTGCAGGTCCCGTGTTACTTATGGACGGCGCAACACGTTTTCTTCCTCCATTCTCTTCCGTCAACTGTCACGCTATCATTCAGTCCCTTCTCTTTGATATCATTCCTTACACGATCCATATTCTTTCCTCTGTCATTCCTCTCCCTCTCTATCCATCAACATTTTTATTCATTACTATTTTAGTCGGGATCCTCCCGTTTAACCAAAAAGATTTTGCCAAAATTTCACTACCCAAACAAATTTTGGCAACCTTTTATTATACCAATGCAATGTTTGGAAAGATTTTGCAATGTACGCAAATTTTCATTTGGTCAAATTTTTACTTGACAGAATATTACTATGGATAATGTCATTTAGGCATTTGGTCTTTAATCAAATGATTTATTACAGCAAACAATCTTTAGACAATAAACGTTTGGTCAAATGATTTGTTATGACAAAAAATATAAAGACAAAAATAAGATTTTTTGGGTATTAAATAATTTAAAAATGCAATTTTATCTAAAAATAATCATTTCATACGAGATTAATTATTAAAAAAAATGCTTAGGTTAGGTTAAAACTGTGACCTCCTACGCACGAGCCGAGCGAGCGAAGCGAGCGGTGCCGCGGCAGCGGCCGGCGAGTGCCAGAAACGACAAAATTATATAGAACAGACTACCCGAAACTGAACGAACTAGTTAGACGAGATTAATTATTTTAAAAAACTTTTTAACAAAAAAAAACCGACTTCCAAAAAAAACACTACAAACTGAAAAATAACTTTAATTTCGGAAGTCGGTGTCTTAGAGATCAGTATTTTAGTTTTTGCCACCGACTTCCGAAATTAAAGTTATTTTTCAGTTTGTAGTGTTTTTTTTGGAAGTCGGTTTTTTTTTTGTTAAAAAGTTTTTATTTCTCGCTTTTTAGTGGGTCTATTTATAATTTATCTAAGTTACAATAGCCTAATGTCAACTTGCCCATCGCCTTTTTATAAAATATTCCTTTTCTCGATGCAGGGACGTTAATTGTTGAGGAGTTCTCCTTTTATTAGTTTTTAGATTAGATGCTGATAATCCTGGCTGCAGCATCAGGCCAGACTTATGTCAACATTGCATTGAACTTAAATTTAGTCCTGTTTAAAATGAGCCCAAACACGACTACGGTGCTGTAATTTAAAGGTTTGTAATTTTTCTGATGCTCCTGGCTTCAGCATCAGGTCTTCGGTGTTCCTCAGTAACAGTACGTTTATCCACACATCGAGCCCTTTTCAATGAGCCTAAACACGATATATCTGCTGTTAGTTGTCGAGGAGTTAGGTACTCTGCAGACTATCCTGACTGCAACATCAGGTCATGACTTGATGATCATGAGACCAAATGTGGCAAATGCCCTATCAAACATCAAAACAATTTACTAAAACAGTCCTTGCCTGTTCGAGTAACTTCTTACTGTTAAGGAGTTGTACCTTCCATCATCAGCCCAGCTACCTGAGATGGTGACAAACATACACAAATACACAAGATACTTCATAAAATATGCGAAAAACAATAAGTGAGCCTATAAAATTTGAGGGTTGCCCTCGATTTCTCTAAGATCCCATCATCAGATCCTAACTTGGTGACAATGGGACCACCTCAGAACTATCTACTTTCTAACAAAAAAAGAATTTTGAAAATCCGTCGACAATTGGCGGCGTATTCGATGAACAAACATAAAAAAAAAAAAAAAAAAAAAAAAAAAAAAACATACAAACACCCGAACATAGTACCTCCTCCTTTTTGTAAAGTCGGTAAAAAATACTCACTACACAGAATACTTAATATTATTATTACCTGTTTAGAATTTGTCCTAGTGGAAAAAACACCCTTGTAATAAAACGTCTTCAAAGTTAGATCGTATGCTTCAAACGGCTGCCTTAAAACTGCGAAAACTGACGATACTAAATATTTGGCAAATGTAATTTTGCGTAAAATTAGTTAATCCAACTGAAATATTTGACTAAATAAAAATTGGTGAACCTTAAAAAATAACTTGTTTACCAACTAGTGGTAAACAAGTTATTTTTTAAGGTTCACTTGCCAAACATTAGGTTTGGGTTACAATTATTTGTGAAGAGATTTTTTGCTAAGTAATAATTTGGCAAATGAAATTATGCGGAAAATTGTTTGGGAAGTGATAATTTGGCAATTTCTTTTTGGTGAAACAAGGGAGACCCATTTTAGTCACATGCGTTTTCTCCATTTTCTCCGCAAGAAACACTGGATTGAATACGAGTCTCCAATACCCTAAGAACCAACCCCTCGTCGGCTATAGCACCCCACCCTTTGCGTATATTAAGAGTAGGTGAGTTTTCATTATTGCATTAAGGGTTTTGTCTTGACACGATACTTTAACTTAGATGATAATGTTCGGGACCCTTTCTCTGTATAAATAGAGATTAACTCGGAACTCAGGTAGGGAGACTTAATTTTAGTGTTATTCAAATTAAAGTTTTTAACTTTAGTGTCTTATAATTAAGTGCTTAATTCAAATAAGATTGTGATAAAATGAGTATTGCTCTCGTGCCATCGTTAGTCTTACTAAGATACTTAGTCTTACCAAGTGGTATCGTGGTACCTATTTCCTGGGTTGTGGAGGTCAGATAGGCAGTCGCACCATGAAAAATACTGGTATTCAGCTGCATTTGGTTAGACTAGAAGTTAGACTGGACCCCAACATTGGGCAAAGTCTAGGCAGATTAATTGCATTTGTGCCTTCGTATTTTTTTTCAGTGGGTAAAATCAGGGAAGTTAATGGATTATCCTTTTGAATGAACACTACGTCAATTTGCCGTTTTATAGCCATTTCATACAAATGGATTTTTTTTTGTGGATGGGAAATCATCAAATGACCCCTTCCGCTCTGGGTGGAGCGGAAGGGAGTGTCAGACTCTTACTAACTAAAACCCACCCGTGTTCCTTCCTTAGCCCTTTATGTTCCGGGCCAGAGGTAACCCTTTCGGACAATCCCGCTGACCCGGCAGGCTTCGGCCCTAAGGGGGCCCCTCCTCGATGCTGACATCTCTTTGAGGCGCGCGTGGAACACGTACGAGCTGTCCGGCATGGGCCTGGTCCTGATCGGACGGTGAGCTACCCATTACTCTCGCAGGCAGGCCGCAGGCCTGCGCCTACGGTGGCCGGGAGTCGTCACGCGGCACCCGACGCCCGGAGCGTCTCCCGCGGCGTCTGGGACGGGAGGCTCTCTCCCTGAGCCGTCCCGCTACCTCCTTCGCTAGCATGACTGCTTCGCAGAAGGAGGTGACTGCCTCCCACTCCCTCTCGCCCCGGACCATGGCTTGCACCAGGGCCGGACGCGAGAGTATATACAAATGGCTAAGAATGGCAGTCCTGATTAGAATAAACAGACAATTTAAGTTGGTAGTAAAACAAAAGTAAGCTAAACAATTAATTTCTTAGACTTTACTTTGAAGGAGGCTTTTCAGTGAATAAGTATGAAGACTGCCTAAACATTTATGAATATTCATGGACTTTCTAGGTCTTTGTTAAAAAGGTATGTTAAAAGGCAATTAGCGGTACCTAAGGGACCTATTATTTTTTTGTAACATTTATACGCAATTAGTTTAATTTCTAGGTTGGGTAAAATAACTATGGGTTTTTGTTTTTAGGTCTTCAGCTCTGTGATTTAAATTGTGTCCTATAAACAAATGGAATAGTTTTCCCTTTTCCCATGGGACTTAAAATTATACGAATGATCATATTTTCGAAACTTTCAACTTACCATCGTTTCTGGAGGACGACACTTTGGTGTCAAACGAAAATTTCACTGTCATAAATATTACGAATTTTGTTGTAATAGGCTACGCTCACTAATGCTTAACAAAGGTCATGACCACAATTCCGCAATAAATCAAAAACTTCCGAGCAGACAACCAATTTATCAATAATTTACACCTCCTAAATCCGCATTTATGTGAACAAAGTTAACCAAAATCCGGCTAAACAGTGGAGCCATTTAGCCCAACATCAAAAACTGCAGTGTAAATTCAATTATAATGCAAATTTCGCAAAATTTTGTACGTGGGGTACAAAATGATAGTAGGCCATTGTTGCCTGATGGCTCTAGGCAATTCCCTAATGAAAAACTTCACTCTTTGTTCACTTAATCACCCTATTAACACAATAGAGGGCGCTGTTCTGAACTTATTGTTAAAATAACGGTTAATTTAGACGGGATAGTTTATTTTTGAGATAATTTAGAAACTGTTGTGATGGATATTTATACTGAAGGCTTTCAGAAGAAGACTTACAGTACTCAGGGAAGACTTTCAGTATAAATCTAATAATATTTAGTGAAAGTATTATTAACGCTTTGATGCCTAATACTTACAGGTATTTCTACAAACATAATATTGTTGTTGTCGAGTTGAAAAAGCTTAAAACGTGACAAGACTATGTTACTATTTTAAATACACAATGTCGAGGAAAATATTATGCCTGATGGCGCAGCAAGTGTCCGCGCCGGCCTCCTAGTTTTGTTTTGAAGTTCCTGGGAGCACTGACAGGCTCCAAATACGAGTGTCACCGGCTGGTGTCATTTACTTTATCAGAGCGTCACAACGATGGTTGCGTGGCGGCTGTCTTCCGACGACAGTTGATGTCAAGGGAGCCAATGTCGTACCACGTCCACGACGAACTGCTACATTCCGGCTATAATATGTTTGCATATACGCTAGTAGTGTATACTAAATCTATATACATGTATCTATATACATACTGGCTGACTATTTTTACCGTCTGGACAAAATCAGGGTATACAGGTTGACCGGAGAAGAAGCCAATTTTTTTGAAAAAACAACGGGATTTCTGTGCCATAGGCTTCTACTTCGTTCACTTTTTATTATACCCTGTTTTTGTCCAGACGGTAAAAATATCAGCCAGTACATACGATGACCTCTTCTGGTAAAGGCTATCCTATCGCCGTTATGCCTATTTATTGTCTATTTTGCCTAACATTAAGTTTAAAAAATGCCTTAAAATTATTGTAAGTAAAACAGAAACTCCAAAGCTAGGCAAGGAAATAAATTAGAATAAACTTATTTGTCTCCAAATCCTCTTCAATTTAACATCGATGATCCTTAATTACTATCATCCATCTTCGTTTCAGTACCAATACAATGTTCAACGAATTCTCACCTCAAAAATGAAGATGCTTTACAAATATATGGAGCGTTTAGATGAAATTCCTGTCATACCTCGGATTCTGAATGTATGAGGCTTTGTATGATCTCGGTATACGCTTCGTTGAGTCCTTATTATGCCGATCTATTGAGGGTGTGCCCTTAAATTTGAATATTTGTGCGTTGCTATGAAGGTGTTGGGCTGGTCATTATACTGTGGGCGGAAGGTTTTTAAGGGGCGTCTAAACGGGCTATATTTTACGACAATTTGTGGCTGCAATTATTGGCAAACATTGCCCAGCCATCAAAAAAACATTTTAGTGCATTTTATGGCTGAGCAATCAATTGCAGGCAACATGTTGCAATATGGCTGCAATAGTATGGCCTTTGATTCAGAACCCTTTAATGAGCCACATAATCCAACAACAATGGCCGACAAAATGACGCTCATCGCAGCCGCTTACATTGTTTTGGCAGAAAAACGAAAAAAAAGGACACGAATGTGGATTCGACCCTACCTAAGTAGGCGTGAAGGCGCAGCACACTTCACGTCGCGCAGAAAGTGAAACGCAAAGTACTTCACGTCGCAGGGAGAAAGGGACGCGCATATACAGTAAAACAGAACAACAATATAGATGGCCCAGATATATTGCAGTATTTTCGATTGCGAGGCGATCGTTCGGCCACACGCCGGCTACGCATAAAAATATTTTGACATACCAAAAAATATGTGGCTATAATGCCGGGCCATCCTTAAAATATTGCATAGTGTGGCTGGTATTGCTAGCAATGTTGCCGGCCACAGTATTGCAGCCACAAATTGTCGTAAAATATAGCCCGTTTAGACGCCCCTTTAGATCTTTGCGTCTCAGTATTAGATTCGATGTGATAATGACATTTAAAATTGTTTTTGTATGAGTATCGTATCCACAAGCTGACGTCGAAAGTTTCAACCGAAACGTGTAATTGATTTAGTAATTTATGGCTTGATAAAGTGACTATACCTACATCTCCAATCTTAGAAGATAAATTAGAAAATTATATTAGAAAATGCTAACTGTTAATACATTAAACGTTTCCAGAGTCAGATGAATTCAGAGAATAAATCCAAATTACCTACAGCTCCCATTGATAAAAATTCGAGAATTCACGTCGCTACTTCAGCAGTGATTCATTAGTCTCGAAAAAGGGCTGAAAAAGCATTCCATCTTAAATAATACAGCTGCTATCGCGTTACGTAATTAAGGAAACTTGTTGGTACTAAACGCTCGTGGTGGGTTCCAAGCTCTACTGTCTTAATTACGTAAAAAAGCAATAGCGATCGGGCGAATGTTTAATTAAATTAGTCTAAATTTTTCTCGTAGATACTGCTTTAAAGTTAAATGAAAATCAAGCAGGTCTGGAGTGAAGTTAAGCTCGCAATAAAATAAAGTACGCCACGCTGACTGGGTGTAAAAGAAACATGGAATGTTCGAAATGTAGTTAATTGCTTTGCCACTTTGATCAGATTTTCTTGGCACTAATATGCATGAATTTTACTGACTAAAGACCAAATTATGTTAAGAGCAGAGTATTATCACACTAATATTATAAAAGCGAAAGTGTGAGTGGGGGTGTGTGTGTGTTTATATGTTTGTTACTTCTTCACGCTCAAACGGCTCGACCAATTTTGATAAAATTTTGTATGGAGGTAGCTGACACACTGAATTAACATATAGGCTACTTTTTATCCCGATATTCCCACGGGATCGACATTTACGCGGGTGAAACCGCGGGGCGCAGCTAGTTTGAATTAAAACTTAGGAATATAATATAAATATAAACTCATATCTTCATCCCACGGGGGTAAACAGAAACTACAGAACGTCGCTACGCTAGACGAGCCAAGCACGAGCGGAGCACGAACCGAGCATCGTGTTCGCGGCGTCAAGTGTGGACGTACAACGAACGTACATCGATCACTGTCCTCGAACGAAATAAATTGCTTTGTGTTCATCAAAAAACCGACAATTGGCGGAGCACAGTCGAGCACGAACCAAATGCTCGAAACGCGCTCGAGCCTCGTAAGTTGGTCCACACTACACGAATTTGTGCTCGGCTCGTGCTCGATTCGTCTAGCGTAGACGCACCTTAACAATCCTTATGATTTTAATTTAATTCTAATATTAAAATATATATAGGTTATATACAGTGTGAGTCTTCATAATGTGCACATAACGAAATGAGGGAAACATAGCTTAATTTTATCGACGGAAAAAATATTTTCATCATTTCGATATGTGCACATTATGAAGACTCACACTGTATATAGGTTTAAGAGTACCTCCATCGGGTAAAAGCCATATAATATCGATGTCACATATCCTTGTCCATGATATTCATGTTACAAATGTATATTAATATTATAAATACAAAACTAACTCTCTCTGACTGTTATGTATTCATGCCTAAACCACTGAGCCGAAAGTTATCTGAAACAGATAGGCAGTCTCGTATCTTGAAAAGACCTTCCTGGGTAGGTACAGACGCCAATATCAAGCTACCCGAAACTGTAAAATTTTCCCCACCAATTTTGAACCTTATGCTTTAGCGATAAGGTTGAAAATATATTAAAGAAATTTGACAGATTGTAGTAACTTGATGTGCTGACGTCTGTACTTGTATTGAAAAATAATAAAATACATGCAGACGAAGTCGCAGGCCACAGTTAGTGGTTTATATTGGCCAAAACTGTATAGAAACCATGATGATGTTACATAGTACGACGACTAAGTAAAGTTGGCACGCCACGCTTGGATCAAGACATGTTCCGTGGTACATAATGGCGACATGTTGAGGGCAGCTCAACTTGTTCTGCAAAACATAGGCGTATGTAGGTATACAAGACGAGAATATACAATGTTGTCGTGACGGTATACAACCTTTTTTGTATGTTGATGCACCAGCATTTTGCCAGTGACTTCGACGTCCTCCCTTGAATTCCCTGTTCCTATTATTGTTTGTCATAAAGTAAATAACGATGTATATTGCATAAAATCCAGAACATACTGTTTGGGAGAAGACACTGGCTTCTGTTACACAGTTGTTTTACCTAGCGCAGGATATAAGGCTTCACTTTGTTTGTACCTACACATTTTATATGCCAATGGCGCCGATTCCCTTGTTCACAAACTAAACTAAATTTAAGTTCAGTACATCTTTTTCTTTCTATATCATTAAGTAAAGGACAGAATATAAATATTAGTTTAGTCTTGTCAAATTAGACAGCGCCAAACGTAAATTGACGTATTTTTAGTAGCCATCTTTTTAATCAAGTCTAAACTTGGTACCTATCATAATTTGACAAGACTAAACTAATATTTATCTTCTGTCCTTTTCTTAATAAAATAGAAAGAAAAAGTTGCACTGAACTTAAATTTAGTTTAGTTTGTGAACAAGGGAATCGGCGCCACTAAAGAATTAATTTTATATTTATTTCTAAAAATCTTTAATCCTTGTTTACGTCATAAGGGATCTCTGTGTACAATTTTAGCTTTCAACATCAAAGGATTTGTGCTGGGCGTTGATGAGTTAGTCAGTGAGTGACTGAGCGAGTTGGGATTTTTATTTTAGATGTATTGACTGAAATAACATCCACAAAAATGCCATTACTTTATTTAAAAATTTAAACGCACGTCTTGCTCGCCCCACGCGCAATCAGCAGGCAGCGTGACCATATTTCTATTTTCAAAGCTTTTTACCACGGTTTGAGCTATTCTATAGTCTTTTTTTTTAACCTTGCCCCACACTAGGAACTTCTCCTGTATTGTGGGTGCTTTTACAAACATTTGAACACGGAGTAGTGGTGGCCCAGTGGTAACGACCGCGACTTACGAGATATAGGTCGTAGGTTCGAACCCTGACAGGCGCTTTACTTTGTGTAAATTATTTCATCACCACTGCTCTCAAAACGGTGAAGGAAAACATCGTGAGAAAACCGGCATGTTAGAACCAATAATTTGAAGACATGTGACATCTACCAACCCGCACTGGGCCATGGTGGATTACGGACCACTCCCTCTCACAGAGAGGAGGCCTGTGTCCCAGCAGTGGGAACGTTATAGGCTGATTATGTATGTTATATTACAAACATTTAAACTCACATACACAAACTGCCAGACCCGGAACAACTACTGGTAGGTCATACAAATATTTCCTCATGCCAATACGAGTGAAAAACCATTTTATTGACACTACTATCTCCCAGACATCTTCAATCTCATCACAATCTTCATTGTTCATCTTCTTCTAATTCAGAGACACTGGAATTATTCTGGTTTTACCAGAGAACATAAAACTAGTCACCTATATAGAGTTAGTGTGCATTCATGTTTCCCGGTTAGCCGGGCTCCTATTTTCACTGGGGCTAAGTCAGGTCTACTTAGACACGAACCTTTTAATTTATTTTTTTCATTACTCCCTCTCTAATTTCGTCCCAAACGTGTCCCTGTCTGTGTTTTCAGAGCACACTAGCTCTCTGATAAAAATAAAATACTTACATTAGGCCTTAGGCTAGTTGCACACGCTACAATGTTTAATTAACGCAAGTTACGCTATGTGGTTAGTCGCAGTAATCTTGTTCTGGTCTACATAAATATCTTCTGTGACCATTTGGCGTTGTGTGTGTTCGGGGAGTGTGCCAAGGGATCTAGTGGTTCTGTTTAAGTCATGGACGTTTTCTGTAAACGCTTTTAGGTAATAATTAAATTCGGATATGATCGTTTGGAGTAAGCCTCATGTGTCATGTTTGTCTAAATGTGACTTGATAACCATACCCATAATCAGCCTATAATGTTCCCACTGCTGGGACACAGGCCTCATCTCAATGAGAGGGAGTGGGCCGTAATCCACCATGCGGGCCCAGTGCGGGTTGGTGGATGTCACATGTCTTCGAATTTTTGGTTCTAGGACATGCCGGTTTCCTCACGCTGTTTTCTTTCACCGTTTTGCAGTGGTGATGAAATAATTTACACAAAGTATAGCGCCTGTCTGGGTTCGAACCTATGACCTACAACTCGTAAGTCGTATCCGTGACCACTGGGCCACCACTGCTCTCGCTAGTAACGTGACTTGATACGTTAATGATATTCTTGCATTTTTTTTTTGCAGCAAAGCCACATATTTATGTAATAGTTTTCTACCAATGATCTGTCTTATCCATTTATTGTTCTAAGACTACCTATATTACATAACAAGCGATAATCTTCACAGATTTAAGAATCTGTAGGTGGTAGGTCTGTATCTGGCCACTTTATATTTTATCAATTATATAAAACAGATCCAGCAGTTTAAATAAGTGCGAGAGACTGAAAATACTCACGGAAGTAGATTACTAAAAAAACTGCTGTTCGCTCTTGCAATCCTCCCGCCTTCTGGCAAATTAATGAATTCGTCGAAACATAATTAGCGCTACTAATTAATGATTCTCGAAGTCGTAAATCATCCTTATGGTATACCTACTCTCTCAAAGAAACTATCCTATATTTACGCATAGATTCACATATTGCTACGTGACTTAATAAATAATCAATAAGACTGGAATTTCGTGCACTATTTACTTAAATTTCTAGACTAATCACACTAATATTATAAAGGTATAAATTTGTGAGGGGGTGTGTGTGTGTGTTTATATGTTTGTTACTTCTTCACGCTCAGACGGCTCGACCAATTTGGATAAAATTTTGTATGGAGGTAGCTGACACCCTGAATTAACATATAGGCTAGGCTATTATCTAGGCTAGGCTATTATCCTGATATTCCCACGGGATCGACATTTACGCGGGGCGAAGCTAGTTATCTCTATAAATGCTTAGATGTCTAGCCAGGCTACGGACGCTAAGCGATCTAATTAAGATCCATTTAGGGCCCGGAAAAAGCGCCTGTGAAGCTTCTTATTCAGCCATACTTCCATGCGATCATTAGTTTGAAGTCTACAGGCTTGCGTCAGTTCTGTTTAGCCGAGGAGAGCGGGGTGGCACCCGCGACCACATCTCGATGCATCCCCACGTCAGCTTCTAGAAAATATTCTCTGAGACTGCAAATCTCACTATTGTGGAGGGTCTTAGCGTTTATACCAAAATAACAAAAGTTGATTGAGTAGTAACATAATTATGCAAGTATAATTATAGTGTATTTAGAGCCGTAGGCTAACTACTAAATTGGACAAATCGACTATAAGCGCCTGTAAAATATAATACAACCTACCTACGTATTGTACCGGAACATAAAAATCACCCAGGACTACAGAAAGAACTTTGAAATTATTTACTGAATTTTGTGAAAATTTGCTCAACTAAGTTGTCTTGTAAAATCATAATCAATACAATTTTAAAGTTGTCAGTTAGGAAACACTGAATTCATCTAGTTAACGTCAAAAGTTAAACATAATTTAATTTTGACGTGTAAGTAAAAGGTTTTTTTAACCGACTTCAAAAAAGGAGATCTGCTAGTTAAGAATTTGAGGCCAGAAGCATAGGATAGGATGCAAAAGTGTGTTTGTCTGTCACACACATACACACACACTTTTGCTTTTATAATATTAGTATGGATGAAGATTAGCCAATAGCCATTACGGGGTATATTTATAAGCGTTGCTTCAAGTTAAGTAATGATTAGTGACTGTTGAACCATAATTTTTTTAGAACGTTTAAATAAACATCTCTCAAAGCAACGTTTATAAATAAAGGGGAATAAATGAAGTATGTATCTCTGTCTAAATTTATAATGAAATATAAGTACCTACCCAAGAAATATTGACTCTTCAGTGCACTTTACTAGAACCATTAAAACAGTTCTGTTTAATTAGTCTTATTTCTAATAAAACACTTTAAGACAAGGGTTCTTTGTGTAGTGGTATAACAGCGTCTAATAAACTTGCAAATTAATGGCTGTAAATAATGTGTCTGCTTGTTGAAATGGCTACATGCGTTTCATTGTTTCAGGTCGTGGACCTATGATGGGCTATTAGTTGTGCTAATTAGTTCTTAACAGCTGACTTCCATTGTTAAGGGCATGTTTATACTTGATGAAAAAGAATGTAGTTCGGCTAGACTCGACCCACCTACAGAAAATAACAATTTATTAGACGGATTTCATTAGTCTACATAGGACAGTCGCAAGGGAATGCTTCATAATTATTAGTAACTGGCTTCTGCCCGCGGCTTCGTCCGCGTGAAGTTTCTTGTACCCCCACCCCGTCGCAACACTTCGTATTCGCTTAGCGTTCTTTTTAGGGTTCCGTACCCAAAGGGTAAAAACGGAACCCTATTACTAAGACTTCGCTGTCCGTCCGTCCGTCCGTCTGTCTGTCACCAGGCTGTATCTCATGAACCGTGATAGCTAGAGAGTTGAAATTTTCACAGATGATGTATTTCTGTTGCCGCTATAACAACAAATACTAAAAACAAAATAAAATAAATATTTAAGGGGGGCTCCCATATAACAAACGTGTTTTTTTCTGCGTTTTTGCCTTATGGTACGGAACCCTTCGTGTGCGAGTCCGACTCGCACTTGGCCAGTTTTTTTTTCTTCTTAATATTTCATTCATACTTTTTATTTTGCTCGGCTATTAAGGGTCATAGCGTGATATTAAATAGCCTATAGCCTTCCTCGAGAATTGGGCTATCAAATGCAAAAAGATTTTTTCAAATCTGACCGGTAGTTCCAGAGATAATCGCGTTCAAACAAACAACCTCTTCAGCTTTATAATTAGTATATAGATATAGATTGTCTTAAGGGGCTTACAGGACACAAAAAACGCAAGTTTTAGAAACAATAAAAGTATTATGATCAACTGCAGTAAACAAAATCAGAAAAATATATGATATTCTTCAGGATATAATGCTAGGCAGATAATGTGTTGAAAATATAATACTACTAATTTTATACGATAGAAAAAAATCAATAAGGTACTTCTAAAAACTTTATTTTTACAATAAAATCATACTACATACAAACATTCTTATTTTCTGTCAGATTATTCTACAAGCAACATACTAAAATAGCAGTGTTTTATTTTTTTAGTTCAAACAACAGATTTTTTGTAATTAAATAATTGCTTCATATTTTGCAATAAATTACCAGCCTTGTGTCATTACGCTTCTCTTTCTTTTCTATGCAGTCCGACAGTGACCGCGCTTTTGGTCATGTAAGCCCCTTAAAGCAGACGATCGGTTCACAATTTATTAAAAAAACAACATTCCGAACGTTTTGCTTGCCGCAAAAACGTAACAAGTCCTATATTATGTATTTATAGAAGTTTGACCTTTGTAAGGGCAAGCCCCTACATATAATGTTGAATGTTAATAAATTAAATGTTTAATTTTCTAGAAGTATTTAATGAGAAACTGCACTAAATTAATGTAATAAGACTTTATAAAAATGTTATAAAAAATGTTATAAAAATGTTATAAAATGTAAGATGTTGCGCGCGAGCTCGATATAAAAACGAAGACTGACGTACTTGCGTACGTGACTATACTACATTTATTATTTAACAATATTTGCAGTATTTCTAACTAGGCCAAAGTACAATGTGCGGTTGCTGACCGTACAACCTTTTTTATGTCATATAAATGTATACATAATTATCAAACTAATATAATAAAGGCGAAAGTTTGTGAGTGTTATTTTATGTTTGTTACTTCTTCACACACAAACAGCTGAACGGATTTGGATAAAATTTGGCACTCAGATAGTTTATAACCAGAGTTAACACATAGGCTACTTTTTATCCCGATATTCCCACGGGATCGACACTTATGCGGAGAAACCGCGGGGCGCAGCTAGTTACAAATAAAAGGCGGTTTACGTGTCTGTCTGTGTAACCGCGTTGTTCTTCTAAACTACGTAACGGATTTTGATACGGTTTTCACTATCATTTAGTGAATTTATTCCGGAAGGTTTAATACATTAAGAGGAAATGCGGGTGGTAGTTTCTCCATAGAAACGCTCTCGCCTGTTTTCTTTCTGGTTAATGACCATAAAACAATGATTTTTTACAGAATAATAAATATTAACTACTCATAATTATGTCCCTATGTTTTCCTTTTTGATGATACATTATTTTTATAAATACTAAAACCCTAAAAAAATGCTCAAAATTGCCGATTTAAATCGCTGTCAACAGAGGTCTAGTGTACAAAGAGAACTATTAATGAAAAATGAAAATCATAAGGACACAGTATATATCCTTCTTATTCAGTTTATGAAATATCTTTTAAATTGCTCCAATATTGGAGGAGGAAATAGGCGAGAGCCAAAACTCGAATTATGACTTTTTACTTAGGCTTTTTCAAAAGTCTCTCCGACCGCATTTCCTCTTAATATCGACCTGACATAAAATAAAGAAATCTCGAGTTTGTCAAGTCTTCAAAATCGTGCGAATCAGGAGAGGGTTGCTAGTTGAAAATAACTTCATTTTAAATGACATTTCTATTTTATTTACGACACAAACCAAATCACAGCACGAACCACAATTAATATAAGAACTCCTTTACAAGTATTTAAACTAAATAAATTAGGTTACCCACAATTATGGTAAACTTGTCAACTTACGTGGAAGGGTGACACGTTTTCTGAACCAAAATTAATTACTTTCCATCTAATTGATTTATTGCGCTTAATTAAGCGTCTCAACTCGACGTGAGCGGTTAAGTTTCAGAGGTGTGGAAAACTAGGAAAAAAAAAACAATATAATATATTGTTTTTTTTTTTCCTAGTTTTCCACACCTCTGAAACTTTTACGAACTTTTTTAGCTGGGCCTGCTCTTGTACTCGATCTCGCCTGGTGGGAAGGTATAGATGAAGTCTTCGATAGAATAAGCGTGCCCAGAAGATTCCTGCATGTCGATTCTGTAAAAATCTCACCATGAAAATTTACGTGAAGTGAGCGTGGAGTGAGCTGTCAGTGTCATCCCACCTGATACTGGTAACAGATTTGCACTGCTGTTCACTATTGCTTTAAAGACTGAAGAGTTGTACCTACGTAGAAGGGAACACAGAACATGAACTGAAAAAAAGGATAGGTAATCAGGAACCTGTTTGACATCCTAGACATGGTCGAATCGGCTATGTCTTATGGAAAACTAAAGGCTAAATTATCCGTTTTAGTGATTATAATAAAACTAAACAATGTAAAACTACAGTTTATAATAATATTAACGTATAATCTTGTGGAGCACAACTTAACGTGCTTATTTTCTGCATTTTCATTCTAAAATAAAAGAAATAACCAAACAAACGATGAGGGCGCTACTGCGCGGTCGGCGCAGCCTTAAATAAGTAGGTACTTGCATAAAGTCAATCCGCCTAGCCATGTCCCAACTTTTTTGGTGGGTTTTACCGGATGCAGCTGGTTAACAGTATATTACATGAAGCGACTGTCTGAAATACAAAGGTAGATTAATACCTTCATTTACTGCTAAACAAATTACCCTTTATTTTGCGAAGTCGGGTAAAAAAAAATATCCGGCAAGGATGAAGTCATCCTTTTTTTCTAGAACTTGAGTCTATAACTAATCACTGGGCTTAGTTTGAAAGGTCAGCCTGTAACCTTTTTTTTTACAAAAAATACATTGGTGGGTAACAAAAAGGTTAGGTACCCAAATAAAACTCCTCTCAAAAATAATGTAGGTATAAGTACATAACTAGTTATATAGATAAAGGGTTTATTTATAAACGTTGCATAATTAAACGTTAAAAATGTATGATTAAACTCATTATTTAACTGTAACTGTTGCGAATCGAACTCGTTACAGTGCAGCATAATATCACCTTCTTTCGGAACATTAATTGTATTCTAAATTCTAGTATGGCTGTCAGGTTTGATACCTGATTGATTTGACTTTTGGATTTTGCGATTGAATGTGAAAATAAACTGTGGTTACCTACCAGCGCGTTTTAGTTACATTATATTGTAGTCTTTGGTTACGATCATAATAGTAACGTTTATAAATAAACTCCAAAAAGTTAAACTTATTATTATTACTTTTTAGGGTTCCGTACCCAAAGGGTAAAAACGGAAAACTATTACTAAGACTTCGCTGTCCGTCCGTCTGTCTGTCACCAGGCTGTATCTCATGAACCGTGATAGCTAGACAGTTGAAATTTTCACAGATAATGTATTTCTGTTGCCGCTATAACAACAAATACTAAAAACAAAATAAAATAAATATTTAAGGGGGGCTCCCATACAACAAACGTGTTTTTTTCTGCGTTTTTGCCTTGTGGTACGGAACCCTTCGTGTGCGAGTCCGACTCGCACTTGTTAACCTTTTACGAAGAAAACAACATATTATTCATGAAAACGAATATTTTGTGAACAACAACAATCTATTACAGTTTCATCTCATGATTTTAAAGTTAAGTCTGTAAACTTTCAGTATTAATGGGCAAACTGAAAGTATTATTCAAATAAGCTTGTATTTACCGATAAAACTACTTATCTCAATTGGTTTCATAGTAGTTTTCTAGTTTCGAAAGTGGTGATAGATTTACGGTGACTTTTATTCGGTAAAGTTTTGTTTTATTTTCTTTCAAATAGGATTTTAATGTTTAATATCAGAATAAACAATTTTGTAAAAGAAAAAAACTGGTAAAAATAAACCAATGAATAGAGCGTTTACGACGTTCGGCATTTCATACAAACTTTCAAGCCCTTGTTTTTCGAAATGAATGAACCGATTTTAATGAAGCTTCATACGGATAAGCAGCATTCATTTCGAAAACAAGGGCTTGAAAGTTTGTATGAAATGCCGTACGGTGTAAACGCTCATAAATGTTTCGAAATTCAGCTCATCTAGCGAACCTTTACCTAACTATATTGGAATCGCCTTCCAGTCTATTTGGAAGCAGTTGAACACCATAGCGGAGATAACTTGGCGTGACTGCCTATCTGACCTCTACACCCCATTTAATGTAACGATATACTAATAAAAAAAATATTATGTAGGTACAGTCAACAGCAAAAGTAGATGATGAAAATCAAAAATTCAATACTAATGAACGGAGTTCGCGTCAGAACTGTGTGGCGTCGAAGTGATTCAAAAGTATTCTAAGTAGTAGTACTTCGACAGACACAGTTCTGACGCGAACTCCGTTCATTAGTATTGAATTTCTGATTTTCATCATCTACTTTTGCTGTTGACTGTACCTATCCCTGGCACACAGACGATCCTTAATCAACTTAAAAATCAAGGAAGAATAAGTTAGCAATGAAAATGAATATTTAAAGCGACATGAACGAAAATACAAAAAAAGAAAGACAGATACAATTAGCGTATGTGTAGATAAATTTAGAAAAATAAAATCACTCCGTAAGAAGAAAACAAGATAATTTATTCTTACGGGGGTGACATGTTCAAATATGAACAAAGTAAACCTCCATTAGTATATGTATGTATTCCACATTGGGCACCCGCTTAAATGGCACCTGAGTGAATGTGCCGCTGTCTGTCAGGTGCATTCACTCAGATGCCATTTAAGCGGGTGCCCAATGTGGAATACAACTAAATAAAGATAAAAAAAGAAGATAACGAATTTAATTAAAATGTAGCTATCTACCCATCCGGAAAGCAATTACACACAACACGACAATACAAATTTGAACAAGTCACAATAGCCAACGCCTTTTTCCTTCATGACATTCCCTCAGAGGTCAGTTTCTTTGATCGTCTGTTGGACAATATTGACATGGCCGACACGGTTCTTTGTCACAGAAACACGGTTTTTTTTTACCGGCTTCAAAAAAGAAGGAGGTTCTCAATTCGGATGTTTTATTTTTGTACTGGACTCTTTTTTATCTGTTGGTAAAAGTGATGGTGTATATGTATTAGAAAGAACGAAAGAGTAACGTTTATTTGAACACATTTCGTGAAACACAAAATACAAATAAAAAGTGAAAATAATGTTTTAACAACAATGATTAACGAATTTAACGACAAATTTCCATTTCAGCATTTCCCAGACAAATGCTGGCAGCTGCGGGATGCTGGCTACTGGATGCTGACTGCTGGATGCTGGTTTTATAAGGTTTTAAATAATTCTTTACTTACAACGACAACTTATGAGTAGGTTTTTCTTTAAAATGTGTGGTTAAACACGTGGGAGTCTAGACGTAAATTATTTTTTTTCTTAATTTTTGTAAATTTTTTCTGGGTATTTTGACCCTACCTAAAAGTTTATTTTTACCTTTAAGGTCGTATAGAGAACTTTCACAATACCTCGGAATATAAATGCGCTCATTACCACATCATCATTAATGAATCGTCCAAGCGTCGAATAAGTTATGAAGCGACTATAAACATAATACGGGATTATAAGGGCTTTTACAGATGAGGAAACGGCGGCGCCACTAGTAGTGGTTTCAAAATGCGGCGATTAAATACTTTTTATTTCTCATACTCGGAAAGTAGTATTTGTTTGATCCGAGTACCGGGTGGAAGACGCTGCTTTCCACCTTTGGGCGGGAAAGACTCACAGTAATTGCTTCCCATTCAAACGCCAGAATTAATAAAAAAAAAATAGAACTAAAGGACATGTTATGAAATGGGCTTAAAATAATATTTTTTTGGACAGCTGCCAAGTGTGGTTTTTCTAATAGGGAAACTTATTCAGGATGGCCTTACAAAAAAAAAAAATATTACATAACCATTATTGAAAAAAAAATATTTCAAATCTATATAATATTTTTGATGTCGTAATATTATTTTTGCAAATTGAAACAAAGAAAAAATGTATGAATATCATATTTTTTTTTACCTTATTGTTATTTGAAATATTCTAAAACAATATTAGATGGCTTAAAATAAAACTAAGGAATTATCTCCATGATTTTTATGATTGATTGATTCCTTTGCCTCCTAATGGAATCTATGAAAACATTACCTGTGCCAGTAAGGTTGTAGCACTTGTCAGTACTCAGTTGAAAATTGAATTGAATTTGACACTTGATTGACGTTCACATTTCACAATGACAATAATGACATCCAACCGAAATCAATAATTATTGTGGGTTGCAATTTATTTTTTAAATAACAATTATTAAAAAATAAAAATAAAATATACAGTCTCCTTAATTTATGTACTTTCATAAAATTAAAATCTCTTCCCTGTTCACAGCAGCATCGAATAAAAGCCCAGCCTCCATACAAAAACCTAACATGTCCTTTGGTGAGGTAGTCAGCTACGAAATTTTTTACAAACTTAATTAAGAAAAATGCTGCGGTCTTGTGAGTGTCAGCCAGTGTGAATTAAAAAAAATCCTATTAGGACGGCCCGCGGCGGTGACGCGGTGTATACCATATTTAAAATTTAAAAACGACTATAGTACAGTCAACAGCAAAAGTAGATGATCAAAATCAGAAATTCAATACTGATTAACGGAGTTCGCGTCAGAACTGTATGGCAGAGCTGTTGCTGTTGTTGTTGTTGAGCTGTGTGTAGAGACTGTGTGGCTGTGTGGCAGATTTCTGACGCGAACTCCGTTCATTAGTATTGAATTTTTTATTTTGATCATCTACTTTTGCTGTTGACTGTACCTACTTATATTTAACTTTAAATTTCACAAATTATTCTAACCTCTCAATTAATTTTAAATAGGTACTATCCATGTTATTATTATCAATAAATATTTTGGAAAAACTGATATTTTTTCCTTTCCTTATAATCGAAATGAAAAGTAGAGTGTTTTACACGGGTGAAAGTCATCAATTCCTTTCGTCCCTTGTATAACAATCTACTATTACTGCTTGTTCAATAAAATAGCAATGGGCTCGCCCCCTATTTCATGAGACCTAAACATAACAGGCGAAATATAGGTGTACTAAAGGTACACTTTTGCCTACCCCTTCTGGAATACAGGCAGATGTAGGTAAAGTTAAAAAAAAAAAAATACTTGAAATACGAGTATATGTGCGCACTTCGCGGCAGTTATTCAACGCCTTCTTCTGCTGGTGACAGAAGCGTCTCGTCTAATAGAATGTCATTGAAACGGCGGCGTATGATTTGCGTACACACGCCGTAGCTTTGTTGCGGCGCCAACAATAATAATATTTAACAGTCATTTTCAGATAAAATATTTTTCAGTAACTGTTTTTTTTTAATAACTGTTTAAAATACTAAACATGTGAGTTCTACTGACCAGTTTTGTATTATTAAAGTTCAGATCAACCAGAAAATATTAAGGAAATGCGATTACTAACGAGTCACAAGTGCCATCATGCAGGCTGGATCAGATACAGGGTGGACATCACCGCGTAAACTGTCACCATGAATTCAACAAATGATTCTAGAACCCTAGCGTAGAAATATTACGTAGGTATTTTACCTACGCGGTCAAAATGTATCCAGGTAAAGCAAATTTTCGAAAAAAATTAACGCAGGGTTCAGAATCGTGCAATGAATCCATTGTAACATGTTGCGCGTCAATTTCGCTGCCATCCTGTATTGTGTTGGTTGCAACAAAACCCGTGATCCGAATATATTTTTTTTATTTGATATTATGAAAGAAATTATTAAATGTAACTTTAAGCCGGAAACAACTTTAATAATATTTATGGGAAATAGGGGTAATTTAAATAAAGGAGAATTACTCCAATATCATAGAACATTGTGCAACCTTAGCTTAAGAAAAATTGTTTTGTTTACATTGCCTTACAGTAACAGTTTGCCACAGGAAGAAAATAACTTAAGATTTGACATGAACATGACATTGCACAATTTGACATATAATGATAACTTATTCCAGTTAATTGATACTAACTGTTATGTTGGTAATAATTTATATTTGACAAAAGATAGATATAATATTGTTATGTACTATCTTTCTAACTATCAAAAAAGACAGATAGCTGTGTCGCTATCATATTTTTTTTCTATTTCAGCCAAACATTTGGCTAAACAAATTGCTCCTATTGAGCAATGCAATGACTTTTTAAATTACTCTGCTAATAATTTGGTTGAAATTATTGACATTAATCATTTAAATTAGAAATTAAGACAACAGAGGCAACCTCTTGCAAAAATGTAAATAAGTCAAATGAAAGTGTAAAAAAATTAAATAGTATCAATCTGGTGCATCAAAATATTCAAGGTTTTTCAAACAAAGACTTAGAAGTAGAATTATTCCTGAATTGTTACAATATAGATATTCTTTGTATGACAGAACATTGGCTTAAAAGTCACCAGTTCATGTTCAATTTTAGTAATCACCAGGTTGGTAGTTCATTCAGCAGAGTAAATGCTATACATGGTGGCTCATTAATTTTAATAAATAACCAGCTTAAGTTTAAAGACCGAAAGGATATTGTGAGCCTCTCTGTTGAACGGACAATTGAAATAGCCTTTATAGAATTGGAGCAGTTCATTATATTAAGTGTGTACAGACCTCCTTCAGGATTGTATGATTGTTTTGAAAAAGTTATGGATGAAGTGTTGCACAAAATCTGTAATACAAACAAGTCCATCATCATTTGTGGTGATTTTAATGTTAATTTGTTAGAAAATTCTGGGTTAAGTACTAAAATTATAAGTTTGTTTCAGTCATACAATCTTGCAAACCAATTTTTGGAGCCCACTAGAATAACTCCTACTAGTGCCACATGCCTAGATAACATTTATACAGATGTTATACCAACCCACAAAGACATTATTAACCTGATAGACTCAGATCATTGTGGACAATTGATCACTATTCCAAATAAAAACAAAAAAGTTACTAAAAAAGATATCACTGTTAATCCAAAAACAACTAATCGCTTGGAAACATTTAAAACTAAACTCATGGGTAAATTACCACTTTTGTTCACTAATGATGACCCTAATCAACAATATAAAGATTTTTTTAATATGTATTGCACACAATTTGATAACACATTTATTCCAAAAACATTATCGGTTAATAGTATTGCTTCCTTCAGTGACTGGGCCACCATTGGTATACATAAAAGTAGAAAACGACTTTATGAATTATATGAAGAACGGATTTGTATAAACACTGCTGAATTTAATTTATATGTTAAGAATTATTCTAAAATATTTAAAAAAGTTTGTAGTATTGCCAAGTCACGTTATTTGAGTTCAAAAATTAAAAATAGTAGTAACATCACTAAAACGACTTGGAATGTCATTAATAGCGAAACGGGAAGGTCATGCACCCGAAGTAGTGACTACAGCCTTGTTATTGATGACAATATAATTAAATCAGATTGTCAAGTCGCCGCGGCCTTTGAAAATTTCTTTGCAGAGATTCCCGTATCAACTACTAAATCTCTTAACTCATCACCCATTGCTGCAGAGTCTTTACTTAAAGAAAACGTTCCAGTTTGCGATTCTGAATTTCACTTCCAATATGTAACCTGTAAAGATATAATTAAAACTTTTCACACGTTAAATGTTAAAAAGACCGCAGATCTATGGGGTAATTCTGTGGATGTTGCTAAGTCGATTATAGACATTGTAGCACCTACTTTAGCTGTTATATTTAATAATTGTATTGACCGTGGTGAGTTTCCTGATCTTATGAAAAACAGTAAAATAATACCGTTGTTTAAATCGGGTAGTACATCAGACCCTACTAATTATAGACCTATTTCAGTACTACCTACCTTTAGTAAAATTTTTGAAAAACTTATTTTAAATCAATTGCAAAGATTTTTTAATGAAAATAAATTACTACATAACAAACAGTTCGGATTTACAAGGGGTCGCTCGACTACCGATGCAGGAGTTGAACTTTTAGGACATATTTATAATGCATGGGAGGACAAATGCGATGCTTTGGGCATCTTTTGCGATTTGTCCAAGGCATTCGATTGTGTTCTTCATGAAACATTAATCAGGAAACTGCACCACTACGGAATCCGGAACGCCTCTCTGGATCTTCTTACTTCTTACTTGAGTGATAGGATTCAGAGAGTTGATGTTAACGGAAAAAGGTCACCCGGATCTGTAGTAAGAATGGGGGTCCCCCAGGGCTCAATTCTCGGCCCATTTTTATTTATTATTTATATAAATGACTTGCCTTACCTCATAAGGGATGAACATGATATAGTGTTGTTTGCTGATGACACTTCACTTTTATTTAAACTCAAACGTCAGCAGCTGGTAACTGACAATGTAAATAACGCCCTTGCAAAAGTAGTTAACTGGTTTAATGTCAATAACCTACTTCTTAACGGAAAAAAAACGAAATGTATTAAGTTTACCATACCCCACGTTAGACAAGTAGAAACTAGTGTTCACATTAAGGATGAAGAGTTGAAACCCGAAGATACCACAGTATTCCTAGGCATAACGTTGGATGCCAAGCTTCAATGGGGCCCCCATATAGATAAATTGTCAAAAAAGCTTAGCTCTGCAGCATACGCCGTTAGGAAAATTCGTGATTTAACTGATTTAGAGACAGCCCGTTTAGTATACTTTAGTTATTTTCATAGTGTGATGTCGTACGGTATTCTGTTGTGGGGAAATGCCGCCGATATTCAGACAATTTTTATTTTACAAAAAAGGGCAATTCGTTCCATTTATAAATTAAGTCCCAGACACTCCCTCAGAGACAAATTTAAAGAGATTAATATAATGACTGTGTCTTCTCAGTACATTTATGATAATCTTTTGTATGCACATAAAAATATTAATCTGTTTAAAAAATACAGTGATATCCATAACATAAATACTAGGAACAAACACAAATTTGTTGTTCCTACAACAAGGCTCAAAAAAATGGGTGGCTCGTTTAGATGCCAATGTATACGTTTTTATAATAAACTTCCTAGCCACATTCAAGAACTAAGCCTTAATAAATTCAAATCTTTTATAAAGCGAAAACTATGTCAGAAAGCCTATTATACTGTAAAAGACTATATTGAGGACAAAAAGGCTTGGGATTGAGCTGCTCCAATAGGTTTAGAATGTTGTTTTTATTTTGCTATTTTACACTTTAATAATTTTCTTTTTTTTTTAAGTATCTATTTACTTAAATATTGACATGTACATTTACTGTATAAAGTATTATAAAATATGATGTTAATTATTGTGAATGTGAGGACTATGTGGGTAATTTTTTGTTTTTCTCTCTTCATTTTGATCATGATCTGGCAGTTTGAGTAGTTTATGCGGCCTACCCAAATGTCCTGTCTTTGGTATTGTTCGTCGAATCGTTGAGCTCCTTAAGTTCTGAGTTGAGCTGCACGGTTACTGACAAATGCGTGCACTGACTGGACAGGTCCGCTCAATCTGTGTGGTTCTTTCCTCAAAAGACCATTTCAGACACTAATCTACATGGTCCTCAAAGATTATGTCCGGATTTTTTATATACACATTGACATTGATGAATTTTATTTAGACAATGACATGAATATTTACTTTGTAAGTAATTTTTATTATTTTTTTTTTATTTAATTATTGTGAATGTGAGGACTATGTGGGTCATTTCTTTTTTTCCTTCTTAGTTTTAATCATGATCTGGCAGTTTGAGTATTTTATGCGGCCTACCCAAATGTCCTGTCTTTGGTATTGTTCGTCGAATCGTTGAGCTCCTCAAGTTCTGAGTTGAGCTGCACGATTTTTGACAAATGCGTGCACTGATTGGACAGGTCCGCTCAATCTGTGTGGTTCTTTCCTCAAAAGACCACTTCAGACACCAATCTACATGGTCTTCACACGATCTGACCAAGTTTTTGTCTGGACTTTAAAAGAGACTGTGACTTCTGAGTTTGTTTCGGCCTTTCTTCTCAGAATAGTCAGTTAGGAAACGCCGACCTCATCTAGTTTAAAAAAAATATGATTGACGTGTAAAAGTGTTTGTACAAACCTACTTACAGAAATAAAATCATTTATCATTATCATTTATCATTTATCATTTATAACTGAGAAAACTGACAAGATTTAAACCTTCAAGCAGACGCTCGGCGTCGAATCGACCGCACTCGATACATTTACGTTATTTCTTGTCGCATGTATTTCCCATCCCTAGTAGACTATCATTGTTTCATTGTGCACGAAATAAACTGTTTACCTCCCCTCCCCGCATCCTCCGGAGTGCATAGATCGCATTTGTTTTAGTTGCGGCGTCGAAAGCACGCAAGCACGCGAAAGTTAGAGGTATAAGAAAATGTATGGTGCCAAACTGCTTACTAATCTAAAGAAAATTAGAATATTATTTTGATTGTATAATTTTTGAGAGCACTGGTGGCCCAGTGGTCACGGACATGACTTACGAGTTAAAGGTCGTAGGTTCGAACCCAGACAGGCGCTTTACTTTGTGTAAGTTATTTCATCACCACTGCTCTCAAAACGGTGAAGGAAAACATCGTGAGGAAACCGGCATGTCCTAGAACCAAAAACTCGAAGACATGTGACATCCACCAACCCGCATTAGGCCCGCGTGGTGGATTAAGGCCCACTCCCTCTCATTGAGAGGAGGCCTGTGTCCCAGCAGTGGGAACATTATAGGCTGATTATGGTTATGGTATAATTTTGTTTTATGTCCTAACGTAATGATAATGTGAAAAAAAAGGTTATTAAATAATTAGTGTTTTAAATCCCTGAAATAACCCATAGATTTTTTATTTTAAGTTACCGCTGGTGTTACAAATGGCCGCGCGCCCGCTTGAAGGTTAATCAGCATCATTAGATCGTACCAAAAGACAATAAATACTGCCACTTAATTAAGCGCTGCATAAACTTCCCACAACCACCGACCACTAATGCCAGCCACTAATAGTCGCTTGCAGTTGCCAAGTCAGAGATAGCGCTTAATAAAGGTAGGAAATTAAGTGACCTCTAGATCACAAAATAATGAAGGTTGGTAAAAGGAGTTCCCATAAAGCTGCTTTAGCGCTGTAGGTACGTCTATTCATGTTTAATATTTCAATAGGCTTTAAGTGTTTTCATGCTTTTGAATATTTGCGGTTTATAATGTAGGTTGTGGTCGTAACTTGTATCTTTATGAGAAATGTTTAGTTTAGATAGTAAGTATTATTCATTTTTATGTTTTTTCATCTAATAATCAGCACTTTTCGAATGTCAAAATTACATAAGACAGTGCACCAAAACGCACGCCCTTCACCACTTCCTAGTGCGTTCGCTGGGATGAAGAAGTGACGCAACAAAGTCCCCAGCAGCAGTAAGTTATCATTTATCTAGCCTAGGTAACATCAGCGTTGCTTCAATAAGGGATGGGTGTATTACATGTACGATGAGTAAGACTCCTGTGTGCTTTATCTCTTGGAGGATATTAGAGTAGGTAGATACTCATGGCATGTACCACTTTTCTAGTATCTTCTTTTGAATGACACAGCTAATTTACCCAAGTCTTGTCCGGGTCCAGAACGAAAGAAAGAGTAGAGGAAAATAAATGTCGTTATCGTTATGAAAAAACTATAAAAGTTTTTGCATTCTACGAATGCCCAGCTTTTCAACATTCATCATCATCAGCCTACAGCAGTCCACTGCTGGACATAGCCCTCTCCTATTGCACGCCATTCAACTCGATTTTCGGCAACTTTTCAACAATAAAGTTGTAACATTGCTAAGGTCTTACGTCGCGACCACGGATATCTATGGTCGCGACCCTGAAATTTTTAGACACTTGGACAAGAAATCTTACCTACAGATCAGCGCCACACCCCTACTTTTATCAGTCAAAATTTTCACGCGCATACTCGTATATCCGTCATAGAAGGAGTGAGTGGAGGGCCTTGTGGCTAAGTAATAACAGTTGGACGGGTCTATCGATCAGGTTAAGCTACGTTTGCCGCGGTTGGTTCGTGGATGGGTGACCATCTTCACATACCAAGACCCCTCCATGCCTCGAAAAGCACGTTAAGCCCTTGGTCCCGACTGTCATTCGTAGATCTATGACAGTCGTTACGGGCCGAAAGTCTGACAACCAGTCTTACCAAGGCGTTTCGTATTACCCAGTAACTGGGTTGTGGACGTCAGATAGCTAGTCGCTCCATGTAAAATACGGATATTCAGCTGCATCCGGCTACACTGGAAGCCGACCCCAACATAGTTGGGAAAAGGCTAGGCAAATGATGATTCGCATATCCGTCATAACTACCGCCGAAAATGCATGAAGTTCGCAAAGCTACGTATGCAGCCGCAAAGTCTCGGGATTTGATTAGCATAAGGTTACTAAATCCCTCGGTTTGGCCTGCACATTTTATTTGCATAACTACCGGGAATGCTCGCCGCTTGAAACTGTTTGCATTAACATTAATATCGTTTTAAATTATATAAGTGTGAGGGATGTCCATTTAAAATGGACTTTGTAGATTTATTTCGGGAGTATTTGAATAATATCTAAGTAAGAATAAATATTTCGGAGTGAGAAATATTACACATACATCCATAAACTCACGCCTTTTTCCAATAAGCTGATTCTTCTATAGGTACTCCTATTGCTTATTTTACGAAAAATATTACATAAAAAATCATATATTTTGTACTACGTCAGACATCTTTTTAGGGTTCCGTACCCAAAGGGTAAAAACGGGACCCTATTACTAAGGCTCCACTGTCCGCCTGTCCGTCTGTCACCAGGCTGTATCTCATGAACCGTGATAGCTAGACCGTTGAAATACATAAATATGATGTATTTCTATTGCCGCTATAACAACAAAAAATACTATAATAATAATAATAATAATTGAAAAGCGGTCCCCCAACTGCCATAATATGGCAGTTGGGGGACCTCTTTTCAAATAAAACAGATAAATTCATAATATGAATTTATCTGTTTTAGACTCGTTACATAAATTCTTTAAGTCGGGGGTTTTTAAATTATTTTATCCTTTCCAATTACATTTCGTCGTGGGTTTTTTTCAAAAATTTTAATTTTGCTTTTTATTTCAAACTTTTTAAAGAGCATAGGTTCATTATACACATCAAGAGAAGAAAAGATATGAAAACCGCATCAAAATCGGACTAGTACCTAGTTTTGGAGATAAATGGCAACATTGGTTTGTACAAACAAATGTTACTGCAGCGCGCCCTGGTGAGTTGTCACCGTAACACCTATCTAAGAACATGCACCGGTCAAATCCAAACCCATCACTGAAAACCGCATCAAAATCGGACTAGTAGTTTTGGAGATAAACGGCAACATTTGTTTGCACACACATCCTCTCACCCCAAACGCATATACCGTCTCCATACCGTCGTGAGTAATAAAAACAGAATAAAATAAATATTTAAAGGGGGCTCCCATACAACAAACGTGTTTTTTTCGGCGTTTTT
Organism: Oligia strigilis; assembly: GCA_951800025.1. Classification (NCBI taxonomy): domain Eukaryota; kingdom Metazoa; phylum Arthropoda; class Insecta; order Lepidoptera; family Noctuidae; genus Oligia; species Oligia strigilis. The sequence goes on from OX637543.1 coordinate 17,700,438, forward strand.
GCCTTGTGGTACGAAACCCTTCATGTGCGAGTCCGACTCGCACTTGGCCAGTTTTTTTTATACTTGACTGGCTGACCCGGGGAACTTCGTACCGCCTCAGAATATAAATTATCTTCGTTATTATTATTTTCGTAAATTTTACCATGTTTTAATATCTGCTATTCGAAGCGAAGATAAATCCAACAAATCAGAGATAAAAAAATCGGTTGGTTAGTTATAAATGGTGTAACTAACCCAACTTTGTTTTATTTATATAGAAAATATATATAGATATGTAACAGGTGTTCGCAAAAAAAAAAAAGTTGATACCTTTCTAGTTAATAAATGAATGTTGTTTCTACCTTATACAAACATACAGGATTACATCGCACATCCAATTAATTGAGAATTCTCATGTTTTTATAAGCTGTTTCAACAGACTGAAGTTGCTTAAACACGGAGTACTTACATGCCATGCACTCATATCACCCATATGAGCGCCGGGGCTTAAAACCACAAACTTAATTCGAATAGCGTAGACGTAGATATTACATTAGTCATAATGAAATTATAGGTCGCTGAACAGACCTATGCTATATGACTGATGTAATGCGTAACTTGAAGATATTTATTGGATATATTGGAATTTGTTTGAGCCGAAACTGAAGAAGAACCATTATTGAAAGGCATGTATTTATAGACTAGGGGGACATACCACTTGGGAAATAAACGTGTGGGTGTTAACTTGTCTAAGTTTCGTTATGTTTATGTCTCGTCCGTTGTATAGTATTATTGTATCTGGGTACCCAATAACGGTGAGGCAGAAAAATGGATGTGGTTTCATGGTATCCAGATTCAGGATAATCATCGAACCTCTAATAATTCCCATTTTGCTTATATAAAAAATCATTAATTATTTATTTATTCACTATGTATCTACTCTGACCTTTATTTAATTACATATTAACACCAAAATATACATATTATATACAAGTACCTATATAATAAAAAAAGGATATTATCTAAAAATATTATGGAACAGTCAATCTCAAATCAGGTTGTCAAAATCGAAATGTGTCATTTTCGATACGATATCTTGTCGTATGATTGTGAATAGCTATGCAGCGGTGCTATTCTGTAAAAATCTCACCGTGAAAACTTAGGTGAAGTGAGCGTGGAGTGAGGTGCCAATAGTGTCAATTCCTAGCGAAAACAAACTCACTTCACCTAAGTTTTCACGGTGAGATTTTTACAGAATCGACCGGCAGGGCTCTGCATAGTACATTTTCTTGGGTGGTATTTTATAGTGTTTAAAGTACGCAGTTATTTAAAGAATTTGTAGGTAATTAAGTAAAATTAGTTCTATTTAATTAAAGCTAGAATTTACGATCTTAATTATTCACGTTACCTGAGTATCTTTAGTAAACATAATTTTTTATTGCAGACGTAATAAATTAGAACCTACATTTACTGCTTTTATCTAGTACTTGCTAAAGTAAATTAGTTGCAAAACACCGGTAGCCGGTACCGGTACCGGTATTCGGTATAAATTTCACCGTAACAGGGCCGGAGAGAGATCAGGCGCAGGACCAACGGCTTCGTTCTTCTCCATAGAGATCTACGTTTTGGAATGGGCAACTAGCTTCAACTTTCTGACTAACTGACCGACTATTTGACAATTCAAAAGTGTCTTTGAATGGTTTAATTGAAATAAATGCTTTGAGTTTGAGTTTTTGAGTTCACGTGCTTTCCGAGACACGGGATATCCCACCGCAAACTTCGAAACTCCGGGCTGTTGTTACTAAGAAATTCCTAAAGCCCTGTACGCACGAACGAACAAAAACATGGTGAACACGAACATCGAAAACTTTTTTCGCACGTACGTAGGTACCACTAACGAACATCAAACACTGTGTTCGGCAAAAATGTTCGTGACGATCCAATTGGGTTGTTCTGTGCGGACGCTGTTCGGAGAAATTTGACACTACTACTACTACTTTGGTTACTGAGAGGTTTAGCGAACACAGGTAGAACTGTGTTAAGCCGCGTACGCACGAACGAACAAAACATGCTGAACACGAACATATTGGATCGCCACGAACATTTTTCACGAACACAGTGTTATGTTCGTTAGTGGTACGCACGTGCGAACAAAGTGTTCGATGTTCGTGTTCACCATGTTTTTGTTCGTACGTGCGTACGCGCCTTTAGCGAGCCGTTTTTATTCGCTTTGCTAATTGACGTCCACACGTACGAACTAAATGTTCCGTGATCAATGTTCGTGTTCACCATGTTTTGTTCGTTCGTGCGTACATGGCTTAAAGACGTGTACGCACGACCGAACAAAACAATGATAAATCAATAATGGAAAAACCCAACTTTATAATAGAATCCAGCGAGATATTTGTGTAACACACTAACAATAGGAATGGCTTTCATTTTGACAGTTCAACAACATTCATTGCGTTATTAACGTTGTTGAGTAGACAAATTTTTCGAACTTATGAAGCAATGGATTAGTAATATCCTTCAAAATTATTCAGATTGTGCTTGATAGTGTGTAACGAAATTAGGGTGAAGGTTTATCTGTAGACCAAGTTGAAACTATCGAGCCATTTTTTTAATTTTGAACTTTATTCCGACTAAGTTAAAGTTCTTATTATAGGAACCGACGTTGAACTATTTTGCATTAAGAACTTTACGTATTTCGGAATAAAGTCCAAAACACAGTAACTGGCTCAAAGGTTTAGGCTGGGTCTAAAGTTAGAACTCGCAAAAGGCTTGTTCAAGAAGTTCCATAAAAATGTAAAAATATTCTCTATTTAATTTGAAAATTATACCTTTTTCAACTTTTATTTGTAGATAATGAGAACTATCTTTGGCACTACCAAAACCAGACAGTATGGTGATAACATTGTTCTGTATAAAGGTATTTTCAGTAATGGAAGATTAAGATTTTTCTAATGATAATAATCAGACCGTTACCAGAAGAAAAAACCAACAGAAAATCCGTAACATTCCCAAAAAAATACTCCAAAAACATCTTTACGCTTATATGTAAAACATTCAAGCCAGTTAATATTTTAGTACCCCGAAATATTCATATAAAAGCAAGTCTTCGATTAACAACGTAGCGATACCAAGAAAAGCTTTCTAAAGACCATCTTTAACAAAAGATACTCTTTTAAAAATGGCCCATTATATTTTCCCGACGTTTTATTAAAACTAAACGCTGTGGAACTGCGTAAATATAAAGAAAAATAATAAATGCTTAGCTTAAAATTTTTGGAGGCTTATAAATGGCCAGTATTCCATTATTTCTAAGCAATAAAGGTCTCTGTTCATTTTTTAAATTGCTAAATACATAGTATCTATTGCGAAACTTTGTTTTGTGTGTTGCCATTGTTATCCTGTTTACAAAGAGTAATGATATTCGATGAGTATTCTAAATTTATTTTGGATTCAAAAGAAAATATTAGCAAAAAGAAATACTCCATTGTTATAAGTGAATTGGTCACAGTTCTTCATTCTGCCTAAAAATAAAAGATGCTACGAGGTTCTTTTGGTGCGTGGCCAAAACAGGAACTAATGCCGCCATCTTGTTTTTTACATTTTGAATAAATTCAAGTGAAATTTCACAAAACAATAGGCTATTTGACAATGTAAAAAATAAGGTCATAATTATTGACACTCGTATAGATTATCGCTTTTAAAATCGATTTGCATTAATTTTACTACAAAACAATGTATTTATTATTTATAAAAATAATCCCGAAAAAACTTCATCTTTTTAAATCTGGCGCCACGTAATCGAAAACGGTCTGGATTGGCTGAACTTAAGATGACGTCATGATTTAGTAAATTTCTGTCTATCGTTGACAGAACAGATGACTTTTGTCTAATATCTCGACCGTTTCAACGTTTGTTTACGTGAATCGTGACGTCACGACGCCATATTGTTAAAGATAGCGTTTTGGCGGCTTATTTAAACAGTACATTTTTATTTACTATTTTTTAAAAGAAATACATTATGCAATTTGAAGTAATAGGTTTTTGTGGGCTCGTTAGACACCATTAAATAATCTGAGATGTTTATCAGAAACCAGTCAAATAGCCTATAATATTGCTCAGATGTTTACTAACGGCACCCCCCTGTCAACGTCATGCGAGTGCTAAAAAACCTTTGTAGCAATGTTCTGTACCTATTCATGTTGACAAGAATATCATTATTTTTCCTGAATACGTCATCTAGCCTTGTTGACTCATTTGAAATCATCATAATCGTCCACATAACAAAATTACAACACTACAAGTTGTTATGCGTTCCTGAAACCTGTTAGTGTGAAAATTCTAGTACAATACAACAGACGTAACTTGGCGGGTCTGAACTTCGCGCAGAAGGCTGCGCAGTCAGATTTTTTAGGAACCAAATGGTGATATGAGGCGTGTGTGATTGAGAGAACATGCGCGAAAGTTTGCAAAGGCTATACTCAGGCCCATGTTTTATATCCTATTATGTTTTATCCACTAGCTGGTGTATGCAATTATTTCATGTTTACGTAAAAAATATAATTGTACATATTTCAACACTGTTATGGGTGATTATTTGAACATGTGCATATCACGCGGCCCTCCCCGAATAACTACTTAGTTAGATATAAAGTTATGTTTTTTTTAATTTCACGTAAAACATAGTTCCAGCACTATATACAGATGTACATAATATATTCCTATTGTTATAAACAACTAAGTTATGTTCATAAACGTTTCTCAAATCTCATCACCATTCGTGTCCCAATTTCCAAATTTTAGCAGTTCATGCTCTAAAAGTTATAAAAATACCCTAAAGATCGTATTTTTAAGAAGTAATTTAGATAGTACACAACATGCTTTACTAATTAGCAAAAATATACACATTAAAGAACACTTTTAGGTAATTTGTAACGACTTTGAAAATTGTCCCAACACTTTATACTCACTACCATTTGTTCACACAGTCGCAGGGTAACTTTTTTCTGTGTAGTGTATTGCTATCTGTAAGAGTAACTCGGCGGTCGCGCTCAATTCCGCGTCTCGAGTCGTGCGGGTCACACGTCAAAAACTCTTTTGGCGCCAACTCTAGCCTACCTTAATCGCCCAGAAATCGTGTTTGGCAAACAAAAATCTCCTTACCGTTCGAGTTTCCCCTGGTAAGTCTAATATTTTTATTTATCATTTTTATGTATTGTAATAGTCGCCATAGGACACTCTTTGGTTTGATTAAGTTCCCAATTTTTTAAGTTCAACAAAGAACGTATTATGTGAAAAAGTGTCCAAATACCTAATTACCATTTATATAATTACCATTTTTCCCGTTCGTATTTTGGCGAACGGTAATGAGCAATTGAAAATGGTAATTAGTACCAGTTTAAGCGGACCTCTTATTATATTGAAACTCCTTACTCCGCTAGGCCAGCCCAAGGTCGAATCGAAATCGAAAAAAACTAATCGTTGTTTGTTAATAATGCAACAAAATAAACCTACATACTGACTACTATTAACAATTTTTTTTTTCAGAGTAAACATCCTCGGAAAAAACAGCAATCGAAGGAGGAAACATTGGCTAAAACCAAAATCGCACGCCGGAATCGATACGCTAAAATCAAAGCTGACCCTATTTTATACGACCTTGAAATCTTTTGTATTTTTCTGTTTATCATTGCCGATTGATGATTTTGCAGATCTTCTTAAGACTAAATTATTTTATGATTTAGTACAGACGCCAGCACATCGAGCTACCCGAAACTGTCAAATTTTCTCAATCAACTTTGAACCTAATGTTTCAGTGATAAAGTTGAAAATCTATTAAAGAAATTTGACAGATTGCAGTAGCTTGATGTGCTGGCGTCTGTACAAGCAGTTCCTGGTCATGAAAGTGAGACTCATAAATATTTTTTAAGTTTTTGTATAAGATCTCATCGAGTTGAAGAAATATGTTACATGGAACTTATACGGTCTAAGCTCTATTTACACTGAGTTTTGAACTAGTGTTTTAGTTGATTTTATTTGAATTACTAGACAGATAATGTTATTGATTTTTTTGAAAACCGGTTGATTTATGAGTTTTTTTTATATTATTCAATCACGTCGCTAAATAGTTAAGTTTGATGTCATTTATTGTCACCTAAATAATTAATAAATATGTGATTCAAGTATATTGTTCATTTTATTTCTAATTACCAATCACGAAGCATAATTACCATTTTTTAAATGCTAATTACCGTACGTTTCATATCTCATCACCGTTCGACGAAAATTTTCAGCTGTAAATTCAGACCTATAGAGCAGTTCAAATACTGTGCGTTTGATTTATTTAGTTAATCTACACTATAAACTTTAGGTTGAATCCATAAAAGTTCTAATTGGAAGCATTATTTGACCTTAATTTACGAATCCTGAATATGCCTATCTTCAAATATTCACCCTTATCTCATATTCATGAGTTCCGATTGTATTAAAGAGTTTTTAATGAACAAAATAAATGATGAGTATTTTACTATTTGTTTTCTTTTCCTGTCTGATTCAGAATAACAGTAACTAACTTAATCAACATGAAGTTACTACAAAATAAATAAATAAATTCGTTATAACAATGGTTATTTTTATTTTTGAATATCTCAGAAGCGTGACGCTTTATGTTATGTTATATCACGTTTTATGTACCTTTATATACAAATATATGCCATTTATTGAGCACTGCAATTTTGAAAAAAACAAAAAAACAAAATGGCGACTGATGTTAGGGCCAAAACCTTCAGACCCATTTGCAAAAACACGTATTATTTTGTATGAAACTGACAGGTGCCAGAAACGCATTCTCTCGACGGTTGGACTGTAGGCTTAACCCTCTGTCAAATTTGCCATGTCCACGTTCTGAAAGTCGGATCGACACGTTTAGACGGGTCATGTCAGATATAAAGTCACATTTACTTACTGTCTGTCGCATAACTTTCGATTCTCTCAACAACATTGGTAACCTATCTCACTCAAATGATGACAGCAATGAACACGTGGTAGTAGGCAAAGTGGTGAAACATGTACCTACAGGGTCCCATTAAAATAGATGGACAAATTTTAACTTGGCGCTCAGTTCATCTAACCAAAGATATCCAAGCAAAAAAAAAAATACCGATGGTGATTTTATTTTGACCTAAAATAATAAATTGCAAATCATTAGTGTAATTTCGTTAGCTGATTGTTATTTTTCTTGTAAGTATCTATGTGTTTTTCTTAGATATTTTTTTACCATCGTCCTTATTTTGGTGGTCTGAATGATTTCTAAAAGTTTGTCCATCTATTTTAATGGTACCTTATATTTTAATAACTATAACATCTATTTCATGTAGGTATACTTGCACACACTCAGGTCGACCACGAAATTCTGCGATAAGTATATTATAATTAATATGTACGATAATAAATACGTTAAATTAAATATAATGTATATATAATTACGATAATAATATGCATGTAATAAGAATTTGATTTGCATGCCAATATGATTTTTATTAGCTTCGGATCCTTGAGATAGGTGGAGCAAATTACCAACAACCAACAAAGTTACTAAATAAATCTCGGGTAATCAGAGTTTTTTAATAAAATGACAGATTGTTCTGAAGATTTGATAATGAGGGTTTTAAGAATAAAACGGCCACAGACGGTAACATGGTTGCGTTTATATGAAAAAAATCGTAATTCTTCAACTATTTCATGTACTGTAGGGTGTGGGTGGTGTGTGGGTGTAGTTGTGGGTGTGTAAGTATGATTTCTCCTCAGATACTCCAGTTTATCATTACCATCATCGCCTGCTTAGGCAAAAAATGGTAACGGCTAATCGATTTTTTTTTTTAATTTTGTTTGACATGGGTGCTCTTGACTCTAGTCTAGGTCAGAGGTGACAGAGACAAAGTCGACGATGGAGTGTGCTTACCCAGAAGAAGCCTGTTTACTCTTACTTTGAAGAGATTCGGGTTGTATGCGCTCGGAAAAAACACAGACGCATTGCTGTGCGCATTATATAAAGAACATATCAATTGTCCCATACAAAATTTCAACCCGAATGTTCAGGACGGTTGATTTTTTTTCGCGACTACGATGTTAGTTCCATGGAGAAAGTTGTTTATTTTGATGGTCTGTACCCCTAAATATAACCACTTTTTTCTGATATATGCTGTATCATCATCTGCCTAGCCTTTTCCCAACTATGTTGGGGTCGGCTTCCAGTCTAACCGGATGCAGCCGAATATCAATATTTTACATGGAGCGATTGCCTATCTGACCTCCACAACCCAGTTACTGGGTAATACGATACCCCTTGGTAAGACTGGTTGTCAGACTTTCGGGCTTCTGACTACCCGTAACGACCGTCAAAGATCCGCGAATAATAGCCGGGACCAACGGCTTAACGTGCTTTCCGAGGCACAGAGGGGTCACGGTATGATTTTTACATACCGTCACCCACCCACAGACCAACAGCGACAAGCGTAGCTTAACCTGATCGATCGACCTGTGCGGCTGTTATTATTTAGCCACGGGCTCTTCTCTTTCTGATATATGCTGTATAATACATAATATACTTTATTTACGGTTATTGGCAAATCCAGAAAAAAACTCTATTTCGCTATCACACCAGCCAAAATTATTATCACCGAACGCACACGACGACCTTAAATCAAAACAATTTTCACTCCCAATTTATGTAAACGAGCGAAGTTCGTGTTAAGCACACAATTACAAGTAATATGTAGCCTGAAGAACAGTAATAGGTACTAAGAAAGAGATAAATAGACAGGTAACCTTGATTTAGAATACAGGAGTAATTTCTCCTGTTAACATTTAGGAAAATTACCTCACCTGAAGTGTTCGGAGGTTTTAGAGGGAAAAAGTGTTTGGGCGAAGCGTTTGAAGGAAAAACAGCTGTTCATAGATATTTTCTTGTTAAATAAGTATGGATTTATGAGGAAACAATGCTTGTTGTTTTCCTGGATTGGATAATTTGAGTTTAAAAAGGGTTAGGAAGAGATTGTAGCTAACTAGTTTCAAATAATTATAATTATGAACCGTTTCTATAAAGATAAAGATATGTTATTTTGCTAATATGGGTACAGTACATGGTGTTTTAAGGAAGTAGGTTCAGCCATATTTTACCAGTAGGCATGCTAAAATTACAAAGATAAGAACTAATCCACTAAACTATAACTAAAACTAAACTTTAACAAACAAACAGAACAAGAAACAACACAAAACTAATCATAATTCTTATTTTAAACAGTCTAAGTTTCAATTTTTTTTTTATCAAGTTACACAATAGTATTCTTTGACTGCCAAAAAGCTATAATAACTAGCTTCTGCCCACGACTTCGTCCACTTAAAATTTCTTGTACCCCCAACCCACCCCGCCGCAACGCATCGCCTGCGATTTTAGCGTGATGTTAAATAGCCTATAGCCTTTCCAAAAAATGGGCTATCAAACGCAAAATATTTTTTAAATGCGACAGTTACCTAGTTCTAGAGATTAGCGCGTTCAAACAAACAAACTCTTTAACTTTATTATTATTATTATAGACTAGCAGCACCCCGCGGTTTCACCCGCATAAGTGTCGATCCCGTGGGAATATCGGGATAAAAACTCAAACACTATCTCTATACGAAATTTTATGTAAATCGTTTCAGCGGTTTAAGCGTGAAGAGGTAACAGACAGACAGACACACTTTCACTTTTATAATATTAAGTATGGAATAGTAGTATGAATTATTGAAAATAAAAGTAAGTTTATCATTGAAATAACCGTGAAAATAAATAACCTTTATTTTTCATTTAAAAATAAAAAATACCAATCCATCGTATGGCCAGATTGCTGAGACAGAAATTAAAACAAAATCAGAGTCTGCGCAACATCAGAAGCAATATGAACACAAAATTAGAACCACCCCTTCAATATCAACCCTCAAACAGTCACGATACAGTTTCAGTATTACTAATTATGTAAATAATCATTGCGAAGCGACGGTGCTTGTGTAAGCGTATGGTAATGTAACCAAAGCCATGGTCATCGTATACCAGTTAGTTGCTGGCTGCCTCTATTACCAAAAGGATATATGACCCCGCATAATAGGTCGGTAGCGGTATTAAAGAGCTATCGCGGAGCTAGGGTTAAAAGCCGTTTATATGAAGGTGTGGCGGATTTAATATGGGTCTAAGTTACAAGCACCTTATGTACAGTCAGCAACAAAAGTCGATTACTAAGATACTAACATGTTGCAGATGACAAAAGCACTTGTTTAGACTTCTAAATATCTCCTTAAAGAGCAGATACCTGCTCTTTAAGGAGATATTTAGAAGTCTCGATTTTTGTTGCTGACCGTATGGTCAGCAACAAAAATCGATTAACACTTCAGTTTTTTTTAATCTCCGTTATTGAGCAAAATATTTGTTCAAAATTGCAGCAGAAGTGCAATGAAATTTTGAACATTTTTTTTTTGAAGTGTTAATATTTTGCTCCATAATTAAAAAAACTGAAGTGTCAATCGACTTTTGTTGCTGGCCGTACCTACTCTTTAAGGAGATATTTAGAAGTCTAAACAAGTGCCATTGTCGTCTGCAACATGTTAGTATACTCACGTTTGTGTGGTTTATTAATATCACCCTGTGTTGTGGTTAATATGAGACTGTTTTGACGTGAAAGTATGCAGAGTTAAGATAATTAATGTTCAGCGGGTTTGTGTTGACACTTTCGATTTACCAACTGATTTATGTGGCTAGAGGGCAAGTTATTTTTATTAGATTTCTCATTTAGATTCTTCATTGTGTACTGTATTTTTCCTGCCAGACAGAAACAAAACAATCGCGATTCCACATCGTGAATATGTAATTAATCAAAATCAATCCCAACAAACCCATAAAACAGTCACAGCTATCGTTTTTCCGAAAAACAAAGCGAGCAATACATTTTATTACACAGCTCTTTGAAAATGTTAAGAAATTGAAACAAAGCAACACTCGGAGAACGCGGCCATTTCTTTTTTTTTCTGCTCCGGGTACATGCAAACGATTTTCCATTTATATTTGCAATAAAATTTACTTCTAGGACCATATTTCAGCTGCGAAACTTCGGAAATGCAGTTATTTCTTCCAGTTGAAGTTATCTTTACACTCGATGACTTCGTTGGTCTCGTGGTCGCAAGCGCGACTGCTGAGCGTGGGGTCCGGGGTTCGATTCCCGGGTCGGGCAGCGATAGTGAGTTTTTCCATTAGACATTTCTTATTAACAGCCTGGAGTCTGGCAGTTGGCGGTTTGATACCCCCGTGCCTCGGATAGCAAGTTAAGCCGTTGGTCCTGCGCCCGATCTCTCTCCAGTCGTGTCGGATTGTCGTCCCATCGGACTATGAGAGTGACGGAAGAGGGAGTGCATCTGTGTCTGCGCGCACACGTGTGCACTATAATATCTCCCGCGCCGAAGGTAACAGTGTTATTATAACATCATCAACATACACTAAGTGGAAAAAATACGTATTATTAACACTTCGGAAGTCGAATGTACACCATGTGTACCTACCGATAACAATAAAATTTCTAGTGTGTCTACTAATTAGACGCGCGATCGGAAATCCATCTCTAAAACCACTCAACAGAACTTGACCTTGATATGTGACCACCCTATAAGTATACAAACAAAAGAAGAATTTCTCAACTCGGTTTATAAATAATTCCTTCTTTTTTGAAGGCGCTTAAAAAAGAAATGAATGAATCAGGTTAGTTCACTTAGAAAATGAAACGTTTCCAAGTAAACTAACCTGATATTGTGGATTAATAGACAAAAAGGTAAGTTTTAAATAAAACCACGTTACGCAGTCCTAATAAAAGCCGCAGTTTATATTCTACTAGCTTCTGCCCGCGACTTCGTCCGCGTGAAATTCGTACATTCCTCTAAAAATTTCCACGAAAGTGTATGTTTATGATCTTTATCATTTATTTAGATAAATAAATATTCGGACCAATTATTAAGTTTATACATCAAGGGATCAGATTTTTCAAATAAACTGTACTTTGAAAAATCGTTCGGGATGTGTTCATAACTTGACTCAAAGACCCATACCCATTTTCGAGTTGATGGAAGCATGTAAAATCCACCCCTTAAACTTTATTACCCTTTTCCACCTTGTTAGGAGTCGATTTTTGTTCTATATTAAACCATTTCGAGAGTACTATGGTCACGGATTACCCTTAAAAAGTAAAACAATGTATCTAATATGAAATTATATTGCTAACATAACATTCCAGATGAGATAACACATAAGTGGTAAATAGGCTAAGTTTTTGTGTGAATTGGGGCAGAATTTACAGCGAAATGGGTATCTACCCTACCCGCTGAGATACCCAAATGAGTTTTCCAATATTAATTCTAGTTCGAGATTCGATTCATTACTTTTCGTGCTCTTCGGGTTCCACTTGTATGCCTATATTTATATTAGAAATAAGCGAATTTAACTCTGTAGGCACATACAATTAAGTCTAGATATTTATTTTTTCGCGGCTCTGAATACACCGTTGAAAATGATTTCATGAGTTGTTATGGTTAGGTACTTGGTCACAGGTCTGGTCCTGTGGAGAGTCTTTGTGGTTTCAGCAGTGCTATTCTGTAAAAATCGCACCGTGAAAACTCAGATGAAGTGAGCATGGAGTGAGCTGTCAATAGTGTCAATTCCTAGCAAAAACGAACTCACTTCACCTAAGTTTACACGGTGAGATTTTTACAGAATCGACCGGCTGGCTATGTAATTGATGATAGAACTCATCTAAATATCTCTACCTACATATATGACGTCTAAATATAGCATGGTGCTGGGTTTGTATTCAGTCTGGAAGAGCCAAGCTAAACAAACTGCTATAAGGACCGAACTGAAAACCATATACAAGTGAAGATGCTGGTCAAACATTTACGCTGCGCTAACTCAAAGATTCGTTTTAATGCAATAATATCTACGCATTAATAGAAGGTAACGTTAACGCGGTCGGCGGCTACGTAACGTAAGTTTCGTAGAAAAGCGGTGACAGCACAGTGACGGCTGTCATGTAAATTATGACAGCGGCAAATATTTGAATTGCTGGCCATTTGACTGTCAAGAAATCTCCGGTAATAATAGAAAAAGTAATTGTGTCTCATTAGTGACAGTTGAGCTACTTAAGCATCAAAATTATAATCGCGTTTCGGTTTCCTTGTGACACCTCTGACACACAATGACGCAGTAACTTGACTTGATTGTCATGGAAATGCTATATACAACGTGTGAGCTTACTCTTTTCAGTATGGATATTTTTTCGCATTACTGAGCACGGTGAGGACAAATCTAGCGATTTAAATCTTTGGGCAGCAGGGATTGACTTTATGGTATCAAAAACGCTATCAAGGAAAACACACCAACTTAATTTCATAGATAATGTTTCCGTGGCTTGATTCACAGATAAATTGCAGACGCTATGTGGGCGGTCAACGTTTTTCTTACCGTAAACCGTAGCCTTACGCCATAAATAAAGTCCCACAGTTGTTACACCACTTCAAAAATCTAACGCCAAAAAGATAAACAAGATAATAACCTACAAATCACCGACCATATCAATGTTACGGCCACATCACCTCATCAGTAACTCAACATTCAAATGTTCGAATAACAACATAAATTACAATTCCAAATTTTGAATTATTCATATCCTCTACCGAGGGAACGTATTCTGATAAGATTCGATTCATAATTTTGTGATGTTGTTACCTATTTTGAAACGGAACTCAAAGCGTGTGCATGTATATCAGCCTTTTTCAAAGTATCTTCGAACTTCCAGTGTAATCAAATTCTATTTTCGGTACTAGCTTTACAAGAATTGCGCAAATGTAAATGCAAAAGGATCACTTTTGAGAATTGGCAATGGTGCTGTCAACGGTTTCATCCAAATTGTTGTCACATGAGTCATCTCTATACTGTAAAATGTATTGTAGTAGTAGTTTCCAAGTAAATAAAACTTATTTCGATACCTGTCACTACCAGAAATAGCTGTACGTATTAAATTGTTCAAACATTTAACTCAAACACTGACCTGTGACGTGTCTCAGCACCAAATTGAAGAATGATACCAGAAGAGTAATTTCCGTAATTATAATCATTTAAAATCTAGTCGCAATCGCAATCTCATCTCAGCGACAATCAATGTCAAAAACATGTCAAAAATGTAAGGAAATTAGAGGTATTTTTGACAGATTGAGACTTTGAACGTTCTTAACTTGCCATTTTTTTTTTTTTTTTTTTCGGATGGGAAATCATCAAATGACCCCTCCCGCTCTGGGTGGAGCGGAAGGGAGTGTCAGACTCTTACTGACTAAAACCCACCCGTGTTCCTTCCTTAGCCCTTTATGTTCCGGGCCAGCGGTAACCCTTTCGGACAATCCCGCTGACCCGGCAGGCTTCGGCCCTATGGGTAACTTGCCCTTCTAATATCTTACATCGATAAAGAACCAGAATTGCTACTCGTCTGAAACCCCAACAATAAATGAATCTCCCATCTTAAAGATACACCAGAATAAGCTCCCACGGAATCTTACCAGTTATGAATTACACGCGTATCGATACGCTGGGATGACTAATCGTTATGTCCAGACATGTCCATCCATCAGTAGGAACGTGATGTGTCATACTCGACCATGGAATCGGTATCCGTGATTGAGAGTCTTTGAATCCTTGATATTATTGGTTAGTCTTTACACAGAATAAGGATCTTAATGCCTACATTTGTAGGGTGTACAGTCACGAGCACTAATATGTCAACACTTGGCAACTTTAAATTGCGATTTTTTCACGAAATAATGAATGCAATGTTGAAATACGACACTTTACATAAACCTATGGGTTCGAAAATACTATGTTCCTAATAATATGAAATTTCATTCAAAAATAAAGGAAAAAATCGCCTTTGAATAAAGCCAAGTGTATACATACTTATGCTCGTGACTGTACCTAAAGAAAATCTTAGATCTTAGAGAATTTGTAGGGTGGAATCCTCAGTCATTGCCACTGTTAGTGTGTTACGTCACACTACAGTGGCAATGACTTTCACTATGACAGTTCAACAAAATTCATTGCGTTATTTACGTTGTCGTGTATACTTTTTCGACCCGCCTGCCTGCGCTATTAGTTCGTTTTCGCATAGCGTTCTTTCTGATATTTTATTCGTTTTGCTCGGGTTTTAAGGGTCCTAGCGTAAGGTTAAATAGCCTATAGCCTTCCTCAAGAATTGGGCTATGTACTTAATGCAAATATTAAAAAGAAATGGGTTAGGAATATCCTTCAAAATGATTCAGGTTATGATTGAAAGCGAGTTACGCAATTTGGTTGCAGAATAGTGCTGTCGCACGCTCGCTTTACACGTTAGGTTGTATAGTCGTACAGACGCCAGCACATCAAGCTATCCAAAGCTGTAAATTTTTTCCACAACCTTGAACCTTAGATATATGCTTTAGCGATAAAGTTGAAAAATCTATTAAATAAATTTTACAGATTGTAGTAGCTTGATGCGATGGCGTCTGTACAACGATCTTATGACGAGTGGCCAAAATCTTAAATTTTGCTGCCATCTTGTTTTGTCAACACATTTTACAAACGCCTCCTTGTCAACGTCATATTCAAGTACCAAAAGATTCTTGTAGCAAAATAATCGTATCATGTTCTATAGCTTGTTTTTCCTTCAATGTTTTTGAAGATATTTAGGCAGGTTCAAACATATTCATTTACTTAGTTATCATTTAATTGTGCTTTTGTGTGTTGTGCTATTTATTTTGTGTGCACTAAATAAATGGTGCATCTATCTATCTACCTATCTTTACCCACCAGACATACGTCCATTGATGATATCTATGGATAGAAAATGAATAAATGAGATCAGTGACGTCACAGACAGCCTTCGCTATGCACGATCTAATCCATCTTTCAATCCATCCATTTCGATTTAATTGATTGATTTCAGTCAGGTAGGAGTGGTAACACAAATAGACTCGCTCTGGTGTGAAAATGGGGGTGACAAAAACTATCTCCTGATAAATCTGCTCGCCTGGTACCATGCTTCACAAAATGTTAATTTGGTTTGTTATTTTTCTAATAACAAGCTCTTTAAGTGTTGAGTGTACTTTTAGGTAGAACGGCTGTAACGCGACTGATCCGAGAAAAAAACACCTTCAAGAAAACATAATAATAGGGCCATAAACGGACGTTACGCGTAGCGGACGTAATACGACTCCCTCAAATAATTATAGCACTCAATTTTTAAGTGACACTTACAACTTGGTACTTACTAGCGTGGTGGATTACGGCCCATTCCCTATCAAAGAGAGGAGGCCTGTGACCCAGCAGTGGGAACGTTATGGGCTTGTTATGCTACTACAAATTAGCGTCCATAGGTACGTTTTTTTATTAATTTGTTTACATTTTCATCAGACACCACAGACTGTCCATTCTATAAGAATTTCTTATTCTATGCCCATACTTATATGGATGGGGGAATTCGAGGAGTTATTGAATGTGTTGGTTCAAGATTTCCATATTTATTGGGGGAATAGTGTTGTTTACTTAGATAGCAATGAGGATGAGCAATTAACATTTTCTTATGAGGCTGGAATCTCACATCAGACTGATTACATTTATGATCTACGGAGCCTTATGCACCAGCAGCGCCCCACGGTTTTGCCCGCATAGGTGTCGATCCTGTGAGGAGGGAGGGGCCCGTGGCTAAATAATAAAAGCCGCACACGTCGATCAATCATTCAGTGTCATTGTGTCATTGTCATTCGTGGATCTTTGACAGTCGTTACGGGTAGTCAGAAGCCCGAAAGTCTGATAACCAGTCTTACCAAGGGGTATCGTATTACCCAGTAACTGGGTTGTGGAGGTCAGATAGGCAGTTGCTCCATGTAAAATATTGGTATTCAGCTGCATCCGGTTAGACTGGAAGCCGACCCCAACATAGTTGGGAAAAGGCTAGGCAGATGATGAGGTGTCGATTCTGTGGGAATATCGGGATAAAAACTACCACAATATTTGTTATTCTAATATACCTGCACTGCAAAGTTTCATCAAAATCCGTTCAGTAATTTTTGCGTGATAGAGTAACAAACATCCATTCGTCTATCCTCACAAACTTTCGCGTCTATATTATTATCATATCATAATTTCGCGTTTATAATATTATTAAGAAGGAATAGGAATCAGTGAGAAGTAGGATAGTAGGATTTAAAAGAGAGGTTTTTCTAAGAATACGGTTTCTGGACGTAAGGTGTGTAAGATAAAGTCTAGTTTTCTTTAACAGTCAGTACTGAAAATGAAGACAGATATTGCACCAACAAATCTTTAAACTTTAATGATCAGTTGGAATGTCCATTAACTCTCAGTAACGACATAATTGTGGCCGACATGTTATTTAATGTGCTTTATTATATTCCTTTTAATGGCGTTTACATTGCAGAAAACATTTACGCCGCAATAATTTCACCCCATCTTTAAAAAAATACTCTAAAACAAAAATAGCCAGGGTTTTCTTCATTACATTTTTACTGGAATATACGATATTTCCTCGTGCAGGGAACCATAATAACAAAGAAAAACATCTTCAAAAATTATGAAGCCTAACACATTTTCCCCTAAAACATAAATCTAACAGTACCATTACACGAACACACACACACACATCTTATGCAAATCGGGGTCCTCACGTGTGTTTATTAAAAACATGAATTTTACAAGCTTAATATTACGTGACACGTACGGCCGCAGTAATCCCTGGAGCACCAGTACTTCGGATGTCGGATTTAAATATGATTACTTTATATTACCGGTTTTTGAAGGGAAATGTTGACAATTTGGCATTTTGTGAAAAGAGCTTAAGTTTTCGGAATAAGATTTTTCAGAAATATTTTGATAAATATTTGAAGGGCAGACAGTAGTTTGTATACTAGAAGTTGGATATTTGTGTATATAACTACCTAACAGTCACAATAGATGCCGCGAATAAACGTAACTTAATTTTAAAAAAAACAATAAAAGCTGATAATCAGCCTAGTATTGTTTTGTTCCCATCAAAACAAAATATTTTATTTCACATAACCTACATGGGGACTTATGAAACGTCAGAAAGTAGGTGCACGGTTCCAATTGGTCGTTTCCGAAGAAGAGCCGGCAAGAAACTCGACGGTTACTCTTTTTAAAATAATTGACTTTTACAACGATTTCAAATTACAGTGTTATTTAAGTTTGTAAGCTTACAGCCACTTTTAATGAAAATAATTCTTAACCATACCTTTTTTTTATCGTGGAGAAATGCTCATGCATTCTGCACTACCACGGGGAGATAGTGCAGTTATGTGGGACTCTAACCCAATAAAACTCCACGGTGTCCTCTTCTGCCGCTTACGGCGCGGTGGGAACACGGGCACGCGTTAGCACTCAGTTGCGATGTCGCAAAAGCGGCACCGCAACCTACTTGTTGGCCGCTACGTCGTCGTCGGGTTCCTCTTCGCTTCACCGTGGGTGCCACACGTGGGTGGTGCAAGCCACGGCTACTGAGCCCACCCGCCTCGACAATGCGGGAACCCACCGGGGGGGAACAATACCTACCAGGACTTCCCGCCACCAGCTCCTTTAAATTTCTAATCTCGTCAACGAGACGCGAGAGAGAAACGCGTCTTTCCATTTCTTCCGCTTCCACGTTGTGCATCTGTCTTATCATTCTTTTCTAAAACATTCTTTCAATATGTCCGACCCGTTGGAGCGTGCTCTTGCACAGTCGATTCAAAGATTGCAATTACGCACAGGAAGTGCCATACTGTTACTGATGTTATTTTAACCATATATATTTTGAGAAGAAAACGGGGAAAGGTACAGGAAAGATATCATGCTTCAAGGGGATCGAAAGCTTGTTCTTATTCCGTTACTGCAAAGTCAATCCGAATCTTTTTGTTACTTAAGTAGCAATTTATTTAATAATTCCTGTATCATTTTTGGTTTGGTTTGGTTCAGAAATATCTTTTACTTATGGTAGGGGAGCCCAAAGGGTTTTTGAAATCTGAAAGTGGTCTCTTGACGCCGGGTTCCTATCTTGAAACTTTTCAAATATACATATTTTGAGTGTTTTCTCATCATGCCGCACCTACTCAGCTATTAACTTTTCGCCCTGTATATGCTTGCTCAAAAACCCTCTGGGCTGCCCTACTAATAAGAAAGATATTGTTCAAAACTCGGAACTGTAAAAGGACGAAACAGTTATATTTTTTTATCGTAAAAATATTTTCTCTTTTGGTGTTCCAATATTTACTTAACAGAAAAATAAATGATTTTATAAGTAGATAAATTCTCAGGTGGCCCTCAAAGGGAATGTGTTCCTCTTACTTCCTTATTAATAACGAGTTTTGTAAGAACATTTATAAGACAAAGGAGACTCCTACATTTCGTTTATCGCGAGCTGAACATAATCAAATGTTCACAAAATGACTGCCAAGAATATGGCATGTCTGCCGTAGAATATAATAGTCTGTCGTAAAAACTTTCATAATCAAATTGTGAACTTGACACGCTAGCGTTTATTCGTGACTTTGTTTGTTGTTCGTTAGACAAATATGCCACTTATCTTCATGTATTTCTTCCGATGTTTTATTGAGTTAAGTAAGTTTATTAGGAAACTGAATCATATTATATACAGTCAGATAAATTAATTTTACAGAAAATTTACGACCAACTTAAATTGTCGGTACATTCAAATCACAACTGTCATTCTTCTGTTTCTTTTTCTTCTTGTCATTCCTCTTTTTTCTTTCTGTCGATCGCTACAACTTGAGAGCACTGCCACTTAAGTTTGGCAATTCTTCGGGCTATGTCGGTAAACCTTGGTTCTCCTGCGGATCTCCTCATTTAAAACCACTTACTACCTAATATTACCCATGAATTAAAAAATAATTGATGATTTTGAAAATGTTAATTTTGAATATTTATATTTTTTAGGAATATCTTACCTCCTATAATTCCTAAAATGTTGCAGAAGGTCTTTGTAAAAAGCCTCAAACTGCGTAACTGAAGAAAATCCTCAAAAGCATCTAGATACAGTATCGCTCGCAAACAGCTGCAAAAATATCTAGGGTCTCATCTATCCGCCAATACATCTTCGTCGCCCGCTAAAAGCGGCCCCGTTCGTTTGAGCTCAAACATTTCGCTGTGCAATTTCTTCGGTCGACCATCCAAAACTTAATACAATTCCGAAATCAAAAATCTGATTCCATCCACCAAAGTGAACGGAATTGTTTCACTCGTTCGGAGCAGATTTGATTTTCATTTGACTGAAGTCAACTAGAAATGAAAATTTTGAGTCCAGCCGTCAGGACTGGGGCCCTCCCCCCCCCCCCCTTGACGGCGGCCTGACGATATTACTCTTGACATCGACACAGCCTTTTCGCTCCAATCTTTTAATCAAAGCAGTTAATTGCTTTCAACTTTACGTAGGACGTGTTGGGTGGGATGACAGATGTTAACTCTCTTTTGACGTGACGTATTTTTATGATCTTGTTAGGTTACGTACAGACGCCAGCACAACAAGCTACCCGAAACTGTCAAATTTTCCCAATCAACTTTGAACCTTATGGTTTAGCATTAAAGTTGAAAATCTATTAAAGAAATTTGACAGATTGTAGTAGCTTGATGTGCTGGCGTCTGTACATTGTTTTAATTTTTATAAGGGTAGATACGAGATGTACAGTGGCCTACAAAAGTTAGTTGACATTAATTTTTCCACTTCAGCTGTGATGCCTCAGTACGAAAAAACCATTTCAGACACATCAAAAGACCATTTCAGACAGCAATCTACATGGTCCTCAAAGATTATGTCCGGATTTTTATATACACATCGACATTGATGTATTTTATATACAATGACATGAATATTTACGTTGTAAAGTATTATTTTATATTTAATTATTGTGAATGTGAGGACAATGTGGGTCATTTTTTTTTCTGTTTTCCTTCTTAGTTAGTTTTAATCATGACCTGGCAGTTTGAGTAATTTACGCGGCCTACACAAATGTCCTTCCTTTGGTATTTGGTATTGTTCGTCGAATCGTTGAACTCCTCAAGTTCTGAGTTGACCAGCACGATTTTTGACAAATGCGTGCATTGACTGGACAGGTCCGCTCAATCTGTGTGGTTCTTTCCTCAAAAGACCATTTCAGACAGCAATCTACATGGTCTTCACATGATCTGAGCAAGATTTTTTACAAACCTACTTACTTATAGAAATAAATGATTTATCATGTATCATTTATGAGGGATTATTTGATATTTTTTAGGATAAGTTAAAGGTTAAAGAATTGGTCAATAAAAACGATATAGCAGTTCACACATTTGTATCACTAGAATTTTAAATCGTAATGTGGTGTAAAGCTGAAGTGGAAAAATGTCAACTAACTTTTGAAGGCCATTGTAGGTAGATAGATGTAGTGAAGTATGTTACAAAAAAAAAAAAAAATGCCAAATCGGGAGTTCCGATAGAAGTGAAAACAAAACACAAACAGAATACTTTGCCATCCCTCACTGTCATATCGGATATCCATTAAAACCGAGTACATCCCGAGGACAGGCGAACACATCCGAAACGGGTATTTTTTTAATCGTCTTATACCTAAACAAAACACGCGCGGTGTCGCTTACGGTAACAGTGGCGCGAGTTCAATGGTTTTTTCCCATCTCAGAAAATGTCCAACGCAAGAAGTTTTCACTTCATAAATCTGATCAGTCAAATAACACACACACATCTCGTTAATTTCATAATCATATGAGTTGTGTTTTTTCCTGTTATAATTGTGATGATGCACGTCACGAGTTATTGATGATTTACAATATAAACAAGATTTTTGATGTTTAAAGTCACAGTTTAACGCATTTGTGATTTAAATTAAGATTTTAAAACTAATCCATCAAGACTTCCCATAATTATGACAAAGCAACAGACTGATTTTAAAGCCAAACGTGCAAGGTAGTAAAACCCGAAACTCGTTACCGTAGGAAGTTAATAAACGGTATCATTCGCGTGCACCGACGAGTTATCATTTCCTAAAAGTCTCATGAAATTTAAATTTGCTTCCTCGAGCAAGTATCTCATAGTATCACGTAAGTGAAATATTCTCAAACTGGTTGATTATGCACAAACTTTTTATGTAACTATTTGTTATTTTTTCAACGTAGTGTTCCGAAGGTTTTTGGAACCGTTTTCTTTTATGCATGGTTTCCTTTCATTGTTACCACGCCGTGTGCCCAATGGGTAAAAATTACGATCTTTCATCCCTTATTTAACCCCTTTAGGAGGCTATTAAGACGTTAAGATTGTAGACTAACTACAATCTTAACGTCTTAATATACACAGTATTGGCATAATCAGCCTATGTTCCCATTGCTGGGACACAGGCCTCCTCTCCGGGCCCAGTGCGGGTTAGTAGCTGTCACATCTGGTAACGGCCGCGACTTACGAGTTGTAGGTCTTAGGTTCGAACCCTGACAGGTGCTTTACTTTGAGTAAATTATTGCATCACCACTGCTCTCAAAATGTTGAAAGAAAACATTGTGACGAAACCGGCCTAGAACCAAAAATACTACGATTCTAATCAATTCTGTAAAGTGAAGAGGTTCCTAGCTTTTGACTGAAAATCGTTCTATTTCAGTTGGACTCATGTATCAGGCCTTTAGTCAGTAAAACCAATTCACTCAGATCTAAGCGTCTATTCTAGTTTATTTCTGGATACTCTACGGATTTCCACTCCATCTTGCTTATGCTAAAAATAACACTAGGCCAGACACAAACTGGGCTTGCTTGGGGGCGTCAAAACTATAGTTTAAACTAAAATATTGATATGAAAATGTCCATTAATCCTGGATTCATCATCATCATTTCATCAGCCGAAAGACGTTCACTGCTGGACATAGTACCGCTCCCAAGCACCGCCACTTCGACCGGTTCTTTTAAGGCTTCTCGCATCTAGCGAATTCCTGCTGCCTTCACAAGGTCATCAGTCCACCTTGTAGGAGGCCTTCCAACGCTACGTTTTCCGTTACCCCTGGGCCACGACATCACCGCTCACGCGACTTGCGTCTTACGTTTGCGACCGCGGCGAGAACAAATGTTAGAAGTTATGTAGAGCGTGCCACGAGTCGCTGCGTTGCGACTTGCGGTGCATCTTGCGGCGCGGAAACACTCGAGCGGCCGTGGCCAGCGGAAAGCGAAGAGGCGTGCGATGTAATGTGGCCACGACTCAGAGCAGCGCGACCGGCGAGTGAGACGGACGAATTCAGAGCGGCTACCACTCCAGAACCTTTTGGCCCCAGCGGCCATCTCGTCTGCGAGCAATGTGCCCTGCCCACTGACACTTAAGCTTAACAATTCTTCGGGTTATGTCGAAAAAGTACACCATCTCTTCTTACCAATCTTTATAACCAAACTAAATTACTTTACACCTACTTTTTTCTATCGGTCCTGTCCTGCCAAAAAATCACAACAATAATTTAACAGGTGACATATCTTTTTGAAGCCGATGCAGCATCCTATATTTTGACGTCGCTTGCCTCGTAGAGTGATTTAGGTGCTGCCACTTGTATGCCTACCACAATTTTAATATCGATACCCATCAAGTCTGCGGAGTTTAGCTAGCCAATTTCATTTAACCCTGTACATTTGCCGTCACCATGACAACAGATATTAATAGATGAACCATGAAAAAAAGATATTATTGCCGAGCTGTCCATAGTAATATATGGCACTGATTTAAAAAGGCAGTTGTAAATAGCGGTTTTGGTAAGTTATAAAAATTATAAATGGCACGTTTAATAACTAGTTCAGCAGTTAAAACTAAGCAGTAAAGTAAACAAAAATGAGTAATAAAAAATATTGAAATGGATCAGTGAATTTTTGAGCAGGAAAATAATTAAATGGGCGGTAAAAATTAATGAACGAGCGGTTACGTGTGTAAAGTAACCTAACCAAACCTAACCTCGGGGTGCCCTTCGCTCGCTCTTGCATCCTATGTCGACGGAGCCCCCGCTACCGCTCATTCAGATAATGGACTGCTCAATTATTTTTAGAATTGACATTGTAATGTTTTTCAACTGTTCATAATAACATCTCGAATATTTAATTAAATAACAGCTCAAAAAATTAGTTCCCGTAATATATTTATGCTCGTTACAATACTTAGCTATCAATAACTAACCGATTTCATAGAAACCTCAATACCCCCAATTTACCGCAATGACAGTATTTCACACTAAAACTGATAGTAGTTAATGAGGACAATTCTATTTGGAATGTAATAGCCATTTCCAAAACTAAATAGCGGTTGCCTAACTAATTGGCCTGGCCCGGTAATCTGGCCCGGGCCTTATTAATTGCTTTGTCAATCGATTGGAGGGATATGGGAGGTATTATGGCCATTAATGTAACGGTATGGCAGGACAGAAGGTGACATAATATCTTTATCAAGTCGACCTCCCTGTGAGATTAGACAATGATCATTGGTCATTTGTAATTAATTTGGGCTGATTGTTCTTACAGCTTCCAACTGTGGCTAATGAAACACAATTGAATTGCTATTGTTATAAATCAAATTCAGATATAACAACAGTTGAGCGGTGTTGGTTATTAATTTCATCCAAAATAAACTATAGTAGGTATAGGTAATCAGTTGGCTGGGGACATTTTAAAAATTAGCATAAGCTTAGCATAATCAGCCTTTAATATTCCTACTCCTGGGACATAGGCCTCCTCTCAGTAAGAGGGAGTGGGCCATAATCCACCAAGCAGGCCCAGTGCTGGTAGATATCACAATGTTGTACAATTTTTGGTTCTAGGACATGCTGGTTTCCTCACGATGTTTTCCTTTGAAAATTAATTCTATGAAATGGAGTGGAATAAAAAGCAAGACCATAGGCTCGGCTGCCGCGCTTATAATCACTCATTAAATAAAAGTTAATCTTTAGATAGTAATTTGGCTTTAAAATTTGATCTGGCCCAGGCCTTATTTGCTTTAGCAATCGATTGGAGGGATATGGGAGGTATTATGGCCCTTAATGTGATGGTATGGTTAAGGGAGAGAAGGTGACATATCTTTATCGTGTTGACCTCCCTTGTGTGATTAGACAATGATTATATTGGTAATTAATATTTGTTGATTTGAGCTGATTGTTTACACAACTTTTGTTAGTGGTTATAAATTTCATCCAAAAGGAACTATAGTATAGAGAATCAGTTAACTGGGTACACTTTGAAAATTAATGTTATGGAATGTAATTACATAAATCAAAGCCTCTACGCGGTCGCAAAGTCGCTACGCTTGGCTGCCGCGTTTACAATCACTACTAACGTAAAAGGTAGGTACTTAAATGGCAATTGCCTTAAACCTTTAATCTGGGCCTGGCCTTATTAATAGGGTAAGTATCTACCTATAGTAGCACATATGAGCCTTAATATGAGATGGCATATGAGATAGACGTATAGAGAGAGGATTCTGAAAACAAATGTGACCCGTACTATTCTTCTTCGACTTTTATCGAACGTCAGTCCGTTTTCACGTCTAAATCACTGAACCGATCATAATGAAATATCACAGGTAGCCCGGGACCTAGAGCAGTTCATTTTGCTAGATGTCACATGTCATCGAATTTTTGCTTCTAGGACATGCTGGTTTCCACACGATGTATTCCTTTACCGTTTTGAGAGCAGTGGTGATAAAATAATTTACACAAAGTAAAGCGATCTACAACTAGTAAGTCGGGGCTACCACTTCTCTCAAATCACTAAATACAAAATAAAATACAAACACAAAATGTACGAAAGTTAATGTAGGACGATTTTTGCACTGCGTCGCGCAAAAATGTGTTTCAGGTTTAAAAGTTTTTGTGACAAAATTTTATCCCAAACACATAATAAGAGCCACCGTTATACAGACAAGAGACACTCCAAAAAGATACCGGTTTCAAAAGGGGCAGAAATACATTAAAAGATATCTTTTCAGGTCATGAAAGATAAGAGTGAATGTGAGCATGCAACGGAAACTGTTCTCGAGTACAGTTTTCGTATTCACAGAGAAGAATTTCCTAGTTTTGACTCCTTAAATTTCCGAGGACAGAATTGATACCCTTTTATATTTTTGTTGTTTCTTAGTAATGTTTTTGAGAGTTACAGATAAAAAAAACTTTTATAGCTGCAGATACAGATTATTTTATTCAAAATAATACTTAAATTAAATAAGTCTCATGTGTTTGATTTCTTATAAAAAGTGACCGTAATATAAAATGGTGAATGCCAGTTTTATATTTTCGTGGGAAATATTTTTGCTGTTAGTATTTTTTTTAGAAGTATAATGGTTAATAATTAAAAAAGTAATAGTTAAAATATACATGCACACATTTATTGGGTTTAAAGGTGAGGCGGATTATACAGATAGTTTTATTTAAAGCTTTACCATTATGTTACTTAAAATACAAATGTGACCATTATGTAAAACGAATGTCAAAATAGTAAATGATGTTTCAAAAATTGAGATAGGAACAAAACAAAACAAAAAACCAAAAGATAATTTAAAATATATCAACCGATTTTTCAGCGTGAACTAGCAATATGAAAAATATAAAATACAAAAAAAGCAATCTGTTACTCATTTATTCCTTTCTTTCTAAAGAAATACTTTCCGAAGCAAATCAAACTGAAATTCTTTCAAGAAAACGTATCTATACCTGTATTTTTTATCGAGATATTAACCAAATCGAAAGGGAAGGGTTTAATAATTCCCTGGATTCATTTTCAAGAAAAATGGGGATGATTAAACTTTCAAATCGTCGTTCTTTGTGGTTTTGTTAATCTTGAGGTAGACGTGTTTCGTTTTATTTCCAGAACGTTTCGAGCAATCATTCCTTTTTTGTTATCGGTAAAAGACTGGGATATGTTTTACTATGGTTTATTTGCGGAAATAAAAATATAAAAGTAAAAGAAAAATTTAGATCTGCAATTTGGATTTGCTTATATTTACACCTTTTTTTTTTTTTTTTTTTTTGTTTTCGGGGGGAAACCTTCAAAAGGCCCCCGACCTCCGGGGAGGGAGATCGGGGAGTGTGGGATTTTTACCTCACCAAAACCACCCCGGTGATCACCATCAGCACATAGGGGTGGTCCCGGTTCCTCTTAAAAGACCAATTCCGGAACCCCCCCGCTCAACTGATAATTTATGGAGACTCTTCTTCTCAAATTATCAGTTGAGTCAATTATCTTTAGGGCGCGCACACACGAGCGCAATTTTTACGCGCGCGCGTCGCATGCGCCTCACTCCCTCTTTAGAAAAACATTGGAATTAAATGCTTCTCTTTTGAGGGAGCGATGCGTATGCGACGCGCATGTGAGAAAATACGCACTTGTGTGAACGCGCCCTTACAGTTAGCAAAGCATGGCAAGCTTTGCGGTTTGTGAAGGCCGCAGGAAACGGTTGGATGCGAGAAGCACAGAACCGGTCGAAGCGGAGGTGCTTGGGGGAGGCCTATGTCCAGCAGTGGACGTCTTTCGACTGAAACGATGACGGTTAGCTCACAAAGAGGTGATCAGCGTTTATCGAGAACTTCACATTTTCAAGTGAGTATTTAAAGAGCTTGCAAAGTAAGAAAGCTGAAGTCGCTACTCTTTGTCAAAATACCGATGGCCGGTAGATCAGATGAATTCTTAGACATTCTCCGTCATTTAAACAATTTATTCCGAAAAGTTTAGAAGTATAATAAATTAATATTAAACTTACAAGCAATCTCGATGTTTTGTCAAATCGGAAAAACCATGTGAGGCAGAGGCGGGTCGCTAATCACACTAATATTATAAAGGCGAAAATTTGTGTGTGTGTTTGTATGTTTGTTACCCTTTCACGCAAAAATCACTGAACGGATTTGGATGAAATTTGGCAAACCGATAGTTCATAACCAGGATTAACACACGGGATACTTTTTATCCCGATAATCCCACGGGATCGAAACTTATGCGGGTGAAACCGTGGGGCGCTGTTAGTCTATCTATAAACAGTAACACTGTATACATAATGCCATGCAGGGTAAATAATCATTTTATAGTTAATTAAAAATAATTTAAACTCATACATTTTCAGGTATTGTCCCATCGTAAATGATTGTCCGAACCGGTATATTTATGAGGCGTCGACGTGTACGCGACGTGATGGATGACGGAATTAATTGCATTCGATTGAAAGTTAATTAATATGTACAGATGTCATGTACATCAAGCTACCCAAAACTGTCAAATTTGCCCAATCAACATTGAACTTTATGCTTTAGCTATAAATTTGAAAATCTATTAAAGAAATTTGACGGATTGTAGATGAACGGTGAAGGAAAACATCGTGAGGAAACCGGCATGTCCTAGAACCAAAAAATTCGAAGACATGTGACATCCTATAATGTTCAGCCTATAATGTTCCCACTGCTGGGACACAGGCCTCCTCTCTGTGAGAGGGAATGGGCCGTAATCCACCACGCGGGCCCAGTGCGGCTTGGTAGATGTCACATGTCTTTGAATTTTTGGTTCTATGACATGCCAGTTTTCTCACATTGTTTTCCTTCACCGTTTTGAGAGCACTGGTGATGATATTATTTACACAAAGTAAAGCGCCTGCCTGGGTTCGAACTCACGACCTGCATCTCGTAAGTCGGGGCCGTTACCACTGCGCCACCACTGCAGCCACATAAGCCAAATATAATAAGATGCTACATAAAATCACGCCTGTATTCCTTGAACCAAAGGGTTAGGGAGGGGGGAGGTATACACATACATACATACACACATACATTTCGCTAGCTATGTTTGATTCCCATGTAATAGAAGGCGAGCCTATTGCCAAACAAATATGTGCCGGGCACAAATCCGGACTGCAACTGGGAATTTCTTGGAACAAGATGTGTACAGTCACGAGCACTAATATGTTAACACTTGGCAACTTTAAATTGCTATTTTTCACGAAATAACGAATGCAACGTTGAAATACGATACTTTACATAAACCTTTGGGTTCGACAATACTATGTTCCTAATAATATAAAATTTCATTAAAAAATAAAGGAGAAAATCGCCTTTAAATAAAGCCAAGTGTATACATACTTATGCTCGTGACTGTACCTACACAAAAGCCTGTACAAAGCACCACAAGTCGTTCGTCGTCGATCAATCGAACGTCGGTCGTTTGACCTGACACTGTATAGGCATAGATTCAAAGACGTTTGTTTTTGAATTTAAGTCAGGGATTTCCCTGTAGAGGCAATACCTTTCAATGAAATTATCTCTATGTGTTAGGTGTACTCCTACGCAAACTTCCCTAAAGGCCAGACATAAATGCTTGTAAAGGTGTTCACCTATTACACCGTTGCGCACCAGAAACGTAAATTAATCGGTACTGTAAAGGTTGTCTGCAGAAGTCGACCTTATTTATTTGTTTATTAGGCTTTTCAACAATGAGTACACTGTTACTTTATAATTTATACATTGCAAACTTAAGTCTAAGCGCTTCATCACTTACAGAAAAGCACGTACAACATTATGCGTAGATAATAACAAAATTATTTAAATAAATAAAAAAAAAGAAAAAAAATACAAGAAGCAGGAAGGAAGGAAAGGAAAGGCAAGATTATTAAAATGCACAATCTTTACAAGAGAAAGGTATGTGAAGTAGAAGAGGGTTGATAAAGGAGTGTTGCTCACTATACGAGTATGTACTATACATGTATTGTATAGTTTTGTATTTTTAAAGTTTAGATTTTTAAGTATTAGCCGTAAGTTAATTTTAATTTTATTTGGTGTGTGTCTGCAAACCACTATTGTATTGGGGTCATCCTGTAAATATGTGTGTGATGTGTGATGTACGATGATGTCCTGTGATGATGTGATGTGTAGATGTTGTGTGTATGTTTAATAAATAAATAATAATTGGTTATTATTTCCACGGGACTACTTTCGTGTGACGGACTCGTAACATTAATGTTTTCCAGATCCACAACCAACGTTCGTAACAAGGTCATGCTATGACACGGTGTAATAGGGAATAACCCTAACTCACAGGAGATAAACGTGCACTTTACCTAGTGCATTCAACGCAATATTACTGAAGTGTAAATCACTTTAAGAGCTTGCTT
Source organism: Oligia strigilis (assembly GCA_951800025.1). Lineage (NCBI taxonomy): Eukaryota > Metazoa > Arthropoda > Insecta > Lepidoptera > Noctuidae > Oligia > Oligia strigilis. Next base: position 17,730,687 of record OX637543.1, read on the forward strand.
AAGAGAAGTAGTATGAAGAAAAAAGACCAGTTTTCTTCAACAGTGAACTGGGTTCCGCAGTAATGTTTATAAACCTGGAGAAAATTTTAAAAGTAGAAGGTAGGTATTTTGAAATTTTGTTTGTCAATGAACATTAAAAAACACACCATATTATGATCCAATGTCCTTCAGGAAGGATCTTGAAGGTTGGCATGTATCAGAGTGGTATGGTCATATTTAACGCTGTGGTACAGACCATCAAATTGAACAACTTTCTCCAGGGTACCAACATCGTAATCGCGAAAAACTAATCAACTGTCCTCTGCAGTTGAGTCTAGTTGGTATTGAAGATTTGTTTGGGACTGTTGATAAATAAAAAAACACTTTTAGAGCTAAGACCACCCATTATGTACGAGTATCTGTTATCATAATTAACTGTTATAATTCATATTATTATCTCCTTTATTTCATTAAATATTATTATTATTATTAGCCTGTGATGTCCCACTGCAGGGCAAAGGCCTAATTATAATTCATATAGTGTACATAAAAAAACTATAAACAGGCACACGTAATTTTGCACTTAAACTGCTATTGTCACCAGCGGCAAATCAGATGCGTCGCAGCCTAAGCGACAAACCAGAAAAGGGGAAAAACTGGTAAAGGGTGCTCAACCTGCCCTGACCGCGGTCCGTTGCTCTTTGCCAAGAGCCGGCCAAGTTGATGAGGAGGGTTTCACGAAAGTGGAAAGGAAGAAGAAGAAGCCCTGTTCTCGTAATTTGTGTGGCACCGCACCGAGTGGACCCAACATGCTGCTGCGCGCTGCTGTGCCTACGACGCAGCTGTACCTTTCGCGTCTGCATCACTCCACAACAACTGAGGAAGTCGTGCAGTATTTGAAAGTGAAGACCAACTGGACTCTGAGGGTCGAAAGGTTGGAATCGCGCCACAACATCAACTTCAAGTCATTCGTGGTACGAGTTCCAACCCAACATCTACAGACCTGTCTGAAAGAGGACTTTTGGCCGAAAGGTGTCGTATATCGACGTTTCCGTGGACGGTTACGCGACACCACGCAGCGAAACACGACGCCGACAATGTTACGTGTATAGTTCATAGTTTTAAGGTTTTTAATATGTATTAGTTTATTGTATAAGATTATTTTGTGTATTTTATCTATGGGCTTTAGTAGCCTGATAATAAAATGATTATTATTATTTTAAACCTACCTGGAAGGTGGAAAGAAGGCATGATTATAAAACTATGCACGTTCATAAAATTGTGGTGTTCTTTCTGTTAAGGTGTCGAAGGCTATCTAAATGGTCTCGGCCCAGAATTCGGCTACGTATTTGGTGCCATCACTAGCGTCCATCAGTCCACAAACGATGGGACACTGCATGCTGCACGTTACAAGAACTGATCGACGCTAGTGATGGCGCCAAACATGTAGCAGTGGGGTGTTGACAAACATAGGTAATTACTATTTCTCTCTAAAAGCCTTGCTGCATTTAAAGTAGCCAAAACTAAAGTCTCTAGCTCGAAATCAAAGCATTGATTTCAATTAAACCAACCTTTACTACTTTTCGCCTCGCTGCACGCTGCTTCCCTACGACTAGGCACTCCTTGCTGTTCTCCCCATCGCTGTCACCACAGCTTGTCTTGCAGCCAAAGTGTGGGTCGCTTAGCGCGGCACGCGAACATTAATGACATCATCCGACGAGCTTTTGTCACCGTCGGCGTTCCAGCTGTATTAGAACCCAATGGCTTGGCATGCGACAATGGCAAGAGACAAGAGACATACCGTCCGGGGTATGTCTTTATTTCCATGGAAGGTGGGCCTTTAGTGTGGGACGCAACGTGTGTCGATACTCTTGCGCCATCCCATCTTCCTGGCTCGACATGCTGTGTTGGCGCTGCTGCTGCGGCTGCGGAAAACCTCAAGCGGCGAAAATATAATAACCTTATCGGAAATTATATTTTCGAGCCGTTTGGGGTTAAAACCCTCAGGCCGTGGGGACCGAGTGCACATGGTCTTTTTAAAAAAAAATCGAAATATAATCGAAATAATGCAATGCATTGCCTTGTCCAGGCATGGCAATGCATTGCATTACAACGTGGTAATGCCGCCAGTCTCTTGGGTACTTTACCAGTCGACAGCGATGCGGATGAACTTTTCGATGCTATTTTTTAGTTTCTGTATAGTTTTAGTTAAGTTAGGATTTAAATTTGTTATTTTTATAAAATAATTATTAGTTATAACTGTAAAATAAATATTTATACAGGCACTTTTAAATCGGCAAGGAGTCGGTCAGTCAGAAATATGAAGCCAATTGCCCATTTCAAAGCGTAGTAGTTACCTATGGAGAAGAACAGGCAAGCAACTCCGTGGACACTTACGGTGTTTCTACGGAACCCTACAACTTCAAATGAGGTCACGGCTCACATACCTAATCTTTGTTTACATTTTATTTCCTTCACTTATCAAAGTAGCTATTTACCGCTCGCTGTTTATAAGCACGCCAGTTTTCCTCGCTTTATCCCATATCCTTAATTTTTTTGTCCAGTTTGTACATCAGAGTTTTACAGTTTTACTGTAGCAACTTAAGAGTGGTGACCGTGAACTGCCAAGTGTATCATCATCATCATCATCATCATTTCAGCCGAAAGACGTCCACTGCTGGACATAGGCCTCCCCCAAGCACTTCCACTTCGACCGGTTCTGTGCTTCTCGCATCCAACGGGTTCCTGCGGCCTTCACAAGGTCGTCGGTCCACCTTGTGGGAGGCCTTCCAACGCTACGTCTTCCGGTACGTGGTCGCCACTCCAGAACCTTTCGGCCCCATCGGCCATCTGTTCAAGTGTATATTTCTTGATAACTGCATTAAATTATAACAACCAGTCTTACCAAGGGGTATTGTATTACCCAGTAACTGGGTTGTGGAGGTCAGATAGGTAGTCGCTCCATGTAAAATACTGTTATTCAGCTGCATCCGGTTAGACTGAAATTTAGCATATACGTTCTCAGGTGTACAGAAACACACATAGGGTTCCTTTCATCCCGAAAAAAAGTGCTGTTCCCGAGGAAAACAACAATAACGTTATTATGATAATAGATGGCGCCACGTGTCTTTCGAATCAAAAACAAGACAACGTCTGTCGGGTCAGCTAGTTAATTATATTCTAAACTAGCTGCGCCCCGCGGTTTCACCCGCATAAGTGTCGATCCCGTGGGAATATCGGGATAAAAAGTAGCCTATATGTTAATCCAGGGTGTCAGCTACCTCCACACATAATTTTATCAAAATTGGTCTAGCCGTTTGAGCTTGAAGAAGTAACAAACATATAATTACACACAAACACTCACACACTATAAGTTTTCATTAACTCTATTAAACGTGACTACAAAAGTAAATGATTGCGAAAACATTAGTGCAAATTGAAAGTAGCCTATGCCCATTAGTTAAAGACCATTAGGCACACTTAATTAATAGGAAAACCGTGATCCTTCAGGGCTAACTGTAGGCCTTAATATACAAACAATTGATACTCCTAACACAATAATAATAACTTGCTGAACCTCTGCCGATTCTAAACCATTTTCTAATTGTTACTGTCATGATAACGGTCACAGCTTATTTGCAAGTCAATTTTCATTGAGAAGGGATAGTTCGGTTAAGCCTTAGTTGTCCGGTGGGTTAGGAGCTTGGGGTTATTTACGATTATATTTAGGGTTTAACGTAATTGGGGCTGATTAGGACTAAATCTCATAAAATGGCTATGTTTTCATTACAACCATTTCCCTTTGTTTTCACGTTGAGATTTTTACAGAATAGTTTGGCTGTTAATGGTGTCAATCTCTAGCATCATGTGGAATGACAGCTGTCAAAAAAAAATCCATTGGTCTATTCTGTAAAAATCTGAGTTTTTTATAGAATAGATCACAAGGTGGTGAGTGAAATAAATGATGTTGAAAACACAGTTAGATATGATAAAGAGATTTTTGAGAAAGAGTTTGTTCAAGTATGCAAGTAAGTCCGGTTTATTTATTTAATACTAAGCACACAAATGTAAAACAGTTGACTTTTTTCCATAGGCATTTTCTACCAGTCAACCTTTGGGTGATGCAGAGACAAAAAGTGGTACGTGCAATTATGAAAATTGAGGCATAAATATTTTTAAATAAACACCAATTAAAAATATAAAAATAATATATAATATACCTGTTTATAAATATAAGCACTAATAAATATTATACATACATACACGAATATAAGACAAACAATGAGAAAAAATTACCGTTGTGATGATTCTGCCAGCTTCTTGCGAATGTGCTCGCGAACTTTAACTTTAAAGGATAATCGGTTGGTTGCCATACTGATTTCCTAGGGGAGCGCATTCCACAGAGAGATAGATTGAACGAAGAAGGAAGAGTGAATGAAGTCTGTGCGGTGGCCTATTAGGTTACCAAACAGAATACCGAGGTCCAGCGAATAAGACGCACATGAAACTTTTCAATCGTTGAACTTGGGTGGTCGTCGTATCGCAGTAATGTAAGTTAGAAGCACAGAACAGTCATATATAACAAATTAGGTGTTTTTTTATTATGTAACAGAAAATTCGGTCTATTTTGTAAAAAAAAACTCACTGTGAACATTTAGGTGAAGTAAGCTTGAAATGCGCCTGTGTGTCTGTCAATCAAAATCAAATCAAAATCAAAAAATCACTGTGAACATTTAGGTGAAGTAAGCTTGAAATCCCTAGCATTAGACAGAATGACAGCTTACTTCAAGTTCACTTCACTTAAGTTTTCACAGATTTTTACAGCAACCCATCGCAAACGTCAATTTGTGCTTACCATCGATACCCTGCCATCGAAAAAAAAGGAAAAACCGCAGAAAATCTGAAAAAAGGCCAAACAATAAAAAACATCGTAGCCAATTGATCAAAATCTTCTGTTTTCGCAGGCTGTTGGACAACCACAGTCTGAACTGTCTCGGTCATAAACTATGGGATTAAGGACGACCCTTGCGTAATTTATTATTGTTTCAAGGCTATAGTGTTATTGTCCTATTAGTCATATTCCTGCTTAATGTTAAGGTTTGTGTCGAAATTTATGCATAATTTAGACACAAACTGTAACATTTGTTACATTTTCAGGCTATTTTCTTAAGGAGTATCTACCTACACTCACGCTATACTTGGGATTTGCAGCAATAATGTATTTATTTTGTTCTACGAAGTTTGAAACCTGCCAATCCATTCTGTAAAAAACAGTATTAAAAACAGTAGTAACTATTCTGTACAGAATACACCTATAGATTTTTTTGACAGCTGTCATTCCACAAGATGCTAGGGATTAACACCATTAACAGCCGAACTATTCTGTAAAAATCTCAGCGTGAAAACTTAGATGAAGTGAGCTGACAATAGTGTCAATCCCTAGCATCAATCAATTGACACTATTGACAGCTCACTTCACCTAAGTTTTCACGGTGATTTGATTGTGTGATTGTGTGATGAGTGATTTTTAAAGAATAAAAATGGGAAATGGGGGTTTTTAGTTGCTCTGCTTTTTTGGCTTCTCGTTAATGGCCGGCGGTAGCTTAAACGTGCAAAGCACACAGGTATACCTCTGGCCTTATCCTTAACGCAATGAGTAAATAGAAACTACATAACGGAACATCATAAAACCCAAATATTCATCGAACTGTCTGGACGAAAACGCGTCTACTTTCCATTTACGACTAAAGGCTCCTTCAAACAGGCACGACACGCGATAAAATCGCGCGCGACACAAGGGCACCGCAAGTCGCTGCAACGATGCCTTTGTGTCGCGCGCGATTATATCGCGTGTCGCGCCTCTATAAAGGAGCCTTAATACTAAGTAGCCGCTGCGGCTAGCCGTTAGCCTTGCGCCAGATGGCCGGAGAGAGCGGCCATGTCGGATTGCCGTCCCTTTGAACTATGAGAGTGAGGGAAGAGGGAGTGCACCTGTGTCTGCGCGCACACTTGTGCACTATAATATCTCCCGCGCCGAAGGCTAATCTCTGTTGACATTGGTCGCCGTGGCCGAAATACATTCTAGAGGACTTTATTTTTTTTAATAATAACTTTACCTACGTAATTGAACATCTCAAGAAACTGAATCGGGTTCATCCAGCCGACATATTTTGATTTAGAAATACAAGTAGCATTGTAATTAAGTTTAGACAACTTAATTCTAATGCTACTTGTATTTCTTAGACTTGGTATAATTTCCTTTTCAAGCTACCACATCAAAAAAAAATATTAATAAAATAATTTTTAGATTGGCAATATTTTGTTTTTTTTATATATTTGTAACATAATCGCAGCGACAATCAATATCTCAAACTTGACAGAACTTGAAATATAAGTAAACTAAAGGTATTTTTGACAGATTGAAAATGTGATTAAAATCTGAACGTTTTTAAAAATACGAGAATTGTCCCTCAGATCACTGTTCCCTCGGTCCTTCCATCCGAAAGAATAAACAACCTTGATACTTGTGTTCACACCTCATGAGAAATTTAACGCCCCCCCCTTAAAAAATCCTGGCCACCACAAAACATCAGAACATCAAAAAGTTTTATTGAAAAAAAAGAAGATTGCAGCACACCCCATACACATAAAGTTGACAACGACTCTCGTGCTACGAGAATTATCTATTGCTCAATAAATCCCTCAATATGGCGTACTGTTATTGGCGACAGACAGGCGTCTATTTTACGCCTATCTTGACAGACGTCGAGGGTTCCGTTTGTGGAGAATCGATTTGTAGGGTTGAATTATGTTTGAGCTCGGGTGTAGGCAATTATTGTTGGTTATGGCCGCACGGAACAAATATTTGCATGGCCGATAGTTGTTTTGGTTTTAGCATGTTTGCGAGATTTTATTTGTTAATATTCCCACGATGCAAAACAAATCTAAACTAACATAAGCAAAACTAGGAGCGACTTTAGAAGACACCAACAGGAAAAAACAAGCTAAAAAAGTTTGTTTATGCGCTCAAACTGAGAGTTACCTATTAGTATCTGATATTAGTAACTTTAATAACAAAAACCAAATAATGCCATTGTGCTATTTGTTGTACAGATAGCACATCAAGCTACCCGAAACTATCAAGTTTTCCCAATCAACTTTAAACCTTACACTTTAGCGTTAAAGTTGAAAATCTATTACCTAAAGAAACTTGACAGATTTTAGTAGCTTTATGTGCTGGCGTCTTTACAACTTAGGCCGCCCACTATCGGCATCGGCACGGCTGAGGATTTTTATGCGACGAATAAAAATGTAACTTAATTGTATGACGATAAAATTGAAATTTCAGTGATAATAATCATCGTAGGTGCAAAAATAAAGATAGGGTATCCGACATACCGTGTCATTGAAATTTAAATTTTATGTTCATACACTTAAGGTACATTTTTATTCGTCGCATAAAAATCCTCAGCCGTGCCGATGCCGATAGTGGGCGCCGGGCCTTAGGCGGTTATCACACCGGACACCGGCTGCGGTTTGCGATGCTGCGGTTTTTAATTTTGACTGTAGACCGCACGGAGATGCGGTGCCAGTGTCTTATACATTCTATGAAAACAAATAAATCTATCTATCTACCTTACATACTCCTTTTACCTCGTTTACGTTCATACATACATACGTCTGCTGGTTGCGATTGCGAATCACATCATCATCATCATCATTTCAGCCAAAAGACGTCCACTGCTGGACATAGGCCTCCCCCAAGCCTAGTACGACCTAACCTTAGTAACTTGTGTCGTTCCGATATCATCATCTGCTTAGCCTTTTCCAACTATGTTGGGGTTGACTTCCAGTCTAACCGTATGCAGCTGAATACCAGTATTTTACATGGAGCGACTGCGTATATTGTATAGTTCCGATATTATGTAATACATTGTTCTTGGAGACACAATCTTGGAGACCAAGGTAATTCAGGAAATTTCTTGCTCTAGGTCTGCAAAAAGAATCATGTTTTACATTTCAAGTTTCATAACGAAATTCATAATATCTCACTTCAATGCCTACAATATAAAACTAAAATTCCTACCTACTAGAAATTCATCCGTAGCGATATGAAATCTCGTTCAAACTCAAACATCGAAAGAATTTAAAATTCTCGAATACAAAATCTTGCCATATTTCAAATTCGATATAATGTATCGAGTTTCTACCAATAATACTCTGATATGCCAAAAGTGAGTTCCCCTGTTCCCCGAATGGCAATATGTTCATATTATAATGGAAAATTTTCCTATTTCTATGATCCCTTGTTCTATTATACGGAGGAATAGTGTATGTACATAATATTATTATACGGCATTTGAAATGAGCTATTGAATACGCTTGGATTCTTTGCGCAGGAGAAATATGAAGATTTAATGTTGTTTGCCACTAAGGTATAAAGGAAAACATGACGCGTAATGACGCTTTAATATTCCTATTTATAGAAGCTGAAATTGTTGGAGAAGAACTCGCTAGTTTAAGAACTACTGAGCCACTATTTCTTCAGCCAAGAAACACTGCTTCGAGACGAGAATTCGGGAAACTACAGACACATGAAACTACTTAAAAGTTTTTAGGTCGACAATTATATACCAGAAAACTTTTCATATTACAGATGGCTTAGAACTCTGGAATGTTATCTGTTTATATCCTGCCAAAAAGGCCTTTCCATCCAGTAACATACTCAAACTATAATGTTCCCACTGCTGGGATACGGGCTCCTCTCTTCGAGAGAGAGTGGGCTGTATTTCACTACGCGGCCCATTGTGGTTGGTAGATGTCAAATATCTTCGAATTTTTGGTTCTAGGACATGCTGATTTCCTCGCGATGTATTCCTTCAGCATTTCAAGAGCGGTGGTAATTAAATTGTTTCATCTATCCAGAAAGAAAATATTGCTCACTTAAAATAATTTTCAGAGAGAATAAGCTATTTAGTTGTCTAAACCCATAACTTCGTAAACTAAAAAGTCGAACCTAAAACTAAATCTACCAATAAAGTGCACTCAATGCTAATACGATTTGCACTCCAGTCGTTTCAAAGCTAAAGAAACAATAAAACAGATTAATTAGTTTACTCCAAACACCTTAACAAGCTCCTCGTCCGGGAAAAGTGCTAGGAATTTAAGTTATTTACTTTTAAAGGACAGCGGTGCTATTCTGTAACCATCTCATCGTGAAAACTTAGGTGAAGTGAGCATGGAGTGAGCTGTCAGTGTCATCCCATCATGCTAGATGCTTGGGATTGACAGTATTGACAGCTCACTTCACTTAAGTTTTCACGGTGAGATTTTAACAGAATAGGTCAGCTGAACAGACGAGAAATAACCACGATCAAAAGAAAAGAAAGAAAGAAAATATGTTTATTATCGGTAAACATGACGCAACAAGTTGGTAAAAAATATGCGTCACATCCACGCAAAATGGTCATCGCTCAGCATAATGCTATTGCCCTATGTGAGACAAAGCCCCAGCGCTGGTTTTCAGCGACAGCCGCCGTTGTCGTGACGACTTCTACGACTACATCGGCAAAAATGTGGTCGGGTAGGTAATGGTATGCAATTGTTCACAGTACAGAAAAGATAACCCTAATGTAGAAACACAATTTTTTTTATTGCTGAATGGGACCGCTCTTGACCTTGGTCACGCCTGATGGAAAGCAATGGATAAGGTCTATGATGGAACGAGCATGCCCAGAAGATGCCTAAGGCACTGGAACTCCCACGCATTGATGAAACACAGCAGCAGCAAACACAGCGGTGGGAGTCCTCTCAAATTAAAGTACCTACTCGCATACCAGGCGGGCGTTAGCCCTACCACCGCAAGGGAAGAATTGGCCAGTCAAATAAGGTGATGTGTGTGACTGTCCAGGATGCGCCAAGCGCTCGGTTCAGTTGAGTAACTGGCGGAACAAACTGCGCTACACGAGGAGGCGTCTTCATACATCCCAAAAAAAACTAACACATCAACATCTTCCCTGATGACATAATTGTAGTTTACAGTCGAGTTCAACGACTGTCGTAATTGTTCATCGATAATATTATAGCCACAAACGCAACTAGGTACTTACAGTAGTGACATGAAAGTAACCAACTACACCAAGACCACTAATATAGTTATTTTATAGCAACAACATTTCAATGTTGATTGAATTGAATTGAATTGAATTTATTTATTTTGTGAACATAGGTGATTACAGGTGTTTTTCAATATACATGTCAAGTGCACAAACCATGTTCCGCCGATAGGCATACAAAATCCAAGTTAAAGTTATAGTAAACTTAAGAGGTATTAAACATTAAAACAAAAAAGAATACATGCAGTCGTTATAAACGAATTAAAAATGTCAGAAAAAAAAACATTAATAAGCATGTCAAGTTATAAAATTGTCATAATAATATAAGGAAAATGTCATGAAAATGTCAAAAGATTTCAAAAACACAGTTATACATTATAAAAAAGAGAAACATAAAAAAATAAAAATTCTTCAAAATTTGTCATCCATATACTCCTTGACTGAATAATATACCTTATCATTTAGTAGCTTAAAGAGCTCGCTTTTGAATTCATTATTATTCTTACAATTTCTAATATGACAAGGTAGTTGGTTATACAATTTTGGTGCCATTGCATAGACACTTTTATATGCAAAAGCAGTTCTTGTGATTATTGTTTTCAGCTTATCTGAGCGACGTTGACTTTCTACATGACTAAACAAGTGTATATTGGTGATGATGAACGGATTTGGATAAATTATACGTCTTTAGATTTGTCTTGGTAGCGCGAGTGTCACTGGCCACATTAAAATCAAAAACAAAGTAAAATGGCGGATTTAGGGTGCCATATTGTGGAGTTCGATTTTTTTTTTTCTTCTAATACCATCGAGTGAAATATCAAAATTAAGGGTTTTAAAAGGTGATTACAAAAAAAAAAAAATAAAAAGCTGGAAATAAAAAACAAGTAATTAAAAAAACTGAAAAACCCGACTGCGGTAAAAAAATTAAGTAAAAAAAAAGAAAAGCTAAAATCAAGGCCATTTTAAATTAAATTAAAGTTGGAAGCAGGCGGGACCCATACCTACCATTTTTTTATTATATTTTCAAACTCAAATGGGTCCCGTTAAAATGGCCTTGTTTTTAGCTTTTCAGTTTTTTTTAACTTAATTTTTTTACCGCAGTCGGGTTTTTTAGTTTTTTTAATTACTTGTTTTTTTTCGGATTTATTAAGGGGCTTACATGACCTAAAGAGCGGTCACTGTCGGACTGCATAGAAAAGAGAGAAGCGCTATGACACAACGCTAGTAATTTATTGCAAAATATGAAGCAATTATCTATTTACAAAAAGTTTATTGTTTGGACTAAAAAATTTAAACTCTAATGCTAAAGTTTTGAGAGGTATTTTGTTGTATTATGTTTTCAAAAGAAAGTTTTGAGAGGTATTTTGTTGTATTGTTTTCAACACACTATATCCTGAAGAATATCATATATTTTTCTGATTTTGTTTACTGTAGTCGATCATATACTTTCTTTGCTTTTAAAACTTGCAAATTTTGAGATTAGGTCCTGTAATCCCGTTATTATGAGTGCAATAATGTGGGTACTATAAACGCATACACGCCATGTATAAAAACATTGATACGACCTGGGTGTCAATGCAATGATAGTACCTATACTATCCTGGAAGACAATTTCCCATACTAACGCATACCTATTCCTCTAAGATTACCATAGTAATTTCAGTACAGTGTTCTGTTAAAATTAACACATACCCGTGACACCGATATTCCTAGTCTGGAAATATAATTATTGTGAGAGAAAACGAAATTTAAACTAACAAAAAAAAAACAGGTAAAAGTTTGTAATCTTCCATTCGGATTTTAAAAAATATTTTTGCATTTGATGATATAAAAATATTATTCTTTTTACCGACTTCAAAAAAAATGAGTTTTTCAAAATTCGACACGTATGTATGTAATATTATTGGAATTGCATTATATTCACATATGGTAATCTATTAGGGCTTCCAAACAAATATACAACATTTTATAGACGTATGTATGTATGTTTGTCCACGCATTTCTCCGCAACTATTAATGGGATCGTGACCATTTTTTTTTATTGGCTTACATTTAATAATCACACAATTTTATTATCAGAAGACTACTAATCCCACAAAACTTTTAACCGGTCGCATCACATCAAACATTTTACAGTTTACATTACCATTAATTACAAATTAATCTTTAATGATGAATACCACTATATAGCAGAAAATTACCCGTTGAATATTTAATTATTTCATAACTGCAGCCGTGTCACTCGTCGCATTTCTGAATTTTAACTCACATAGACGAATTCTCATTGCTTTACTGAATCATTTATAAAATTCGCGGTGAATTTTAATCTGGTTACTCAATCTGCGTAACTTTTTCCCAACTAGTTTGGTGTCGGCTTCCAGTCTAACCGGGTGCTACTGAATACCAGTATTTAACATGAAGCGACTGCCTCCTCCAGTTACTGGGTTACTCGATACCCCTTGGTAAAACTGGATGTCTGACTTTTGTGCTTATGACTACTACTATCTACGAATAGCAGCCAGGACTAACGGCTTAACTTTCCGTCACAGACGGATTTCGATAATTATGTAATGGGTGGTCACCCATCCACGAACCGGTTGCGGCAAACATAGCTTAACCAGCGATCGATCCGTGCAGCTGTTATTATTCAGCCAAGAACCCCTTCCCACCTATTTTAATCCGGTTACTAAAGGAAACAAATTTAAAGGAAACTAACTTTTAAACAGAATTACAAGAATGACTCACCAATAAGATTTTATGATTGAAACCTTCTTGGATTTCAGGTGGACAAAATTCCTTTTGGTGCTGAGACCACGGATTTAATTTCCGAAATTCGAAAAGTTTATTGCCTTCGCAGACTGTTCTTGTGAAACTTGTTCATTTTGGATATCTACCGCAAAATAAAGTTGGTGAGGAAATATTGTATTCTTAAGTTAGAAGCGAGCTTGCCTGCCAACTTGGATCAAGTTGAGACAAGTATTTTTATTCATCGGGGATGTCCTTCCTTCGGTGTGCTTCGAAAGTTTTGAATTAAGGCTGTTGGTACACTTGTTACCCGATTTTTCCTTTGGGATGATATCATTTTGCATGCTATAATTATTATAAACTGTTTTTCCTTGGCCTCGGTAAATTTGATGGTTTTTAATGATCCTTTTATTTTTGCTCTGAAAAGTTATTTTTTTATTTGTTTTTCGTAATTCCGACTTCTCTTATAAAATACCAGTGGAAATAGTATGACCTAATTATAATCTTTGTTTTCTGTTTTTTCTTAGTTTTCGGTGTATTTTTTTTCTGTAATACCAATAAACGCATTTTTCTTTCTTTCCTTCTTTACTTTCAAAGTTTTGCCAGGCTCAATAAAAAATAAGGTTATTTTAATGACTCCATACTAAAATCATAAACACAGAACTAACATAATATTAAATCAAAACACGAATAATAATTTAGGCGTACTGAAACCACATTTCAACTTAAGGTTGAAATCTAAATCACTATTCGGTGAAACAAGTGAAATTAATTCATGAAGAAGACGTGACACATTAAACGCTAGACGCTCAAAAGGAACCAGCGGTGCTATTCTGTAAAAATCTCACCGTGAAAACTTAGGTGAAGTGAGCTGTCAATAGTGTCAATTCCTAGCAAAAACAAACTCACTTCACCTAAGTTTTTTACGGTGAGATTTTTACAGAATCGACCGGCAGTTCTTAGTAATACCTCTTGTTACTAGAAACAAAAATGGCACTAATTAGGTGAACTCTATACCGAAGAAGGGAGAGGTGCCTAGACACACCCTAATGGCACACATTCTAAAAAAAAAACTTGCTTTTATTCTAAAAACTGATTTGACGTCTACTGTCATTTAAGTTTGTAAGGTCAGGGAAATGAATTGTTCAAATTGACACCCAACATCAATTTGCCGTGTTTTCAAACAACTGTCAAAGAATCAGACAGTTTTGATTTGAATTTGCGGACAATTTAAGTTGGTAGTCAATTTGCTTAACAATAAATTTCACTGTTTTTACATCTACTGAATTTCATTAAGTTATATGTTATGAAATTCAGTGATGATGATGTTAAAATTTTGACAGCTTTTTTCAGCAACTGCTCTCGGATGTTGCTAGTACAAGTAAAAGTGCGCAGTGCTGCACTACCCCACCCTATTTCAAGTTAAACAAATATCAACTTTATTTCAATGAAGATCAAGTTGATTCCAGAGTGATTAGCACTATTGAAAAAGTTGTAAAAATGTTTGAAGTTGTAGCGTACACTGAACTTTATTGTGTAGGAATTAAAGTATTTTTCCATTAATTCATATTTGTTTAAATTTTTGGAAAAAAAATCGCGAACGCAGATTACCTTGTTTTTTTTTTGTTCTTAATATGAATAATGCATGCAAAAAACTGGCCAAGTGCGAGTTAGACTCGCACAGTAACGTTCCGTTCCATAAGGCAAAGAAAAACGCCGAAAAAAACATTTTTCTGTATGGAGACCCCCTTTAGTTTGTAACGGACAGTACGGACGGACTGATGGATGGACCTATGGGAGTTCCGTACTCTTATGATATATCAGCTACTACGCAATCAAACTTAAATCATTATTCCAAGAAAATACCACGTTTCTAATGAATTACAGTCACGTTTCATGTTTGCCATACAACTAAAGTTCTGCTAATTATTACTCACAGAAGTCATCCTGAATTCTCATAAAAGGTACAGACGCCAGCAGGTCAACCTACCCGAAACTGTCAGATTTTCCCAATCAACCTTGAACCTTATGCTTTAGCAATAAAGTCGAAAATCTATTAAAGAAATCTGACAGATTGTAGTAACTTGATGTGCTGGCGTCTGTACATACGAATACGTAGAATTTAAGGTATAAGTGAATGAATATTCTATGGAATCTCATGTTCGAGGTCTTGCACAAGGTTCTCAAGGCGGTATTCCGACGAACCCACTCATTTATAAAGGATCATATTTGCTTAATATATTAGAGCTGTCACTGCGGACTTTTGTAAGGCTGCTATTCTTTGAGGAGAAGAGAAATGTATGATGTCGTAAGTTGATTAAATTAGTAGTAGAAGAGCTACTTGTGAAAGGCAAGGCAAGTATTTCGTACATATTTCTGCAATTTATGCTAGGATTTAGTTACTTAGACTACGGTGGCTTCCACATAGCGTTCGCAATTTACTGCCGAATGATATCACTGAAACGTTGTTTATAAAAGTGCTGTTTTAATACCAAGTGCGTTATGAAAAGCTGGCGAACAGTCAGCACGTTACAGGATTTGTATAGTAGATCTGTAGGATAGAGAAAGGGATGGAAGTTTGCTACTTTTAAAATTGCTCTCTGTGCTCTTTCAAGAGGCAGTAAGTAAGTTTTTGGTGCTCCACCCCATGAAGTAATACAGTACTGTATTACAGATTTACTGAGGTTTTAATATGTGTACCTACTACTGCAGATGTGCAGAATATCCACTAACAAAAGCACGTTTTACTAAGAAGCAGTTTTGCAGTGTGTATTTATTCAGGGAAAGTTTTCCCTGAATGAATACACACTGCAACTCGCCTTACTACGCTTTTGCTAAAATAACAAATTTCAGTAGTCAACTAGAGCAACAAAACTGGGGCTTGTGGCTAAATAATAACAGCCGCATGAGTTGATCGAAGCTGCAGTCGTGAATGGGGCACCATCCCTTACATATCGAGACCCCTTCGTGTCTCGTAAAGCACGTTAAGCAGCTCTTCCCGGCGTTATTTTGTAGATCTTTATTAAGATTTATATGTGGCCTGCGCAAATATGATCACATATTTGAATTTCGTATAAATCTCAAGTGGCTTCCCTTGCGTCTTCGCCTTCACATATCTTCTTTCAGCTCTAGAGTATTTTTACCGACTTCAAAAAAAAGGAGGTTATTGTTTAATCCTAAAACCCCCACTTATCATAATAACGTTTCAAGTTCCTTCATGACATACATAATAGATATCTGAGGTTATCGGAAAACCTGAGACTTCTTTAAAAAATCGCTCTCAGCGATAAGACCGCCCATTGTGTCACCCTGTGTAAAGTTTCTATATTTATGTCTGTAATTTATATGGTACCTATACCTACATAATAAAGAGTATTCTATTCTATCTTTAACAGTCGTTACGAGTACCGGTAATGTCTTACCAAGGGGTATCATGTTAACCAGAAACTGGTCAGACAGGCAGTCGCTCCGTGTAAAATACTGGTATTCAGCTGCATCTGATTAGACTGGAAGTTGGGAAAAGACTAGGCTGATTGGGACAGAGCCTCACGTCCCAGCCGCCGCCGGGGACGCTCCGGGCGTCGGAAGCCGCGTGACGACTCCCGGCCACCGTAGGCGCGGGCCTGCGGACGGAGAGTAATGAGTAGCTCACCGTCCGAACAGGACCAGGCCCGTGCCGGACGGCGTACGTGTTCCACGTGCGCCTCAAAGATATGTCAGCATCAATGAAGGGGCCCGTTAGAGCCGAAACCTGCCGGGTCAGCGGGATTGTCCGAAAGGGTTACCGCTGCCCCGGAAAATAAAGGGCTAAGGAAGGAACACGGGTGGGTTTTAGTCAGTACGAGTCTGACACTCCCTTCCACTACACCCAGAGCGGGAGTCATTTTATGATATACCATACTCAAAAAAAAAAAAGGCAAGGCATATTGATTGAACTAGAGCAATAGAACATACCAGTGGACATCATACATCAAGCTATTAAGATAAACAGATCAATAACGATTGATTACGAGTAATATGATTGGATGCGATGCAATCGGCTGTTTACATAGATGTTGATAGGCATGTTAGTAATACATTAGGTACCTATAATACAATCAATTTAACAGCGTAAAGGAAAAAGGAGCCTAATGTGTTTATTGTAGGTATTATAATTAACGATGAAGTGTCCTTTTTCGGCAACAAACTGTATTATTTCAACGCTAAAATCCATTTTAAAGTTTGGTCCCAATTCACCCCTGCATCCCTATTCACCCCGCTTGGTGGTACTTTATAAATAAACCACACAGAAACTCGGTCCATTGTAAACTAAAGTGCTCATCATTACCTACTAGTCTTTTTAAGATTCCGTAGATAACTTTGTCTGTCTGTCCGTTCATCTGTCACGCACTCGTCAAATCTATAGTTCTAACTGTAGACTGACCTTGACTCAATTAAATTTGACCTCTAGGTCAATTTTAATACTAACGCTCAAAAGCCAATATTATATTTAAATAATAAAATAAATTAATGAGCTTATTCTTTTGAAAAGTTACGAAAGAATTTTGTCTAACAATGGCGCCGATTCTGTTGTTCACAAACTAAACTAAATTTAAGTTCATAAATAGATAAATATTAGTTTAGTCCTGTCAAATTAAGACACTCCATAGACAATTTAGACGAGATTAAAAAAATGGCTATTAAAAATACGTCAGGCGCTGACTAATTTGACAGGACTAAACTAATATTTATCTTCTGTCCTTTTCTTAATGAAATAGAAAGAAAAAGATGCCTGAACTTAAATTTAGTTTAGTTTGTGACACAACAGAATCGGCGCCAATTTATACATAAAAAGGATTAAATTATAATATTAAAGTTTAAACCCAGTTTTAAGTACCAACATTACCTATTTGTAGTCCCAACCACCATTTTAAAAGCTTCAAAACAAAACCTATCCTGTTACTTGTACCTATAAGCCGGAACAAGTACGTAACACAAAGTTTGAAGGCTTTATCTGAAATCGTTGACAACATTCCAACTCGTTTTGTGAACAATGCGATTTTAGGAGTTTGCCAAGCTTGTTTATTTGCTTTGTGATAGACTTGCGACAAACTGTCAATAGGAAAAGAATGCGAGAAAGGTAGGGATGGAATTGGTGTGGATTTTGTTGTTTATTTTATTGTTGTTCGGTGGGTAGAATTGCACTGGATTGTGTTCTAGGGTAAAAATGCCATGTTTATTTTTATTCGCTATATATTTTGACCTGGTAGTAGTACCTAGTGATGGCCTCGTGGTTAAAGCCTCGCCACCAATATGACTATTAATTCATAATTATGTAAAGAAAAATTGCGCAGTGCTGCACACCCCTACCCTATTTCAAGTTAAGCAAATATCAACTTTATTTCAATAATTATTAACGTTAAACTGAAAAATAACTTTAATTCCTACACTATAGAGCTATAGTGTAGGAATTAAATTTTTTGAAGTGAAAACTTCTTTAGCGGCGTTGTACACTTTTTTTGTAATGGGTAAAAAATGTTAAACTCGCGTCAGGACACGTGACCTGATCGAAAATTCGTAAGACGGATGGAGAGTAGACAGCTGGCGTGGCCTACGCCACGCCAGCTGTCTACTCTCCATCCGTCCCCCTCTCTTTCTACGGCGCGGCGAAAATGTATAGGGCGCCGGCTGTTTCGTTTAGGCGGCGCAGGGCGCTTGCGCGAATGTTTGTGTGTGTTTATGTTACAGCGTGCAATGTAATATAAATTGTCATGTTTGTGTACGATAGCGCAATAAATAAATATTGTATTCTACCACGTAAAAGATAGTACTTTTATTCTGATAATTAAAGCAATTCGTGCAAAATTATTCCATAACCATTCCAAAATATCCAAAACGCACAACGTTAATACTTAAGTTTTCACTTCTGCCGGCACTCCCGGAGTGCAACCCGTCGTTTTTTTTTTTTTTCTATTAATTCATATTTGTTTTGATTTTAGGCAAATATATCGCGAATGCACGGTAGGTACTTTTTGAGTTTATCTTGGACATTACTGACATCGGTGAAAGAAAAATATCGTGAGGAAACGGACTTTTAATTAATATAAGTCTGAAATTACCAAGCCATCTTGAGCAAGAGTGGCGATCAATGCTCGTGCCTTCCCTGTATGGAAGAGGCCTATGCCCTGCAGTTGGACAGTAGAAGGCTAGTATTATTTTTTATTTATTTTTAAATATTTTGACCACTAAAAAGTCAGAATTTAACAGCGACAAAAAATTCTGGGACATTTTAGATGACGTAACCGCGGGGAGCGGGACGTTTGAGTAACTAAGAAGAAGAAACTTTCTCTAATAACATGACCATGAACAATGCCTCTTCAGACTTATCTAAATGAAATGA
This sequence comes from Oligia strigilis, assembly GCA_951800025.1. Taxonomy (NCBI): domain Eukaryota; kingdom Metazoa; phylum Arthropoda; class Insecta; order Lepidoptera; family Noctuidae; genus Oligia; species Oligia strigilis. Next base: position 17,749,905 of record OX637543.1, read on the forward strand.
TATTTACCTACAAACTTTCGCAATTGCTTGATTCTACAATTTTATTACTTAATTCAAGTTAAAATACGACCGACCACGTAACTTGGCGGGCTTGAGTATAGCCTTTGCGAACTTTTGCGCGTGTTCTCTCACTCACATTCGCCTCATGCCACCATTTGGTTCCTAAAAAACGTTCGTGCGCATCCTTCTGCGCGAAGTTCAGGCCCGCCACGTTACGTCGGTCGTATTGTACAATGCCTCAAACAATATTTGATACATTACATATACACCAAAAAATACATTAACATTGCAATACAATACAAAACAAAAACCACCCTACTTTCAACACATACTTTAATCACTGACAACTGTTGTAGGTAATGCTTTCCACGAATACAGCTTGAATTTATATGATTCTATAAATGTTGATTCAAACAAGTGGCAAGAACTTTTAATGGTATTCACTTACAAATCTAATTACTCATCCATACTCAAATTGATAGACAAGCCTAATCAAAAGAGACAAAACCTAAACTACAAAAGTTAAATCTCAAATAAGAAAACTTTCATATCAATGGAAATATAAGTTGTTAAACAGATCTCTTAAAGCCAACTCCGCATATGTGGCTCGGAAAGTTCCCGAACTGCTTTTGAAAATCTATCGCACTTCGAGCTCTACTTTGAGGTTCATTTGAATCTTTCTTCGTTTGAAATAAGATCGTTTTGAACTAGCAATGACGTTCCATAACTTTATACTTTTGAATTTTAAATCTTATTGAATTTCGAACTTGATTTTAGTTTAAAGTGAGTGTCCGACATAAGAATAGAACGGAACAAGAGGGTTGTAAAGGCATGGCATTAGTATGTACTATAAAACAATTTGGAAAAGAAATATCGTCTATTTTGATGTCTGGGCCGGTAAACGGTCTGAATTCAGCAAGTGTATGATCCGGAAATTTCAGAAACTGACACTAGAACGTTCAGCATTGCATACTATTTCAAATACACGTCACACCTTGCTGGTTTTCTTTCGGCACAAAATAATTAAGATTAATTTGACAGCTGGCGATTGACGAGCGTTGATTAGTTGGAGCCAAGGTGGTTCTTAATTACTGATCATTCGATCGATTACGCCCTATGGCCTTATTCTTGCTAAAGACATGAACAAATGCTTTAATAGTATTTTTATAACAAAAATGATAATCAAAACAAAAAACGAAATATAAAACAAAAGTGAATCAAACACAGACTGTCTAGGGGATAAAGCAGTTTTGTTCAAAATTCTAAAATAGATTATCATCAAATGTCTACAGATGAGCAAGAAAATACGACAAGCTCTAAGGTAAATAAAATACAGTTCTATATGAAACTGAAAACACAAAACTTTCTGGCTCAAACGTAACCCGTAATTTAAGCTTAATAGACTCCTAAACACTAACACGAAACGGTTGTAAACATACTAAAATCGAAAACCTAAACACGGCCAATTTCTCCTCAGACAAGTTAAACTGTGCACGATATTTACTCCGTACCTACGTAACGCCGAGAAAAATAGCAAGGAAAGGGTATCAAAGCGGATAGGCGGGTGCTCAGTGAGGGCATAGAATTAGAAAAGCGTAGAAAGGTATTATAGCTCATGTGCAGTGACAACAAAATTGCTTATCAACTATCATAATTATCACCTCTTACGAACGATAATACGTTTAATACAGTATGTTTAAATTGCCCAAAAGGTGCTTAACCTTTAATGTCTCCACTGCACGTAAATATTTGTGTAAAGTTGGAGCCAATGAATTTTTTTTTTTTTTAATTTAAGCAACTTATTTATTACATATATTTCACAATAATAACATTCACATAATATTATTTTTAAAAGAAACTGTTACGACCCGCGCTCGTCATAAGGCGGATACGGACATTGCGAGGCATGCGCCGCGCACCGCCGCGCACGCCTCCTCAACACGAAGAACGTCCACACATTGCGAAGCATGCGATGAGCGCCGTGCGTTGCGCATGCATCGCAATGTCTGTATCCAAAACGGGGGTTGTCAATTGACGAAGATTTTCCCAAACGCAATCTGCGCTGCAAGCGACTATACATTCTTAAGAGTTAACTAGTCGCGAGTTCAAACTCACTGGTGGTCATGGCCAAAAAGCACGCTGTCTCACCTGGCTTCATGTCCGACAAAGCTAGTATCAGTGATGAGCAGTTAGACGCTAGTCTACACGAACAACGTCTAGTTCTCACGCACAGAAACACCGTTCCGAACGAATAGGCGCGTAAAAATCGAGTTTTATGAAAATTTTAACGTTTTTTACGCCCTGGTAACGATTTATAAATTGTGTTCGAAGTATGACGCGTCTCGCTCCTATGCATTCTTAGTCTATGTTGAAGGCTAGCACATAAATAAAAGATTTTATCACGCCCGCAACGCTGCTGCATTACAGAAGTTAAGCGGTTATTTGTTATATGTGGAATATCAATACCGATACCGTATAATATTGAATGTTGAGTTTTGTATGCATTTTAATGTTATCTGATTATTAAACAGTGATAGATCGGTAGAGAACTTAGTGAACATTTTTCAGATTATTCTTGTGTCCCGAAGATGTTTATTTTTAATGATTTGTGAGAATTATGTGCGTAAAAAAGTCGGCGGTGTCGTTTTCAACCGGTTGTAACGAAGGTCCTTTTGCTGTATATTATGTATTAAATAACAGGCATAATTAAATAAATTAACAACGTTTGAGTGTGACTAAATGAAAATAAAAGTTTCATAACGGTTAAAATGTGACCATTTTTTCGTCTCGCTCTCAATAAAAAAAAAAAAACGTTATTCCAAAAGTAAGCGTATGACATTTATTTTTGTTTTTGTACGTAAGCAGATTTACAACCTACAAAATTATATCGTATACAACGTGTTACAAAATACCCCGTAAAAAATTTAATTAATTATCAATCTCAAAAATTTTGTCAACCCTTACTAGGGTTGACAAAATTTTTGAGTTTGATCTGTCATGTCAGGGAACCAGATTGTTTAACAGAAAGGCCTACGTACCTATTTTACCCAATAATTGTCTACTTTAATACTTTTTCTATTTTTCATTCATAAATGTTGCTACGTTAATACAAGGATGTCATTAAACTCAAGTACTGGCTTCAAAAAATGACAAGTTGGGAAAAAAAAATATGTTGTCAATTTCAAATTTTCTAATCGATATCCTATTACTCTTTTTAATTTTGTCGTTCCGCGAATTAGGTAGAAATGTAGGTAAATTCTACGTAGTTTATTCTTTAATTTTACTGAAATAGGGTTTGCACATCAGTGAAAATAATAATATTTTTTTATTTTTTTGGGGTATGTATACAGCGTTACTACGGTTCTTAAATATTGAGAATGGACTCGTTATAAGGCCCCATTTAACCTCCTTTCGGCTTTACGGGTAGTTTTGTAACACCCTGTATAACATGTGAACTGAAGTGCTGTTTTTCACCTGCCTATTAAATTATGTTCGTTTCCACAGACCAAATAAAAAGTCAAGACATAGCGCTGCGAACAATACAGTGAAGCATGCAAAAACTACACCTCCGCCTGAGCATACACGCTTACACGTACACATTTACAACCATTTACAATCAAAATACACCTCACTATGTGCACACATGTTTACGAAACCGGCTTCACTTTACTGTTGAGAGGACCTCTGTCTTGGTTTTTTTATTTGGTCTGAGTTTGTTTCATACTGTTTTTTCACAAGCGATCTTTTGTGGTGTGACATTTTAGTCATTTAAATCAATCAAATTCTGGTATTATATTCGAAAACTAAAACCGAACAAACCTAATAATTAAAATTATCATTTCAAAACTTAAATCAACAAACACATAAATAGACATTCGTTCTCGATAATGAAAGTGCATTATTAGCATGCTATAATTAAAATTTTAATAATATTAACTCAAATCGGATTTTCAGATTAACTCTTAATGCAACTATTATGAACCGTTGAATTACTGTGAACAATAATTATAATTACAGACTCCCAGGTGGAAATACATCATTATTGTATGTAATGTATGTATCCTAAGTACAGTGCCCTCCAAAAATAAGTTGACAATTTTCATTCTTCAGCTGTAATGATTATTTATGGTTTAAAATTATATTTTAAAATACTTGAACTTTCCATAATTTTTTTATTAAACAAGGCCTAATGTTTCAATAGTCAGACATCTAATTTTATCTGAGGAATTAATACTGCGATTTGACAGCTTTTGTATAGAAAAAAAGTCAAACTGTCATATTTATTCTTCTAAGTTATCTGACTGAAAAATCAACCCTAATTCAACTACCTATAACTTATCTTATATCAAGTAATCCCATAAGATTACCAGATTTTTTATTTCAAATCATAATGTGGCATCATAGCTGAAGCGGAAATAGGTGCTGCCGTTTAAATATTTAAAGGGTACGGCGTAAAGAGGTAAATCGGTTTACCTAAAGAGGGTTCTCAATTCTACCAAAGTTCGTTTTTCAATAAGTAGGTAGGCTCAAGAAGGCTTTTGCTTTGATCATCATAATCCTATACGTGGTTTTCCTATTTTGGGAATACGTATAAATATAATAAATCTTTATAAATAAAATATATTATACCGACCCAGAACTATACTCATTCAAATACTTTATTTATTTATACTAAGCTGAAGTGGGACTGGGCTGGTCACGTCTGCCGTATGCTCAATGAGCTTTGGGCAAAAATAACCAGTACGTGGAGCCCTGACACAGCTAGAAGGCGTCGCGGCAGACCCCGTAGAAGATGGCGGGACGATCTGGAGAAAACAAACGACCAGTGGTCCACGTTAGCCCTGGATTGGAAGAGCTGGAAGTCATGGAGAGAGGCCTTTTCCCAGCAGTCGGATGATGCAGGCTAACAGTAACTTTAAGCCTACAATGGATAGATGCGGACGGAATGCCTTGGGCATTTTCATAGTGGGACAATAGAAACACAACAGCACGTCTCTATTCCCCCAAAGCGTGAGGCAGAGGCACGTTGTATGACCTACAAGTAGTTGTTCCGGGTTTGTGTATGTGAGTTTCAATGTTTGTAAACGCACCCACAATACAGGAGAAATTCCTAGCGTGGGGCAACGTTTTTTGTAAAAAAAAAAAAAAAAAAAACCTAGGTACAGTACCTACACCCACATTTGGCCTGTTTTATTTAAGTCCCATGTAAGAACCATCGGACAGGAGTCCGATGTCCATGTGTGTAGGGGCGAACCTTTTGCCCATCAACTGGGCACAGCACAAATCCAGTCTCCGGGCTGCTACAAAAAAATCCAGATCGCAAAATAAACGGTACGGAAAAATCTTAACCCAGATTTAAAACGGCCATTTTTTTGGGTTTTTGCTAAGATGCTGGTGTTAGAGACATTCATAACTATTTCTTTATATTTTAACTTTTTTTTTTTTTTTGCGGGTGGGAAATCATCAGATGACCCCTCCCGCTCTGGGTGGAGCGGAAGGGAGTGTCAGACTCTTACTGACTAAAACCCACCCGTGTTCCTTCCTTAGCCCTTTATGTTCCGGGCCAGCGGTAACCCTTTCGGACAATCCCGCTGATTATATTTTAACTTCAAAATAAATTCCAAAAATTTAGTTTCCAACATAGTTTCTAGAACAATATATCCCAGTCAGCTGCACTTGTGAAATCTAAGCACATATTCTCGTTTAATCAAAATGCATTCAGCTGTTTAGATGCCAAGCGTAAATAAATTCATCACGAAAGCGGAGCATGCTGTATATCTTTCTGAAAAATTGTACCCTTTTTCCAGGAAAATGGAAAAACTTGGAAGAGTAACGTCATATTATACTATAATATAGTTTTTTAATTGAATAAGCAGGGCTTAAGTTTGTTTTCTCAAGGACGGAGGAATACTGAAGTTTTGCGATATGAGTCAGTCGTTGTTGTTGCTTTTTACCACAGTACTCACACAAGCCAATTTACAAGTTTTAGTTCAGAGTGCATACATATTGGTAAGAAGCGTGAAAATATCTCCAAAAATTCAAAGAAAGTAAATACGAAAACCGTTGACTGTGATTGCGGAGGTCAAATCCAATTTATTAGTTATGATTAAGAAAACGCAGTTAAACCGAAATCCAGACCAGATATTATTCACCCATTCATCAATCTTCTAATTCAAGAGCCTTTGGTCGTAAATGCAGGCAAAATGTAAATTATATTATACTGCATCCATCAATATCTGCCCTGAGATGTCCATTACGGAATACGGACCGTCTCACTACAATGGATGATCTTGGGGATATATTTACATATTGTACGCTTTTCATATAAGATGACGCATTATGATGGCAGAGTAATAATGCTGTAAGTTTACAGGTGGACGATAAATTAGCTAAGTTTAAGAGAAATCATTTATTAATTTGAGCATAAAAAGGCAGTTTTTCTAATACTACAAATTAGCTGAAAAACATGCATAGAAAGCGTGTAGATGGGTTTATGAGAAAATATAATTATGTTAGTTTAACCAAAACAAAAAGTTACCCAAAGCGCAATGGAGAGGGCTATGCTTGAAGTTTCCCTGCATGATCGAATCAGAAATGAAGAGATCCGCAGGAGAACCAAAGAAACCGACATAGCCCGAAGAATTGTCAAACTTAAGTGGCAGTGGGTAGGGCACATTGCTCGCAGAACAGATGGCCGATGGGGCCGAAAGGTTCTGGAGTGACGACCGCGTACCGGAAGACGTAGCGTTGGAAGGCCTCCCACAAGGTGGTCCAACGACCTTGTGAAGGCTGCAGGAACCCATTGGATGCGAGAAGCACAAAACTGAAGTGAAGGTGCTTGGGGGAGGCCTATGCCCAGCAGTGGACGTCTTTCGGCTGAAATGATCTAAAAAAAACCACACTGATACAATGCAATCATTTAAGGGGAAAGCGCCTGGGTAAGCCCGCGAAATTCAAATTATCTTACTTTTTTACAATTTGCAAGTCAGTGTCAAGTAGAACAAAATATGATTTGCAACCGTAAAATGTACATTTACCTACTGATAGCATACGGTGTATCTAGAATACGATATAAATAAAGTATTCAAGTTAAACCTGCTAAAGCTAGTAAAGGCATGAAATACTTTACCAAAACCAACATCACATACCTACTGGTTTCGGTTATATTGGTCCTCGGAGATAAAAAGCGCCATATAATCACAAACGTGAACATAAACCTTCCAGTTAGCTTAAAAATTGATGATAGCTCGACGAAATAAACAGGGAGTCGTTGGCAATAATCCGAATGCGAGCGTGTCATATATTCAAATTTATGCAAAAAGCATAGCTCAGAGGAAAATGCCGTTTGAAAATACTGCGATAGGAAAACCGGTACAAGAAAAGAATATTTCATTTTCAAAATTGAAACTGGGTGAATTTAAAAACAACTGTGTTAGGGAAATTGTGTGACTGGAGATCCACGTCGTTTTTGTCAGTGTTGCTAGTTGGTAAAAAATGGACCTAAAATTTTTTTGGCTGGATATTATTTTGTACTCACTAAAAATAAATAAATTGGAATGACATTTATTTCTGTAAGTGGATTTTCTGAGACACTTTTGCACGACATATTTACATATTTTAAAATTGTTCCAATATATTGCCCCAGATGGCACTAGCAGAAGATACGTCAGTGCCATATAGGGCATTCAAACATTGTAGTGCGTTCAAACATTATATAAAGGGCAATGTCTGGAACGGGCTTTTGGAGAAAGAGTGATTGCAGCGTTGAATATTGGCCTACCCTGGCAGACTAAATAAACACGACCACGTAAATTAATCATTTATTATGGATCAATGATTCTTGTTCGGCTGTGTTTATCTTGGCGCAGAACTGGACGCAAAACAAAAGAAAAAGAAAGAAAATACGTTTATTAGCGGTTAACATGATTCAGAAAAAGAACATAAACACAAAAAAAATATAAATTGGGAGAAACCATGCGTCAGATTTACGCAAAACGGCCATCGCTCGCAGCAAACACAAAAGTAAATTTCAAAACGCTTTAAATTAAGTAGGTCTGTATATAACAATGTAACCACCAATTTAGTATTTGAATTATAATACGTTTCAGTTTAAATATCAAATCCTAAAGCTATTTATTTTATCCTACTTCCTACTTATTATTATAAATGTGAAAGTTTGTGAAGATGTTTGGATGTTTCTTACTCAATCACGCGTAAACCGTTTAACAGATTTGGATGAAAATTGGCATATAGATAGACCATTTCTTGGATTAACACCTAGGATTAGGTTTTTAAAACGATATTCTCACAGGATCGAAACTTACGCGGGTGAAACTGCGGGGCGCTGCTAGTATTAAATACATTATATTTTCATAATTCCTTAACTATTTACAGCAGGTACTAAATTAAAAGACTAACGTTAGTTATAACTATATAAATAAAAACAAAAACAAAAGGATATTTAGGCGTCGAAGTACTCGTCCGTATCGCTGTCATCCGGAAACGTGCCCAGAAGACTGGCAGCTTTACCATGTTGAATGGCAATGCAAATTTTTTGACCAAAGAACGACCCAGCCTTCTCTCTGGTCCCGTGATGCGGGCCACACACGATCAAGTTCACTTGTCAAGTTTGCAGCGGACATGAAGCCGCGTCCAGTAAACTTGACGGTGAACTTGATCGTGAGTGGCCCGCATGAAGAGTCGAAAACCTAATTGTATGTCACAAATAAACATTCCTACTTCCAAAATCATAAGCCGTATTACTAAATAAAACAATAACATGGGTATTCAAAGTAACATCCATTTAGAAGTAAATTCTAAACTGCTTACAAACATATATTTACTTTTGAAGTAAACAGTACATTCGGTTTGCTTAAAGTTTGTCAGTATTTGTGGAATGTTCGGTTACAGTTCGAAACAAAACCGCGACTGACTTGAGGTGTTGCTAGCTTTGAAAATGGAGTGTTAGAATTAAAATACTTACACGTAAACATATAAATTCAAGACGCTTTTCGGGTCTGTCTGTGTGGCTACGTTGTTAGTTTATTTTTGAAGTGAAAACTTCTATGCGTGTTGGGCATTTTCTGAGGTGGAGAAAAACCATTGAACTCGCGACACTGTTACCGTAACCGACACCGCGCTACATTCACATGTGTTTAGCTGTCCTCGGTATGTACTCGGTTTTAATGTATATCCGATTTATGTCAGTGAGTGATGGCAAAGTATGATATTTGTGTTTTGTTTATTCTTTTTTATTAAAAAAATACAGACGTAATTGTTCAAGTTTTCAATTCTGTCGGCACTCCCAGAGTGCTACTGTTTTTTTTTTATTTATTTTATTGTGTTTGGGTGGCTTACAGCTATCAAATACAGAAGTAGTAGTGAGGTAATTGACGACATGCTATTTACAAGCCTCCACAGTTAGGAAGTTGTTCTCTACTTCGCGCGACGGGTTTCGATGCGGTTTTCATCAACATGTAATATAAGTGCATTGATATTAAACTTATATTTTATAACTAGCTGAGCAATAATTATGCAAGTAAATTAATCCAAAATAATTTATAAAAACAACAAAATTAAGTATATCCTAACCTAACTAAAATTATTCACAAACTAAAATATAGCGTCGAAAAATTACACTGGACATCACACCCAACACCTTATTTGACTGGCCAATTCTTCCCTTGCGGTGGTAGGGCTGACGCCTCCTGGTTTTTGACCATCCTCCCACCGGAGTCTGGCAAGCAGCCTGTTGTGTTTCGTCGATGCGTGGGTGTTCCAGTGCCTGAGGCATCTTCTGCGCACGCTCGTTCCATCATAGACCTCATCCATCAGGCGTGATCGAGGTCAGGAGCGGGCCCATTTAGTAATAAAAAAAATAGATTCCGTAATTGGTCTAGTGATTGCAACCACTACCTACTGCTGAGTATGAGGTCCTGGGTTTGATTCCCAGGTCGAGCATTGTGTTATTAAGTTTTTCCCTCAGCAATTTCTCAGTAGCATGCTAATAGGTTTGCCCCCTATTTTATGGGACTTAAACAATTGACGAAATGTGGGTGTTGCTATAGATGATGTTATGCTAAATGGATTTAATAGACTTTCGACCTGGAATTTGCAATATGCGAGGCAGGGTTAAGTAAGTAGGTACATAATTATGTATTTTTCCGGTTGATTTTCCTGAAATATCAAATGTTATCAATGCAAATCTTATTTTTATCGTTATTGATACAGTATATAGCCTTACCGGTGCCTGTTCCCATCTTTAATGGCCTTTTTATGTCTTGTGATCATAACAAGACCAAACAAATTAAGTCTATCTAGGAAACAGATATTTTATTAATAAACTACTTCAATTCAAGAATTATTAGGTAGTACACACGACGAAATATAAAGCTATGCATTTCCAGTTTTAGCTGACATCACGTTGTATAGGCTTTTTGGTCAATGAGAAACCAGCTTATACTGGAAATGTATACACTTGTATGTGTATGTATGCTTGTATGTACTTTGTCGGGTGTACTTACCTAATAATCCTCGAATAGCCAAATAATGTATTATTAATACAGGCTCTTTACAAATTGAACCAATTTTTACATAATATACATATCAAAGGGTTACATGATCAGACATTCAGACGGTGAATAAATACACCCCAATTTCCAAATTAAGTTTTTGTAGCCTACTTTAGGTTCTAGAAAAAAACCTCCCTTCGTATAGTCAAATTCAGCTTATATAATATAATCAGCCTATAATGTTCCCACTGCTGGGACAGAGGCCTCCTCTCTGTGAGAGGGAGTGGGCCGTAATCCACCACGCGGGCCCAGTGCGGCTTGGTAGATGTCACATGTCTTCGAATTTTTGGTTCTAGGACATGCCGGTTTCCTCACGATGTTTTCCTTCACCGTTTTGAAAGCAGTGGTTATGATATAATTTACACAAAGTAAAGCACCGGTCTGGGTTCGAACCTACGACCTACAACTCGTAAGTCGCGGCCGTCACCACTTGACCACCACTGCTCTCAAATTCAGCTTACTGTGTAACAAAGCGAAGGGTCAATTTTTGTAAGATGAAAGCCTCAGTAGATATCTTTAATGTGGTTATATTATTTGTCTATAGAATACTGACTAAGCCATTTTTCAAAGGGAAGCCGGTAGGAATCGAATTGTACGGAACCTGCGCCACTGCAGTACAATAAATGTTACCAAGACATATTACCATAAATCGCTACGATTACATCGTGTAATTTTTTTTCATCTGGCCCCAAAGGACCAAGATTAATAGCCGAACCTTAAAACCATTATTAAAAGCATATTTTAGTACCTAGCAAAACATTTTTATGACCTTAGGGGAATGTTCCAAAATACATGCCTTTTAGAGGTAAAGTGTGTTAAGTGTCTGCAATTTATAGGACATTTAAATACACAGGGTGTAATATTAAAACACACGTCGCCTGTGAAACTGAACTAAGTTATATTTTTGTAGGTAAATGTGTAGGTTTTTCACGGTCACGAACAGCGGTTTTTAGGGAATGTTTAATAATTTTCGCTAATATTAAATTAATTATAGTAGCATTAGCATAGCAGAGGCCTGTGCCCCAGTGTGGGAACATTATAGGCTGATTATAATCAGACACAGGCCTCCTCTGTTCGAGAGGGAGTGGGCTCCAATCTACCACACGGGCCCAGTGCTGGTTGGAAGACGTCAAATGTCTTGAAATTGCTGGTTCTACAGTTTCCTCACGATAGTTTCCTTCACCGTATTGAGAGCAGTGGTGATAACATTATTTGCACAAAGTAAAGTGCCTGCCTGGGTTTGAACCCACGACCTACAACTCGAAAGTAGGAGCCGCCGTTACCCTGGGCCACGACTGCTCCAACACTAACGCTAATACATGAGATTAAAATCTTTGCGAGAAATTTCTTTAGATAGCTATTGTTGTTTCATTCGTTCTTCTTAGGGGGTTACAGGACCTAAATGCAAAAAACGCAAGTTTTAGAAACAATAAAAGTATATGATCGACTACACTAAACAAAATCAGGAAATATAATGATATTCTTTAGGATATATGCTAGGTAGATAGTGTGTTGAAAACATAATACAACTAATTTGATACGATAGTAAAAAATAAAGAACATAGCTCTAAAACTTTCTTTTTACAATAAAAACCATACTAATATACATACAATCATACCAATTTTTTGTCAGATTATTCTACAAGCAACTTACTAAAATACTAGTGTTTTAATTTTTAGTCCAAACAATAGATTTTTTGTAATTAAATAATTGCTTCATATTTTGCAATAAATTACCAGGGTCGTGTCATCGCGCTTCTCTTTCTTTTCTCTGCAGTCCGGCAGTGACCGCGCTTTAGGTCATGTAAGCCCCTTAAGTTTTTCAGTTAGAACATATGTACCTACCATAGGTACTTATACCAACTACAAAAAATTTACTTCTAATAGAAGAAAACGTATCATACTTGGGAATCGATTTTCAGCGATTATGTATAAAAGAAACGTGACATTGTTATGGTTATTTCGCATGCTTGTATTATGTGTAGAGAATATCTTTATTTTTATCTAAGTTCAAGGGCATAAGGCTTTATTGATATTGGCTCGACGCCTCCGAAAGTGATTTGCAGTTTTCTCTTGTTTTTTTTTTTGCCGAATAACGTTGTATCAAAATAATAATAATGTAATCGCCATTCAGTCTCAGTACCTATTATTACACTTATAATACCATTGCCTATTATCGTTTATTTATAGTATTTCAGGCCGTTGCCAAAATGGTATGTGAAGTTAAAATATCTCATGTCGGCCGAACTTAGGTTAGACTGGGGTCAATTGAAACGTTTATGAGATAATTGTTGGTGTGTCTTCTATTTTTTATACTCTATCAGTTTGTTTATGGAATTTATTGTGGTTAGATTATAAACAAACATGCCACTGCGGTAGAACATATTATTTAATATCCTTCAGAAACTATTTCAATTGTTCCTTGGTCAGGGTCAATTGAAACAAAATTATAATAAGGCATAAAAAGCACAAAAAATAATGATCTGCTATTTTTGTATTGTAAATTCATTAGAAATTATTTAAAACTAGCTGCGCCCCGCGGTTTCACCCACGTAAATGTCGATCCCGTGGGAATATTAAGATAAAAAGTAGCCTTTATGTTAATCCAGGATGTCAGCTACCTCCATACAAAATTTTACCAAAATTGGTCCAGCCGTTTGAGTGTAAAGAAGTAACAAACATAAACACACACACACAAACTCACAAACTTTCGCCTTTATAATATTAGTGTGATAGTGTGACTAGCTACGCCCCGCGGTTTCACCCGCGTAAATGTCGATCCCGTGGGAATATCGGGATAAAAAGTAGACTATATGTTTCAAGCTACCAATCTGTCGAATTCCATAACAGTCGGATCAGTGCTTTAGGCGTGAAAAATTCTGTAACATAATATGTTAATCCAGGGTGTTAGCTACCTCCACAAAAAAATTTTTTTTTTCGCATGAAGCACTGATCCGACTGTTATTTACTGTAATTTTTTCCTCTCTGCAATTGGCATTTTGTTTTTGTTTTGATTGTTGTTGTTTTCACTTTGTTTTGTTGTCATAATTAGGCTAGTGACGCGGGCGCATCACCACAGAATACATATACTCCTATCGGATTGATTTGTGATTTGTATTGTCAAATGTCAATCTCAAATTGTCAATGTCAAGTAATAAAATAATGTGTGTTGTCTTTGGTCCCTGGCCCAAATTGACATCAAGCAATAGACAAAATTGTCAACATTTTTTTTTTTTTAAGCTTGTGTACGAGGCTTTTGACTATGTCGTGTGTGTATATCTATCTTTTTTTATATTTTATTTTTTCATATGCAATGTGCGTTTTGTTTGTGCAGAATAAACAGTTTTTCTTTCTTTTTTTTCTTCTTTCTTTATGGAATTGGACAGATTGGTAGCTTGAAACCTGGAGAAGGGCAAAGACTGCTTTTGATGATACAGAAAATACTCGCAACAGCTAACGGAAAGTGATAAATCTCACCAAAAAATGGAAGGTTACTCCCCCAAGAAAATAAGTACTTAGATCGAGTATTGACCTAGTTTTAAAAAATCGACAGCAGAAATTGTAAAAGCATTTCCATTTACCTACAACTGTAGGATCAGTTAGTTTTTTGTTACAGACAGGTAGAAACGGAGTTCGACTAAGTAAAATCTGAATACTTTTTCCTATCAGAGGAAAATATCTAGACATGAGTTACTACCCGACCGGGGTTGTATCGTTTGAAGAATACATTTTCTCTTTGGAAATAAAAATGAACTACACTGTTTAGTAGGTGTTGAATCTTGTTTTATTTAATGGCTACAATTCCTTTCGATCTGAATACATAATTTTGCGACTGTCGAGAAATACATTTTTTTGTTTCTTTTTTTTCCTGCCCGATCCAGTCGATTGAGTGCCATGCCAGCGTCTAATAAGAGAGGGTTAATAAATGCCTCTGCAATATAAGACAAGAGACTAAGGAGTTGTTTTATGATAACTAGATCTTTTTTTTTTTGCGGATGGGAAATCATCAAATGACCCTCCCGCTCTGGGTGGAGCGGAAGGGAGTGTTAGACTCTTACTGACTAAAACCCACCCGTGTTCCTTCCATAGCCCTTTATGTTCCGGGCCAGCGGTAACCCTTTTGGACAATCCCGCTGACCCAGCAGGCTTCGGCCCTAAGAGGGGCCCCTTAGGGCCGAAGCCTGCTCGATCCTGACATCTCTTTGAGGCGCGCGTGGAACACGTACGCGCCGTCCGGCACGGGCCTGCGCAGCGGTGCTATTCTGTAAAAATCTCACCGAGAAAACTTAGGTGAAGTGAGCGTGGAGTGAGCTGTCAATAGTGTCAATTCCTAGCAAAAACAAACTCACTTCACCTAAGTTTTCACGGTGAGATTTTTACAGAATCGACCGGCTGGTCCTGATCGGAAGGTGAGCTATCCATTACTGTCCACCCGCATGCCTGCGCCTACGGTGGCCGGGAGTCGTCACGCGGCTTCCGACGCCCGGAGCGTCTCCCGCAGCGGCTGGGACGAGACCTTCAAATATTATTTTATTAAAAAAATTTTTTTTTTTTTTCATCAGTCTATAATATTCATCCTTTTGGGACACAGGTATCCTCTCTGTGAGATGAAGTGGGCTGTAATCCACCACACAGGCCGATTGCAGGTTGGTAGATGTCACATGTCTTCGATATTTTGGTTCTAGGACATACCGGTTTCCTCACGATCTTTTCCTTCACCGTTTTGAGAGCAGTGGTGATGAATTTATTTACTTAAAGTAAAACGCCTGCTTGGGTTCGAACCCACGACACACTGAACAGTCGTGGCCTACTGGTAACGCACCTCGACTTACTGAAAGTAAGTGACTAAGGAAATAGTATACATCATAATATTAGAGTTCAGAAAGATCATATCAAACCCAAGAAATTCCAACTTGAGTAACGAGCACACATACTCAACAGATTGTCTCTTCACCCTCATATCCACTTTAATAAATCAAGCCACTCCTTCATACAGATAACAATGTAAGGACAATGGGATGTTATACCATGGTTAATGGTGCCTACACAATGGCCCAGGATAATCCCGTACGGTTAATAAAAGAGCCTTCCGCTAAAGCAAACTTTATCGTTTTACCAAAGTATTTGATATTTTACCGTATGGAATACTTCACACTAATATTATAAAGGCGAAAGTTTGTGAGTGTGTGAACGTGTGTATTTATAATTATGTTTGTTACATCTTCACGCTCAAACGGCTGACCAATAATGATAACATTTTGTATTTTTTGTGCTCTAAATGATGATTTAAGCGATCATAGAGAGACTCAAAAAGCCATTTTGTTCTATACTATGTAAAAATGAGGATATTATTGATATATGCATTGTATATATCTATATATATTAAAGGTAAAGACAAAACAAATGTGAAGAGGATGACAGGTGCTCAATTTGAGAGGGACAATAATAAAAAGTATTTTATTCATAATGAATTATAAATAAAATACGTACACAAGCACATAATATAGGTTATCAAATTATAATACACATACTTTACAATAATAATTACTTATAATATGTTTATACATATTATATACAAATAATGTGTATATTGTGTGATATATTATAATTTTAGCATTGCCACGTTTAATAATACTTAATAATAATACTATTAATACTTATTAAAATATTATTTAGTTTTAAGTAATCTTGCTGCGCCCTAACAGGGTCATGTACTTGACTAGTTTAAGCCTAGCCTATAACTATGTATATGTACATTGTGCAATAAATAAATAAATTCAAGGGAGAGAGGTGTTGAGATGGCTCTATGCTATTTATTTTAAAAATAACTTTGCAATTACCACATTCTGTTTTCCAGATTTTTTTTTCTCATAACTATTCTAACTGTTGTTACTGCCGAACTAGTAAGTAATGTATGTTAGTATCAGTAGAGCGTTAACAACGTTGTATGGGTGTGTCCCGAAAACACAAAATAGTCCTTATGATTAAATCAACAAAGACTTTATTTATTAACTTCACTCTACAATAATGATCTATTATCTGAAATGTCTGTAACATACTATCGGATATTGGCAGTATCAAAAGGCACATTTACCAACAATATCAATATCAAAGATATCCAATTCTCGCGCATAACTGCTTAGTGGCAATTGTTCGCTCTTGCCGCCAGATGTCACTGGCGTAAACAAAGCAGTTTACAGCCAATGAGCTTCGGTTTCAAACACCAATCTGTTATAACGGGTAGTGTTATTAAAATTTGAATTAATTAAGCTTTAGATTAAGTTAGGCTGAAGGTCGGTATGGATGGGGATTATTGAGATGGGAGTAATGTGGCAGATATTGAAATAAGGCCTGATTTTTCAATAGTCAGAATTTTTATCTCCGGAACAAATATGAATTGAAGAAGTTTTTGTATTGAAATTATGCCAGACCGCCAATTTTATTCTTCAGATAAAAAATATCTGGCGATTGAAAAACTACCCCTTTGACGATTATTGATTTTGTTGAATGATTTGGATAGCTATTAATTAGAACACAAACACATTATATTATAAAGTGAAAGAAAATTCTAAAAAGCAAAAAAAAAGTTTTTTATATTCTTTTATTTTTGATGATTAAAATAATAATAAAAAAACTTGCAAAATTCGGTTGTAATCCTCTACCTTGCTGACTACGTAGTATTTTCACCTATTTATCTATTTTATCAATACTTTAAAGGGGCCTACAGTTTCCCTATCTTGGTTTCCGCCTCCCCAAAGGTTCCTGCAAAGGAAAAACTACAGAAGCTACGCACAAATCCACTCTATCGCTTAATTCTTATTGTTTCTTTTCCATTACTTACTGTTACTATAAGGAGACAAATAATCCATTATTCAATCCATTTATTTCCCAAAAGTTTATTTTCGCTTTCCATTTTATATATTTTTTTGGTGTAATCTGGTGGAGTATTCTCTAAAGTCTCGGTTGTTTATAGTTCACTGGCTCCACATGATAAAAGCGTTTTATTTACGATGCTAGCAGATGGCGCAAGCTATTTCGTTTGTCTGGTGCCCTAGTAACTGGGTGTGTGTAGTCTTATATGTTTTCATGTTGGTAGCGGGGAATTTTTGGCAATTATTGTTTTGGTGTCTAGAATATTTTTGGTCGCAATCTGCGGTCGTGTATATGATTTCGTTTTTTGAAAGAAAACAAAAGAAAGAAAATACGTTGCGTTGTTTGTTGTGTTACGTTGTTGTTTGTTGCGTTATGTTGTTCGTTGTAATTGTCATTAAGCTTTTTTTTGGGGTGGGAAATCAGAGAGAGTGTCAGACTTTTACTGACTAAAACCCACCCGTGTTCCTTCCTTAGCCCTTTACGTTCCGCTCCAGAGGTAACCCTTTCGGACAATCCCGCTGACCCTGTTGTCATTAAGCTTAGGTCTGTTTCTAGATCAAGTAGTAAAGCTGGAAAATTTTGGTAATAAAATCAAGATTTTTTCAGTAGCAGCCCGGAGTCTGCATTTCCAATTGATGACAGTAGGTCCACCCTCCATTACATGGTATCTACTAAAACATCTAGGGATTTGTAAATGTAGGTACTATAGGTACAACTCTGCCTACCTCCTTGGGAATAACAGACTCGGTCACAAACAACCTCTAAGAACGAAGGTACGCAACGAAGGTACTCCTCAGGAGCTCCAAACCTATTTGTATATTTGAAGGTCCCAACGGCCCCAAAAAATGTTAACCCCTGCAACACATTTACTGGAAGGATTTGTGCATTTTTGTAAAGCCCCAAACTCCCTACCCAACAGCATAGTACTTTTTAGGGTTCCGTAGCCAAATGGCAAAAACGGAACCCTTATGGATTCGTCATGTCTGTCTGTCTGTCTGTCCGTCCGTATGTCACAGCGACTTTTTTTCGAAACTATAAGAACTACACTGTTGAAACTTGGTAAGTAGATGTATTCTGTGAACCGCATTGAGATTTTCACAAAAAAAAATAGAAAAAATCAATAAATTATGGGTGTTCCCCTTTAGAACTGAAACTCAATTATTTTTTTTCATTAAATCCATTCGTGTGGGTATCTATGGATAGGTCTTCAAAAATGATATGGAAATTTAATTTCTTTCTAAACTGAATAGTTTGCGCGAGAGACACTTCCAAAGTGGTAAAATGTGTCCCCCCCCCTGTAACTTCTACAATAAGAGAATGATAAAACTAAAAAAATATATGATGTACATTATCATGTAAACTTCCACCGAAAATTAGTTTGAACGAGATCTAGCAAGTAGCTCGCCGGTGAAAATTTAAAAACATATGATGGTACGGAACCCGTACCATCATTTGTTTCGCATCGCTCTTGCCCGGTTTTTTTCAATTTTCTTTTATACAGTGTGACATGATTTTGGTCACCCTACCGTTGAAATTTTTCGTCGAAAAAAATCTACTGCTTCCTACAACGCTGCAACGGTGTAATACCTACGTCTACGCGGTCAAAATGTACGGAACAGCATTTTTTTTGACAGTAAATCTTACGCACGACAATAATATAATCAACATAAATACAAGTTTACTTTAACCAAATCTAAAAATAACAAAATTAAATCCTAACTTAACTAAAACTACACAGAAACTAAAAAATATCGTCGAAAAATTCATTCGCATCGCTCTCAACTGGTAATGGACTCATGAGACTGGTGGCAATACCATGTTGTATGGCGATGCTTAGCCTCTGGCCAAGGTAAAAGCCAGCCCTTGGGTCACGGGAAGTGTCAACCAGCCGTTTCGAAAGATCATGAGCACTCGAAAAAACGGCCACGGCCCGAGGGTTTCAACCCCAAACGACAATATTTAGTTTCGTAATCAATTGTGGTCGTATGTGTGCCTCCATTTTAGAGCTACAATATCTACTACACAAATATTTTCTTTTGCATGAATATTTGAATTTATTTGTTAAAGGCTATACACATTTTATTTCAAATAGATCCCACCAAAAACATTTTCATGTAAAATGTTGCCAAGACGACACCACATATGGCTCAAAAAGTTATCAGATCTCATGTAGAGCCAAGCTTCTAACTCTACACGCCCTAACTTCACAAACTCTACACCTTAGTCAAAATATGAGGCTTGGCCGTTTCGTTACTACAAAAACTATTGTATAACAGAAAAGTAATGAACAGTGAATAAATTTTTCACCTTACGCCCATGTGATGGTAGCGAAACGGCCAAGCCACATATTTTGACTAAGGTATAGAGTTTGTGAAGTTAGGGCGTGTAGAGTTAGAAGCTTGGCTCTACATGAGATCTGATAACTTTTTGAGCCATATGTGGTGTCGTCTTGGCAACATTTTACATGAAAATGTTTTTGGTGGGATTTCACATCTTTTTGAAAGTTGCTTATGAAATAATTTTTTTTTTTGGGGTTTCTTTACTATAAATCCTGAAATATGTATTTTATTATTTATTACAAGGAGTCCCTATATCAATTTTCAGAACTCTAGCATCAAAATTTGCGGAAGTTTCTTACAAACTTCCATCCCCTAGTTTAAGGGGTTGGAGGGTAAAAGTTCCAAATCTTAGAATTGTTTGTGTACTATTACTAGCTTACATACCAAATTACAGCTTTCTAGGACTTCAGGAAGAACCTTAGAATATAGATGCTTATGAAATAAAAAAATATTTTTTTGGGGGGTTGGGGGTTTATTTACTGAAAATCCTGAAATACGTATTGGCGGGGGCACTCCCGTGCCCCCAGATTTTATTATTTGTAACAAGGAGTCCCTGTACAAACTTCCATCCCCTAGTTTAAGGGGTTGGAGGGTAAAAGTTCCAAGTCTTAGAATTGTTTGTGTACTATTACTAGCTTACATACCAAATTACAGCTTTCTAGGACTTCAGGAAGAACCTTAGAATATTGATGCTTATGATATAAAAAAATATTTTTTTGGGGGGTTGGGGGGTTATTTACTGAAAATCCTGAAATACGTATTTTATTATTTACTAGCTGCTGCCCGCGACGTCGTCTGCGTGAAGGCTCTACAGCACCAAAAATACCTAAGATGCCAGTGTCGCTATAGCATTATACCTTACAACACTTCCCTATAAACTACGTTGGTAGTTATGCTGCCAGGAGCCAAAATGTGTGATGACGCGGGAGCAAGCGACGACGTACAGTTGCCCGTGTGAGAAGCAACTCGTCCTGACGTCGACACCCACTGCCCTCAGTGTCTGCCCCTGCGACTTATTGATGGTCATCGCGAAGCAAACACTCACGGGGAGCTGTACGCGCTTGAACTGGAACGGGAAGTTATGAGGTATGAGGGGAATGCGTGGTATAAATACTGCCTCGCCGACGCCATAACCCGTAAGAATTTCCGCCTCAATGGTGTGTCTGTGGAGCGAGATGACTTTAAGGCGGGTCCCGTTACACAACTTCGGAGGAGATAAGTTCCGAAGAAGCATAACCGGGACACCGCTTCAGCTTGAATACGCTGGAAGTCCACTTGCTGACAGGGAGTTCAGAAATTCCACGGGATAATGTGTGGCGTCATCTTGCTTGACAACAGTGTTTATCGAGGTGTAGATCACTTCATTCCCCTCAATTTCCGAGAGAATGCATTCGTTAATTGCTGCAGCCTGATCATTTTTGGGCGTCAAAATGGCCCGCTCACACACCCAAGAATTCTGCTGGTGCGGTATACGACTGAATGTCCCCGTACACACAGCGAATGAGTTCTTCTAAGCTGGAAACCACTCTACCGAGAGACTCTGGAAGCACCACCTGTCTACCTCTCTCTTCTGGTAGAGTGCCTTCGCCGAGACTTAGAAGGACATCGGAGAATTCTTGAGCGCGTGCATTGCCGCCGAGCCGAGCTCTCATATTAATGGTCAAGCGCAGCGTACGAACTCGTGACCACAACGAAGATCGTTTCAACGAAGCATTCACCTCGTCAGCCCTCGATCCTCGGCCATCGTACACTCATCCCATACGATCAGAGAGCAATCCTTGAGCACGTGTCCCTTATCGCTGTTACGTGACACACCACAAACAGGCGTTTCGGCGCTCTATAAATCGATGGGAATTTTAAATATGGCATGTGCTGTCTTGCAGTCCCGGAAGCAGTGTGGCAGCGATTCCCGACGACGCTACAGCAATAGCAATTTTGCCTTGCCTCCTGACCTCTGCAAGTATGCCAGTGGTAACAAATGTTTTTCCTGTTCCACCAGGAGCATCCAAGAAAAACATTTTACCCTGGTTTTGCCAAACGCTTTCAAGGACGGTGTCATAAATTTGTTTATGCTCTGAAGAGAACAAAGCGACATGGTCATTTCGTATGGTGGTCATTTCGCCGTCTCCGACTTCGTCTCCAGTAGCACGCCTCAAAGCTCGTAGAAAATCTTCAGACAGATGATGGCGATACTTCTCCCACAAAGCTACCGGGTTCGCGACTCCACAAAACACCAAGATGACGGCAAACAGATAACGCATGCGGCTGGTACTGTCACTGACGCTCGCCTCCGCGAGGGTGTCAGCCCAATTTTGGTCACCGTCGAGAAGGTGACGTGCTACGCAGGCTGCGCGGTAAGTGGGAAACTCCACGCCATCAAATGTCCTCAGAAAGGCGAAAGACTTTGCCTCGGACAGTGTGAAGTAACAACCGCAGAAAATCGCATTCGCCGTTATTCGGATGCACGGTATAATTTAAGTTTATAATTAGGTACCTATACGACATGAAAATATATTAATTACCAAGCAATAATCACACAGATAAATACCGAACAAAAGTATTAACAGTCAATGTTTATTTTGTACTAACAACATGAAATTGATGAAGAAATGATCATCATCAATGAACATAACTTTTTTGTAATACTTAACACCGCATTTTTTTTAAATTGTCTTCCTCAACTCTGCTCAAGATTTTGAGGGTTTTGTTGGAACTTGAATTTGTCTCAAAACGAACTATACGATACAACTTTTATGAAGAAAATGCACATTACCATCTATGAATTTTAAGAATAACTAACTACTAACCTCACCAACATGATCAAATTTAAACTATTAATTTCCAAAAAGTGTTGACATGTAACTTGATTTGATTTTTATGAAATCTCATAGATGGCGCTGCTTCAAAATTGTCTTATACTACTAACATTCATTAAACTATGTTTCTCTGCCCAAGTTACTTAAATGGCGTAAAAGTTTTTATAGTGTAAAGCTAGATAATAGCATGACTTACTCAAAAACAACATTTAAATATGCGTCGTTAGATTACACGCTGTCACAGAATGCGTAAGAAAAATAAAGATTCACAGCTCCTCCTCGTAGGTGATAGCGTGATAATATGTAGCCTATATGTTGACCCGACCTCTTAGTAATATTCATGCAAAATTTTAAGTAAATCCATGCAGTACTTTTTGAGTTTAGCCCGGACATATATACAGAGAAACAGACAAAAATTCTAAAAACTATATTTTTGGCTTCGATATCGATTGTAGATCACGCCCCAAGTATTTTTTTTTATATATTCTATGTACAGTTTTGCCTTTCCTACGATTTTATTATATACGATTTTATTATATATGTTTATATTATTTATTTAAACATTATCATTATTTATTTTTTTAAATAACACAGACATAAGGATCAGAATTATTTCGTCATAAAGGCAAGCCTTTACGACGTGATTAAACACATAATAATGCTTTAAAGATCACAATATGATTTCGTTAGTACTATATCGCGCCAATAGATGTCGTTACATGTTTCCACTTATTGCAATAAAAATTGTTATAGAATGCTTTAAATTGATTATATCTTTTGATAGACTGAAGCGATTGCGATGAAACAAAGACTAATCACTGCTCCGAGTTCTACACTATATTTGAGTATAAATATGAACCATATTGGTTTGGTACTTTTTACGTTGAGCCTGTTCAAAATCTGTCACATCCAAACAGACAAACAGACAAACAGACAAAAATTCCAAAAATTGAAGAAATGGCATCTGTTGGTTATCCTATAACAGCCCAACTATTTTTTTATTTTTATTTTCAATGTACAGAAACGCCTCGTCTACAGATTTATTATATGTATAGATAACAAGAAGTCCCTATATCAATTTTCAGAACTCTAGCATCAAAATTTGCGGAAGTCTCATACAAACTCCCATCCCCTAGTTTAAGGGGTTGGAGGGTAAAAGTTCCAAGTCTTAGAATTGTTTGTGTACTATTACTAGCTTACATACCAAATTTCAGCTTTCTAGGACTTCAGGAAGAACCTTAGAATCTTGATGCTTATGAAATAAAAAAAATTTTTTGGGGGGTTGGGGGGTTATTTACTGAAAATCCTGAAATACATATTTTATTATTTATAACAAGGAGTCCCTATATCAATTTTCAGAACTCTAGCATAAAAATCTGCGGAAGTCTCGTACAAATTTCCATCCCCTATTTTAAGGGGTTGAAGGGTAAAAGTTCCAAGTTTTAGAGTTTTTTTGTTGTTTGTGTACTATTACTAGCTTACATACCAAATTTCAGCTTTCTAGGACTTCAGGAAGACCCTTAGAATATTGATGATCATCAGTGAGTCAGTGAGTAAGTGAGTCAGTGAGTAAGTGAGTCAGTGACGAAATCGGGGTATTTTAGATATCAATAAAATCTAAAGTATAAGAGCTATGCAATTGAAACTTTATAGGTTTAATAAGTCAACCACTGACATCATATCCCGAAAATTTTGTTTATCTGGTATAATCCAAACCCAAGTTATGAAGGTTCAAAAATACGACGAAGTGCTTCGAGAAAAGGTAGGTAGTGCCCTTGCGCTTCGCTTGGCTCGTCTTGGCGGGGGCACTCCCGTGCCCCCAGATTTATATACAGATTGAAAGGCCTAATTATGTAGAACAATAGTTGATATGGGGGATAGTTCCAGTTCGCTGTCCGTTCAGAGATATACAACCTTTAACACTATACATTTATGTTAGGTTTAGGTTAGGTTAGGGCGTTTTGGTACCGGAAAACTAATTACATCCAATCAAAATAATTTATATACAGATTGAAAGGTCTCATCATCATCATCATTTCAGCCAAAAGACGTCCACTGCTGGACATAGGCCTCCCCCAAGCACTTCCACTTCGACCGGTTCTGTGCTTCTCGCATCCAACGGGTTCCTGCGGCCTTCACAAGGTCGTCGGTCCACCTTGTGGGAGGCCTTCCAACTCTACGTCTTCCGGTGCGTGGTCGCCACTCCAGAACCTTTCGGCCCCATCGGCCATCTGTTCTGCGAGCAATGTGCCCTGCCCACTGCCACTTAAGTTTGGCAATTCTGCGGACTATGTCGGTTACCTTGGTTCTCCTGCGGATCTCCTCATTCCTGATTCGATCACGCAGGGAAACTCCAAGCATAGCCCTCTCGGATTATGTAGAATATATTATATGTAGTATATTATGTAGAACAATAGTTGTTATGGAGGATAGTCCCAGTTCGCTGTCCGTTCAGAGATATACAACCTTTAACACTATACATTTATGTTAGGTTAGGTTATGGCGTTTTGGTACCCGAAAACTAATTACATCTAAACAAAATAATTTTTATACAGATTGAAAGGTCTAATTATGTAGAACAATAGTTGTTAGGGGGATAGTCCCAGTTCGCTGTCCGTTCAGAGATATACAACCTTTAACACTATAAATTTATGTTAGGTTTAGGTTAGGTTAGGTTAGGGCGTTTTGGTACCGGAAAACTAATTACATCCAATCAAAATAATTTATATACAGATTGAAAGGTCTAACTAAGTAGAACAATAGTTCTTAAGGAGGATAGTCGCAGTTCGCTGTCCGTTCAGAGATATACAACCTTTAACATTATGTAGGTTAGGTTAAGATTAGGTTAGGGCGTTGTGGAAGGATTTTACGTTCCCGCGTCCCCAAGCGTAGTGTAAATGGAAAAACGGGGTAAAAAAAAGGTAGATAAAATTCAGTCACGTCACGATAAAGCAAGAGTCTATTATTGTTACTTATGACCTAACCTAACGATAACCTAACCTAACCTTTAAAGGTTGTATATCTCTGAACGGACAGCGAACTGAGACTATCCCCCCTAACGACTATTGCTCTATCTGATTAGACCTTTAAAACTGTATATAAATTATTTTGTTTGGTTGCCATGTTTTTCGGGTACCAGCTTCCATACATTTTTGCCCATCCTCCTTTGTTTATTTAATTTGTGTAATGTTCGACATCAAATGAAGCGGCCCACCAAGTTAAATATTTTTTGTAAAGGCGGTATGTCGATCTCTAATAGTTTGGTTGGGCTCTTGTGTTTTCTAATCAGGGTCACCCACCAGGTACTTCAGATCTTCGATTATCCTAATTTTTATAGTTTTCCCTTTATGTGGCCATTAAACCCTAACTCTGTACCAAATTTCAGCACTCTGAGTTTATGGGAAGTACTAGTTCTATTTTGATGATGAGTGAGTGAGTGTCTAAAATGCGAAACTTTGCTTTCGCTTAACTTCGGAACTAAATAACCTACAGACTTGAAGTTTTGGATTATAAGTATGTGATTATAGCTTACTGGATGACGAAAGTTTCTGCGTTCTGGTCTTATCCAGAGGTTCTCAAATAGGGGCCTGAAAATGCGGCGAAATGGTTCCTGTAAAGGATGGTACGGCAGTGTTTGCTTCGCGCTCGACTTGGCGGGGGCACTGCCGTGCCCCCCGATTTTATTGTTTATTACAAGGAGTCCCTATATCAATTTTCAGAACTCTAGCATCAAAATTTGCGGAAGTCTCGTACAAACTTCCATCCCCTAGTTCAAGGGGTTGGAGGGTAAAAGTTCCAAGTTTTAGAATTGTTTTGTTGTTTGTGTACTATTACTAGCTTACATACCAAACAGCTTTCTAGGACTTCAGGAAGAACCTTAGAATATTGATGCTTATGAAATAAAAAAATATTTTTTTGGGGGGTTGGGGGGTTATTTACTGAAAATCCTGAAATACGTATTTTATTATTTATAACAAGGAGTCCCTATATCAATTTTCAGAACTCTAGCATCAAAATTTGCGGAAGTCTCGTACAAACTTTCATCCCCTATTTTAAGGGGTTGGAGGGTAAAAGTTCCAAGTTTTAGAGTTGTTTTGTTGTTTGTGTTCTATTACTAGCGTACATACCAAATTTCAGCTTTCTAGGACTTCAGGAAGAACCTTAGAATATTGATGCTTATGAAATAAAAAAATATTTTTTTGGGGGGTTGGGGGGTTATTTACTGATAATCCTGAAATACGTATTTTATTATTTATAACAAGGAGTCCCAATATCAATTTTCAGAACTCTAGCATCAAAATCTGCGGAAGTCTCGTACAAACTTCCATCCCCTATTTTAAGGGGTTGGAGGGTAAAAGTTCCAAGTTTTAGAGTTTTTTTGTTGTTTGTGTACTATTACTAGCTTACATACCAAATTTCAGCTTTCTAGCACTTCAGGAAGACCCTTAGAATATTGATGATCATCAGTGAGTAAGTGAGTCAGTGAGTAAGTGAGTCAGTGACGAAATCGGGGTATTTTAGATATCAATAAAATCTAAAGTATAAGAGCTATGCAATTGAAACTTTATAGGTTTAATAAGTCAACCACTGACATCATATCCCGAAAATTTTGTTTATCTGGTATAATCCAAACCCAAGTTATGAAGGTTCAAAAATACGACGAAGTGCTTCGAGAAAAGGTAGGTAGTGCCCTTGCGCTTCGCTTGGCTCGTCTTGGCGGGGGCACTCCCGTGCCCCCAGATTTAGAAGACCAATTGAATAAATCTTTTTCTCTCATTCAATTTGGGTTTCAACTAGTTGCTTATAAATAAATATCTCTAAGAACATAGTATAAAGCAAAACCGCTATTTATGTCTGTCTGTGTGATCACTTATTTATTTCATACTAGACCTGTGTGTCCTGTGTGTGTGACCTGTGTGACCGGGGTGGGGGTGTGTGTGCGTGCGTGTGTGTGTGGGGGTGTGTGTGTGTGTATGCGTGTGTGTGACCTGTGTGTTTCTGTGTGATTTTGATGTGGTTTTCACTTTATTCTGTAAGGTTTATGTGTATAATACAATTTAACCATGTGGGTGTGTGGGTTTAAATAACCCTAGGCTGCTAAAATTTTCGTTTTACCTAATTATGTTAAATATTAGTGTTTAGGTCGGTTTCCCCGTAGGGGAAAGAGGCGCACCCCGCCCCGTACGACTCTGTAGAGCTCGTCTCCAGACGGAACACTCTCCCACCGATTGTGATGAATTCCCAAGAAGGGTTTTGTTTTGACATGTCACCACATCAGTACATAGCACCCGTGCGAAGCAGGGGCGGGCCGCTAGTTTTCTTATATTCTAATAGCCGTATGTCAATAGTAGACACCCCAAAGTTTATTCACTGGTAGGCAATCCTGTTTCTATCATACAAGTTTATGTAAATGCTTTTGCCCGTATCTCTTGGGAAATCTGTAAAAAACCTTTATATTACATTGTAGCATCGATGTTTTTTATACAAATTGAGGTATCCCTGGATAAAAGTGTCTACACCAATAAGAATATTTTGTGTTCGATTTTCGGTCCCGTTTTATTTTCGTTTGGTTGAATTTTTAAGTGGTTTACTAGTAGGTATATTATTCTTGCCTGGAATCTGCAATTGAAAATATACACCAGCTTAATGATTGGAATTTTTAAATAAAAAATAACAGCATCAGTAATATCTTACTTTGGTTGAAGAAGAAAATAAACAAAAGTTCCTGCCCTAAAAATGTCTTAGCGTACCCCCTTTCTCATGAAAACAAATACAAAAGACAAAGACATTTATTTGTCGTATTATGGTAGATACAAAGTTGGCTATTATCTATAGTTATGTTCAGGACACATCCGCTGCTAAAAGCGGCATACGAATATTTACATTACTACACGTGGGTATAAAACCTAACTTATATGCTACTTAAAAACAATACAACATACCAAAAGATTATAAATATGTAAATGTTTCAATTTAATGCTGTCTCACTTTAAAAACACAAGAATGACAAGGAGAACATGAGTGGAGGTAAAACAACTTCTTCACCATAACATGACCTTAAAGGGGGTAGGTATTTGTTTGTATTCAAATTCCTGATATCAGATTAAATGGATAAGGCTTTAATTGATTACAAGTTACAATAACCATGGGAATAAACCCACATGGGATCGTAAATTCGGGATCGATAATTGTGTTTGTATAGGACCATCCACAAGGGACAATCAAACCAGAGTTCTGAACTATAAACCGTAACTTTGTAATAAAACAGTGAAATTGGAGACACGAATTCATACCTACTAATTATAGGTAGCTAGATATTTTTGTAAAAAATAATTTTAGTGGCGGAACGAGCTGGATAGGTTCCGTCAAAACTGGAAGGAGCACGCGCGGGCTCGCGAAAGATGGGCAAAGGAAACTCGCCTTTGCGTTGCGGGTGCAACGACTGTCAAAGATCCACGAATGACAGCCGGGACCAACAGCTTAACATGCTTTCCGACACGGTGGGTCTTGGTATGTAAAGATGGTCACCCATCCACGGATCAACCGCAAGCGCAAGCGTAACTTAACCTGATCAATCGACCCGTGCGGCTGTTATTACTTAGCCACAAGCCCGTCAAACCGAGTATCGTTTTTGTTATATCCGTTATTATGTTTTTCTTTATACTAGACCATACCTAGGAACCTTATGGTTACGGAGATGTTGAAAGTCAAAGTTCTAACGTTTTTTTAACTTTTTTGCAAAAATAAGTTGAAATGTTATGACTTTATTTTAAAAATACTCCCACGATCCCTGAACCGCTGCATGCACCTATGAGCACAATGTTTGGCGTGCGTTACATTGCGGGCTACCGTAAACTGCGAATTTTCAAGTTATTCCGGTCTGATCCCCTGAACCCCCCTCCACCCCCTCCTCGATCCCCTGCTAGTTCTTCTTCTATTTTAAATAAACTTTCTCATTCCGGTTTGATCCGCTTTTTCTTTTGTTTTATTCCTGAAGGATCGTCAGCAACAAAATATACGTACAGTCACGAGCAAAAGTATGTATACACTTGACTTTATTCAAAGGCGATTTTCTCCTTTATTTTTGAATGAAATTTTATATTAGTAGGAACATAGTGTTTTCGAATTCATAGGTATATGTAAAGTATCGTATTTCAACGTTGCATTCGTTATTTCGTGAAAAAATCGCAATTCAAAGTTGCCAAGTGTTGACATATTGGTGCTCGTGACTGTACACGGTTTTTTCACACCGAAAATAAAGGTCGTTTCCAAGCAATTATTTTTGCTCAACGTTACTTAATCGGGGGGCACGGCAGTGCCCCCGCCAAGTCGAGCGCGAAGCAAACACTGCCGTACCATCCTTTACAGGAACCATTTCGCCGCATTTTCAGGCCCCTATTTGAGAACCTCTGGATAAGACCAGAACGCAGAAATTTTCATCATCCAGTAAGCTATAATCACATACTTATAATCCAAAACTTCAAGTCTGTAGGTTATTTAGTTCCGAAGTTAAGCGAAAGCAAAGTTTCGCATTTTAGACACTCACTCACTCATCATCAAAATAGAACTAGTACTTCCCATAAACTCAGAGTGCTGAAATTTGGGACAGAGTTAGGGTTTAATGGCCACATAAAGGGAAAACTATAAAAATTAGTATAATCGAAGATCTGAAGTACTTGGTGGGTGACCCTGATTAGAAAACACAAGAGCCCAACCAAACTATTAGATATCGACATACCGCCTTTACAAAAAATATTTAACTTGGTGGGCCGCTTCATTTGATGTCGAACATTACACAAATTAAATAAACAAAGGAGGATGGGCAAAAATGTATGGAAGCTGGTACCCGAAAAACATGGCAACCAAACAAAATAATTTATATACAGTTTTAAAGGTCTAATTAGATAGAGCAATAGTCGTTAGGGGGGATAGTCTCAGTCCGCTGTCCGTTCAGAGATATACAACCTTTAAAGGTTAGGTTAGGTTATCGTTAGGTTAGGTCATAAGTAACAATAATAGACTCTTGCTTTATCGTGACGTGACTGAATTTTATCTACCTTTTTTTTACCCCGTTTTTCCATTTACACTACGCTGGGGGACGCGGGAACGTACAATCCTTCCGCAACGCCCTAACCTAACCTTAACCTAACCTACATAATGTTAAAGGTTGTATATCTCTGAACGGACAGCGGACTGCGACTATCCTCCTTAAGAACTATTGTTCTACATAATTAGACCTTTCAATCTGTATATAAATTATTTTGATTGGATGTAATTAGTTTTCCGGTACCAAAACGCCCTAACCTAACCTAACCTAAACCTAACATAAATGTATAGTGTTAAAGGTTGTATATCTCTGAACGGACAGCGAACTGGGACTATCCCCCTAACCACTATTGTTCTACATAATTAGCCCTTTCAATCTGTATAAAAATTATTTTGTTTAGATGTAATTAGTTTTCGGGTACCAAAACGCCATAACCTAACCTAACATAAATGTATAGTGTTAAAGGTTGTATATCTCTGAACGTACAGCGAACTGGGACTATCCTCCATAACAACTATTGTTCTACAGAATTAGACCTTTCAATCTGTATATAAATTATTTTGATTGGATGTAATTAGTTTTCCGGTACCAAAACGCCCTAACCTAACCTAAACCTAACATAAATGTATAGTGTTAAAGGTTGTATATCTCTGAACGGACAGCGAACTGGGACTATCCCCCATATCAACTATTGTTCTACATAATTAGGCCTTTCAATCTGTATATAAATTATTTTTACCGACTTCAAAAAAAAGGAGGTTATCAATTCGATACGTATGTATGTAATATTATTGGAATTGCATTATATTCACATATGACAATCTATTAGGGCTTCCAAACAAATATACAAAATTTTATAGACGTATGTATGTATGTATGTATGTATGTATGTTTGTCCACGCATATCTCCGTAACTAATTATCGGATTGTGACCATTCTTTTTTTATTGGCTTACATTTACTTCAACTTAGGGAACAGTGCAAGTTTCATCAAAATCGATTCAGTAATTTTCAAGATATGGACTAAGACGTGAAAGTGTGACGGCCTGGCTTATTGATACGAGCTACGGATGCAGTGTCAAAGGGAAAACATCTCAAAACCTTGGTCAAATTCTAATGCAAAAACTGAAAATTACGAAATAAAAAGTAATTTAAAAAAATTAAACCGACTTCAAAAAGAAATTAACTCAAAATTATGAAATAACTTTAATTTCGGAAGTCGGTGGCAAAAAACTAAAACTGTAAAATACAGATCCCAAGACACCGACTTCCGAAATTAAAGTTATTTCATAATTTTGAGTTAATTTCTTTTTGAAGTCGGTTTAATTTTTTTAAATTACTTTTTGTTTGGATGTAATTAGTTTTCGGGTACCAAAACGCCTATCCTCCTTACACTAAAATATTAATTTCGCTCAAAATTTGGTCAAAATATAATGCAATACAAAAAGAATACGTCCGTACGTATATGTTTCTACAAAAAGAAGTGAAATCCCGCCAAAAACATTCTGTAAAAAACTAGCCAAGTCTCAATGGAGCTGCTTGTTTATCTCTAAAAAGTAATGAAATCTAGACAAAGTCGTACCAAGTCTAAGGTTCCTTACTGCGATTTCTTTATTATTATAGTTAATGTTGTGTGACTTGGCCGTTGAAGGGTACACAAGGGTACAAACCCAGGTGCTCCATGACACCATTGCACCAATCTGTCGCCATAACCGCTACCCATTGACGATGGAAAATTGCCACTTGGAAAACGTTGATTTAATAACTAGTCAATTGTAGGCTTGATAAAGCTGCGTATTTCAATAACACTTATGTTTAAGCGAGCCTGAAACAAACAGTATCAAAAATTATTTCCAGTACAGACGGACTTACAATCATTGATAAGAAGTCCGTCTGTACGTCTATTTTATGTTAGATCGGTGGTCGATTTGACGCTCCAAAAAGAAGAGAGCAGAAGTCAGCATTGTCAATGCTGAATTCATGTGTTGCACAATCAACAACAGCCTAAAATGAGACACTAGCGTCCAATTACCAATACCGGTATGGGCTATTATCTCGCTTAACAAACATAGGTAGTTACAACAGATATAACATTACGTGTAAACAAAATTGACTTGTACCCACTAACGTATAAAGAATGTTCAACGGCCAAGTCACACAACATTAACTATAATAATAAAGAAATCGCAGTAAGGAACCTTAGACTTGGTACGACTTTGTCTAGATTTCATTACTTTTTAGAGATAAACAAGCAGCTCCATTGAGACTTGGCTAGTTTTTTACAGAATGTTTTTGGCGGGATTTGATGTACAGAATGCGTCGATGATGGCTTTGCGAAGGGTCTTCTTATACCCATAGTAGTAACGGTGGAGTTTCTTACCCATTCTTCTCCATACGAAAACTACCTTTTGGGATGGGCGACTAGATTCATTTCTATTTAGTTTTTTTTTTGACTTTCAAAAGTGCCTTTAATGTGCCTATTTGAAATAAATGATTTGACTTTGATTTGACTTTCACATATACCTCGTAAAGGTACAACAGCCAAGCATGATCCAAAAAACATTTTTATGTGCAATATATTTTTTTTTTGTATCACGCGAAACAAGCAACAAAAGCCCTTCAGATATTATGATTTATTTAAAGAATCCTTCAGAAATATTTTTGATATTCGCCCCTTAAAAATACTTTAGACATTCAACAAACCCACACAGTTCAAAGCTCCAATTAATCCTGCATAGTTTCCCAAAAAGTTCATATTTCATTAGAATATTTACCACAAGTTAAACAACAACAAGAACCTTTTCAATTGAAAGAAGCAATAAAAGATTTCTAAGCATTTCATGATTTATTAAAAAAAATCCTTTCAGGAATATTTCGGCCTTTGACCAACAAAACCACATAGTTTAATAAAAAGTAATTTAAAAAAATTAAACAGACTTCAAAAAGAAATCAACTCAAAATTATGAAATAACTTTAATTTCGGAAGTCGAGTCGGTGTCTTGGGATCTGTATTTTAGTTTTTTGCCACTGACTTCCGAAATTAAAGTTATTTCATAATTTTGAGTTGATTTCTTTTGAAGTCGGTTTAATTTTTTTAAATTACTTTTTATTTCGTAATTTTTAGTTTTTGCACTAGAATTTGACCAAGGTTTTGAGATGTTTTCCCTTTGACACTACACCCGTAGCTCGTATCAATACGCCAGGCCGTCACACTTACACGTATTAGTCCATATCTTGAAAATTACTGAACCGATTTTGATGAAACTTGCACTGTTCCCTAAGTTGAAGTAAATGTAAGCTAATACAAAAAAAATGGTCACGATCCGATTAATAGTTGCTGAGAAATGCGTGGACAAACATACATACATACGTCTATGAAATTTTGTATATTTGTTTGGAAGCCTTAGTAGATTGTCATATGTGAATATAATGCAATTCCAATAATATTACATACATACGTATCGAATTGATAACCTCCTTTTTTTGAAGTCGGTAAAAAGAAAATAATAATTAGATAACATTTTCACCAATGAGAAAATTAATTTCCATCTAGCCACAATTTCTTGTTTGCCTTTATTTTGCCTTCTCTGTGCCTCGAGACCGACCTAGGTACTGCCTACCCAATTTTAAGACCTTTTCTCTATTTAATTAAAACGTAGCAGTCAAAAGTTCCTTTGTCTAGACAGTGTGGGGCTTTTAGCTTTTGTACTTTGTAAAATTTGAAAGTAATTCAATAGCAAGCGGTGTTTCGGTAAGTAGGTGGTATCAAAAACGTACGCGAGAGGTTAAAATTAAAGTTTCCCTGTTCGAGCCGCCCAGCCGAACACATACAAACAAACAAATTTTACCTACCTCTTTGAGATATTAGTATAGGCACCTTTTTACACTTACAATATCATTGAGTATAGGTATCTCATTCATCACTCGAGAGCAGTGGTGGCCCAGTGGTATCGGCCGCGACTTACGAGTTGTAGGTCGTAGGTTCGAACCCAGCCAGGCGCTTTACTTTGTGTAAATTATTTTATCATCACTGCTCTCAAAAACGGTGAAGGAAAACATCGTGAGGAAACCGGCATGTCCTAGAACCAAAAATTCGAAGACATGTGACATCCACCAACCCGCACTCCCTCTCACAGAGAGGAGGCCTGTGTCCCAGCAGTGGGAACATTTATAGGCTGATTGATTGATTTGATAGGTATCTAGATAAATAAATAGCAATTACCGCATATACATATTATATAATATGAAAGGTCATCACTTGAGAACGGCTAAACCGATTTGGCTATTTTTTTCCAATTTATACGCGGGCGAAGCCGCGGTCAATACTTGAACGAATACGAAATACGAAACAATACAAAAGTTTGCTTGTACTGTGTCAGTGTAACATGACCTATACAAATGAGCTACTGAACCTTCAGAATTACGTTACGTTACGTTACGTTGTCGGATATAGATGAAGTTTAGTAAGAAACCGATGGACGTTCTCGAGAGCCTTGGTCAACAGCCTAGACCGGCTGTTGACCAAGGCTTTAAAAATCTCACCGTGAAAACTTAGGTGATGGGAGTTTGTTTTTGCTAGGAATTGACACTATTGACAGCTTACTTCACCTAAGTTTTCACGGTGAGAAGGTTACAGAAGCACACTGCTGGACCCACTCGAATTTTCAATAAGTCGACTGGACCCACTGCCCAATTTCATCATTAGTACAGTCACGGAGTAAAGCCGAATTTGTAAATTTAATTTAAATAATAGAAAACAAACAGCTCATTTATCAAATTAAATTTCTTACTAAACTACAACTATATCCGACGATCCTGCATACTTACCTCTTTTGTCGACTACAAAATCTTATCTCTTTTGTCTTTTGTGTGTTTTGGGGGCTATAGTAAAATTTCCTTTCACAAATCCAATATTCCTACAAACTACAATCCCAAAGATACTCAATACCATCAAAACCTTTCACTTAATCTAAAGTCTATAAACATTGGTACCTTTTAGCAAACCTGATAACCCTAACTAAACCTCGCTCTTGTAGAACTAATAGTTACAAGTTTAAATTTAATTTAGGAAACAATGTTCTGAACCCGGTTAGTAGATTAGGAACCGGTTTCAGACCAATTTAGTGGTCCCACTGCCTATCCTGGATAGAACTTGATCAATATTAATTAGGCCTTTCTATGTAATGGAATAATACATTTTACAAAAGGTTTCGTGTTGTTCAATGGAATGGTGTGGGTAGAGTGCCTTTGGGCAACTAATTTGGACTAAAAGTAAACATTATTAATACAGGGTTATTGGTAAAACACAGCTGTTCCCTACATATATGTTCGTATAACTCGTCAAAATGTAGGGAACAGCTGATTTTTTTTTCGCGATTTCAGGTTTGGTCCCATAGTAAAAGTTGTTCATAATGATGAGTACAATGACCTCTTAAGAGGTTGCTGGTGTTTTACCAATAACCCTCGTGGCTAATAATAACAGCCGCACGGGTCGGTCGAAGATCAAGTTATGATTGCCGAGGTCGGTTCCTGGATAAATGACCATTCATAAAATATCGAGACACGTTAGTCCATGTCTTTCGTAGATGACGACGATGACCGTTGACAGCCGTTGCGAGTACTCAGAAACCCAATTCTGACAACCAGTCTTGCCAACGGGTATCGTGTTACCGAAGCCAACATCAACATAGTTGGTAAAAGGCTAGACAGGTTGATTGCATGCATTCAAATATCCAACAAAAATGGCGAAAGTTATGAGTAAAATAATGCGTACGACCACGACACACCTTTGGCAGTCAATTCCGCTTCCAAATTATGAAATGGCTAATATTTATCACAGTATCCGCAATTTTTATAAACAACTGTAGTTGGTGCTCGGTACTAGACAGGCTAAAAAATTACTCAGTGATAAACTTATGCCGCGGCATTAATTAGAACAAAGAAAATACAGAAGAAAGAAAAATGCTAAAGTGACTTCGTCTGTTTGTTACCTCTGCGCACCTTAACGGCTGAACGAACTTAGATGAAGTTTTGCACACAGATATACCGCGACCTGGGGGCCTAAAAAGGCGAATTTGGCAGAATCATAAAAGGATAACATTGTGAATCATAATAGACAGTTAACTGTTAAGTTAATCGTATCAAATCTCATTGGTGAAGGATTTTTCAGTAATTTCTTTTGTGTGTGCTTAAATACCAATCTATGTCCAGCAGTGGACGTCTTTCGGCTGAAATGATGATGATGATGAAATACCAATAAATCCAACCCAAATTCAATCTCACTCTCTTTGATTACCTATGTAGTGCAGCGAAAAAAAAGAAAAACACGAACAGTTTTCACCATATTATACCTAATTCATAATGTAATCCTTTTATGATTCTGCCAAAGTGGCCTTTTAGGCCCCTTGTGAGGTGCGTTTAGGGCATAGGATACTTATCCCGGTTTTATGTTTCCGTGGGGAATTTTCCGATCTCCAGGCAGGCGAGAATCAAGTGTGGTTATTATAAAGAAAAACACGACGTTTGCCAGAAATATTCTTGAATAACATACAAGAGGACGCCTAAAATTTATTACTTTAACAAAATCATCCAAATTATTTATTCACCCACAATCTACCGCATCCTAGTTTCAAAGCTATAAATAACTAGCAACAAAACCACATTATAATTAATTATGAATTTCTGGATTTTGAATAAAGTTCTGAACTAGTTCATTTGTGGTTTTACGCCACACGCTATTAGCGGCATAAAGTTGATACGGCACTCGATATTGTGTGATAGCTTTGCTGCAAAATACCAGTAATACATAAATTCAACAGCAGTATCCCGTTGGTCGGTTTAAAGTCAGCGGTCTGCATACATTACGGAGTTGAATTTATGAAAAGCAATACACACCCTCTGGTTTTAGTATTAGGAGATATGCTGGTAAATCTCAGGTTGGCTGTTGCGGTTTTTTTTTTGGTAAGCCAGTTCTGTCCCACTGCTGGGCAAAGGCCTCCCCCATTTCCTTCCACATTTCCTTATACTGTGCCTTCTCCGTCCAGTCGGTTAGGAACAAGTCTAAATCATCATGCCAGCGTTTCTTAGGCCTGCCTCGGTGGCGACGCCCGTCTTCAGGCACCCACCCCCTGTTGCGGTTAGTTGATTGAAATAACATACTGAGAAGATCAGTATTATGAGCTGTCCCTTCTTAGCAGGTCTCTACCACAAAATACTGAATTTATTTGTCACAGTTTCGTTTTAACAACTCGCGAGCAGAGTTGCATTACTAAAAATTTGCTTCATTCTTTCTTGCAGGCGCTGTCTGTGTAGTTGTTAATACTCTTTTACATCTATTAGCTGCTGATAGGCCCCGTGGCCTATCAGCTCTCGCCGCTGACCCTCTATTCTTGTTTCTATTCTTCAAAATACGAAAGAGTGTTTATATCCAATACATCACATTTAAATGTCCCTTCCAGTTCCTACTCCCCTGGTACCTAAAACACCGTAATTGCCTTATTTCACAGTCAAGGAAACCAATGGCTTTATTTTCCTCCATAACCAGGAAATACAGAAGATTACTACGATTATGCAATGTAGCTGTTGACAAAAATTAAAGTTTCCTTTACCTTGTTTACTAATAAAAAAACTGGCCAAGTGCAAGTCGGACTCGCACAAGAAGAGTTCCGTACCACAAGGCAAAAACGCCGAAAAAAACACGTTTATTGTATGGGAGCCCCCCTTAAATATTTATTATAATCTGTTTTTAGTATTTGTTGTTATAGCGGCTACAGAAATACAATTTATTTATTTATTTATTTATTCTTTAATTAAAACGGTTTACAACCAATTACAAAAATTAAAGACAATTTACACACACATAAAACATTGAATATAAAACCAAGTAAAAAGTTAACAACACTTTCATACATCCCTCTCACAGTACTCCTGACATGCCGACAAAATCTTCGTCCATTCGTCCGCAAACAGATCGTTTGTTGGAATATAGTCCAAGAGATCATTAAGTGCGGCCAGAGTACGTGGTACTGGGGACTTAGCACGCGCAACTGTGCGACATGGAGGCACAGCAAACAGCCTGTGCTTTCTGCCGCGGCAGTAGTTGTCTGGCACAAAGAAGCGAGCCAGCACAGCATGTAGATCAGGCGCGTCAATAGTGCCACGGAGCGTCTTACAGGCTATGGTGAGCTGGTCTTTTGCTCGCCTTACCTCTAACGAGTTATATCCGAGGCATCCCAGTAGAAATTTACATATTAACACACATAATACAAATACATCATCTGTGAAAATTTCGACTGTCTAGCTATCACGGTTCATGAGATACAGCCTGGTGACAGACGGACAGTGGAGCCTTAGTAATAGGGTCCCGTTTTTACCCTTTGGGTACGGAACCCTGAAAAACTTAGTAATATGAACGACCTTCTAATAAATATTTAAACTGGCGACAGCCATTACCTACCTTTGAAAATGCTTCAAAACCTGTACGAAAGTTTAAGAGAACCTTCCTAGTTTCTATAAACTAGTGTTGTTTACATGCTTTTAAATTGAGACGTAAATCAAGAATATTTTTGAGATAAAAGTGATTTGTCTGAGTGTAACTGCAGTTTCAGTTCTATTCAGTGCTCATTTGAATCGAAAACATAATAGTTTATGGAAAGTAGGTTTTGAAATTGGGTCAATGTTATGATAAACAAACAATCTAATAGGTACTACCCATTTTGGTTCACTGTTCAGCAATTGCAAATAGTTATTTTTGTCACCAATAACTAGGATTGTAGGAACAATGAGAAAACAAGATAGCATACTATAGCATCACGCATGTATTCCCCGGATGGTTGGGTAGAGGTAAGCACTTATACTAGTACACCCACATTTCCCACGAAAACGTTACACAAAAATGTGTTCTGACAGTTTTAAAGTCTTGGTCGTTTCCTTTAATAGCCAAACATAATAAAATAGCCATTATTAGAAACATATTTTATTGGCATGCTCGAATTTTCCGGTTCAAAACTCGCCTAATTTTATCAAGGCTACAATAATATAATGGGAAATATTTAACTGATATTCTGAAACCTTTTTGACCTTCTAATGGACTTATGGCCTC
The DNA here is from genome assembly GCA_951800025.1 of Oligia strigilis. Taxonomy (NCBI): domain Eukaryota; kingdom Metazoa; phylum Arthropoda; class Insecta; order Lepidoptera; family Noctuidae; genus Oligia; species Oligia strigilis. The sequence goes on from OX637543.1 coordinate 17,789,650, forward strand.
CCACAAGGTGGACCGTCGACCTTGTGAAGACCGCAGGAACTCGTTGGATGCGAGAAGCACAAAACCGGTCGAAGTGGAGGTGCTTGGGTGAGGTCTATGTCCTGCAGTGGACATCTTTCGGCTGAAATGATGAATGGACTTATATAATCTTTGAACCTCTTAAAACTTATTACGCTTCTAATGAAGCACACTTTTTTTTTAAATGATTTAGCTTCTTTTCAACTTTCTGGGATTTTCTCACAGTTAGTCACAGTAACTAAGCTAGGGTACCCCAACCAAATGGGCTCAGTTAGGTTAGAACTGAGACCAACCGTGCGCGAGCTGAGCAAGCAAAGCGAGCGGTGCCGCAGCAGCGGCCATCGAGCGCTACATTTAAGTTGGTCGCAGGTTACTTGGCAATTCAGTAATTTTAGGACCTTATAACAGGAATTATTTGAGGTTTACAAAAAGAGGCACAATTAAAAAGAGGCAAAATCATTATTTTACATATCTCGGGACCATGGGGTCCGGGTCCTTTGGAAGGCGTACGTGGGGCCGAAGCCAACTCGCAGAGGCCCCTTAGGAAATTTTAATGAAATTCGGCACCAACCGACGATTATCCCTGTATGCACTATGCAAGTGCACCCAAAGACAACCCCCGGTTGGTGTAGGACTATTGCAGGATATAAAAAATAAAAAGTTAGACGATAGGTTTGGGTGGCTGAAGTGGACTGGTTACCAAGAACTATGGAAAAACTATGACTACATCATTATAAATAATGTTTTTAGAAGTGCAAAATGAGAATTATCAGAGATTCGATTAAATACATGCCATGTTTTAAACATAAGGGTTGTCCTGAATCTGTGAAACCACATCCATTTTTCTGCCTCCCGTTATTGGGTACCCAGATACAATAATACTGTACAACGGACGAGACATAAACATAACGAAACGTATACAAGATATCACCCACACGTTTATTTCCCAAGTGGAACCCCCCAGTCATTTACATAAACTGTCTAATACCATTATCGGGCATAACATAAACACAGACTTTTTACGACAGTAATACAGATTGTGAAAAAAATCTCGAATTTTCACATTGTTTTGTTTTGGTAATAAGTTAGGAAGAGCGTAAGTAGGACATTGTGACTGGTTTTCAGTAAGGTAATTCACATCCCCATAGGTAATTTTAGCATTTATTACCCGGTTTTAAATGTGCTAAATTTAAAAGCTCCCTCACCTGGAGCCTAACCTCAGCGTTCGCCTGTAATGTAACGTTTCAGATTCGATTTTGAGCATTACTTTACAATACTGCCTCCCTGACTGACGAGCATTCGCCTGTAATCACACTAATATAATAAAGGCGAAAGTTTGTGAGTGTGTGTGTGTGTTTATATCTTTGTTGCTTCTTCATGCTCAAACGGCTGGACCAATTTTGATAAAATTTTGTATGCAGGTAGCCGACACCCTTGTTATTATTACCCTTATTTATGCACGTAGTAATCTTTTGCAGCCAGCTTTGAACGCAACGTAACATTACGCCTTTGTGAAGTCAGGGAAGCCCTGAACGGCTACGTACTCAAATACCTACATTTAGTTCCTCAATGTTAATTTTAGCTGTGTTAAATAATTGTTAATCCTTCCAATAAAATTGTTCTAGTTATTTTTAGTATTTCTAAACGAAATGCAATAAGAACAGAAGGTCAAATCTCGTAATTTAAAACGTTCAAAATCTAGTCACAGTCTCATCTTGGCGACAAACAAATGTCAAAACTTGTCAAAAATGTAGGGAAATTAGAGGTATTTTTGACAGACTGAGACTGAGATCAGGCTGTGAAGGAACTTATAATTACGAGAATTGCCCCTCTATGTTTTAATCGTTTTTTTTTGTGGATGGGAAATCATCATAAGTCCGTCCCGCTCTGGGTGGAGCAGAAGGGAGTGTCAGACTCTTACTGACTAAAACCCACCCGTGTTCCTTCCTTAGCCCTTTATGTTCCGGGCCAGCGGTAACCCTTTCGGACAATCCCGCTGACCATGTTTTAACATAGAGGGGTTTAAGTTCGTTCGTGTGATATTTGACACTGTTTAAATGAGTGATTTATTTAAAGGTTTTACATATATTGTGACAAATGCATAATATATTGACTTCTGTTATTATGGTTTATTTTATTAAAGAAAGAAACCTGTTAGATGTTTAGACATCTAACAGGTTTGTTTATTTCAAAGATCTAGAAAATAGACTAAATAAAAGATATATCATTATGATGTATCAGCTGACCCATAACTCAGAGCAACTGTGTCGTTTTTATTGCTAGGACATAAAAAAAGGTCTCATGTATGAGACAGATTTTATCAATTTTAAATGTATTTACGTCTCAAGACTGCACTGAGTTTTTTTATCGTCAAAGTCGGTAAGATATTTGAATAATTATGATTAAAAGATTAATTTAATCATGGAAATAAAAAACTGTTGCAAGTTTTATTACTGGCAAACAAGAACCATTGTTTTGTCCGTGGATATTCTAGAAGGCGGGAAATGTAGGTTTATCATCAGTATTTTTGCACTATCTTTTTGTCCTTTTTTATCAACAGCATCCCATAAAAGATTATAACAAGTCTCCCAGCGGTTACAAAACGATTATTCGAGACCATGATGGTTATAATAAAAAATAATAGTTCTTCAGACAGAATTTCAGCCATAGCGACCAATCTTAGCGGAGATCAGCCTTTGGCGCGCGAGATATTATAGTGTAGAAGTGTGGGCGCAGACACAGATGCACTCCCTCTTCCCTCACTCCATAGTCCCTCTCATAGTCCGACGGAACGGCGATCCGACACGACCGGATAGAGATCAGGCACAGAGCCAACGCCTTAACGTGCTTTCCAAGCCTTGGGGGTATCACTAAGAAATTCCTAATGAAAAAAGCCAATATTACTTTTCCCGACCCAGGAATCGAACCCACGACGTCAAGCTGCAAGCGTCAAGCAGTCGCGGTTGCGACCACGAGACCAGAGGGGTAATGATTATAGTAAGAAGTCATTGAAGGATTTTAGTAAAGTACGACGTGGACGAAAAGTGGAGGTTTAAAAGCTTCGTCTTCGTGTAGGTCTGTAGGTATTTTGTATTTTATGTTTTTTAATGTGAATATCGAGGCTGAAAAATAGTCTATGTCCTTCACCAGACTATCTATCAGTCAAGTGGTTTAGGCAAGACAAGGTAACAGGCAGACAGACAGAGTTACTTTCACATTTATAATATTTTATTAATCTATATAATTTATAATACAACAAAGTCGGGTTAGTTACACCGTTTATAACTCAAGAACGGCTGGACCGATTTTCAAGATCTTTGTTAAGTTGGATTTTTCTCTGCCCAGAATATCAAAATAACTAATAAAACATCGAAAGAAAATTAAATTAAGTTTCTAAACATTTTGTGTAGAACGGCTTTTAATGATATCTCATGGCAGTACGAAGTAAGCCGGGTAAGCTAGTTATTAATAATAATTAATATAAACTTATAATACTCCTCCGATTTTGTCGGGTTTTAAAAATGATGAAATGAAATGATTTTATTTTTTGTAAGTAGGTTTGTACAAACACTTTTACACGTCAATCATGTTTTTTTAATTTTAAAACTAGATGAAGTCGGCGTTTCCTATCTGACTACTCTGAGAAGAAAGGCCGAAACAAACTCAGAGGTCACAGTCTCTTTTAAAGTCCAGACATAATCTTGGTCAGGTTATATGAAGGCCATGTAGATCGATGTCTGAGGTGGTCTTTTGAGGAAAGAACCACACAGATTGAGAGGACCTGTCCATTCAGTGCACGCATTTGTCAAAAATCGTGCAGCTCAACTCAAGACTTAAGGAGCTCAACGATTCGACGAACAATACCAAAGAAAGGACATTTGGGTAGGCCACATAAATTACTGAAACTGCCAGACCATGAAAAAAAAACTAACAGAACAGAGAGAATAATAAAAAAAATATATATGTAAAATGACCCATGACATGACAATGAAATAGGTACGGATTAGACCAACTACGTTTTTAATTCAAAAAGAACCCACTGTCATATGATTAGCATCAGTGAATACGAAGTTGGAAAACGAAAAAAAAACATAACACACACAATTATTATTTCAAAACCTCTGCTTATGTTTTTTGCCCCTAGTAACGTAAGATTAAAACCACTGTTTATTGCCAACAGTACTTTGTAATCAACACTAGTATTACAAACTATACAAACTGGTGAACTCAAATTATAGTTCCTCTGTACAAATTTAATAATGCGGTGTAATAGTAATTTAGACCTTAGTGTACAGTCACGAGCATAAGTATGTATACACTTGGCTTTATTCAAAGGCGATTTTCTCCTTTATTTTTGAATGAAATTTTATATTATTGGGAACATAGTATTTTCGAACCCATAGGTTTATGTAAAGTGTGTTATTTCAACGTTGCATTCGTTATTTCGTAAAAAAATCGCAATTCAAAGTTGCCAAGTGTTGATATATTAGTGCTCGTGACTGTACCAGTGGCTTGGGAGTTAGTGACCGCTTTCGAACTATTTCAGTATTATGTAATCCTTGTTTGTTTAAAACTAGCGGTTTTGCGCGGATATGCTTGTAGGAGCTTGGGTTTGAAGTTGGTGTGTTGCTACGAGAGGGCATTGTGGGTCGGTAAATATCAGGCTTATGATTCGGAGCTGTGAGAAATTTGTTATAATTTACCTTCTAATCCTTTTAGTAACTAATTATGTAATAAAATTTTATTGGTTGTTTATCAAACTAAATGTCACATATCTGTTTCAATGTAGCCGTGTTTCTTTACGCCTAGACAAAATGAATTAGACTTGAACATTTTCATGAGCATTTTCATGAGCATTTCTGTTTATTCTAACGTTTCTGCGAATGCTCGACGTAATGCTCACGGCGAGTGAGCATTTACCTGTCTCGTCAATTTTGCGTTACGGCATTATAATATGGGGTAATTCTGTAGAACTTAACAGAGTGTTTCGAGCTCAAAAGAAATGTATTCGGTCAATATGTGGAGCTCACCCACTGGACAGTTGTGTTCCATTATTCAAAAAATTAAAAATATTACCACTCCCAGCACTATATATTTTTGAAATTTGTATTTTTGTGTACCAAAATAAGCATGAATTTAATCTGCATAATGATCTTGTATCTAGACCTAGCCGCAAAGTCCACATGCTTCGTGTACCTAGACGAAATAATAAACTATTTTCTAATAACGTATTTTGTATGGCGACCAAAGTTTATAATAAACTACCAGACTGTTTTAAAACACTTAACTTTAGGACATTTAAATCTAAATTATTCAATTATCTCCTTTGTAAATGCTATTACTCGACCAATGATTTTATGAATGAAATGAACAGTTGACTTAAATATTAGAATAATTATACCTATTCTATTCTTATTATCTCTTTGACTTAATTTAATCTTTTTGACATTACTATTCCTAATATTTGACTAATTTCCAATTTGAATGTTATTCTAATTTATTTAATTCAATGTTAATCTAACAAAATTACCAAAACCCTAAAAAATGTATTTGTACGCCGGAAACGGCAGAATATTATGAACTTTTAAAAATATGTAACAACTCTGTAACAATATTCTGACAAATAAATAAATGATTATGATTATGAAAAAAAACATTTATTTCTATCTTGCATTCATTGTTGAAATGTCGGAACTAGGTACAGGTACCGCTCGTGCCTTTGCTCGATAAAATGTTATACCAATATGATCGTTGATTTTTAAAATCGGGTTGTAACCAAAGTTTGAGCATCATGTTCGAATTGCGGTTCGATAAAATTTAAAAATTAAAAATTTAAAAACCCCCGACACAAAATAATAAAAAAATGAAGGTATCCCTACAAAAAGCATGAAATAAAATTTTATTTCAATAGAAATTCATATGGAAGTCGGGGGACCGTTCTGTGGAACACCTTCTATTCTAAGAGGTCCCCCGACTTCCATATGAATTTCTATTAAAATAAAACAACAAAAAAAGAAAATCAAAATCGGTTCATCCGTTTGGGAGCTACGATGCCACAGACACACAGACACGTCAAACTTATAACACCCCGTCGTTTTTGCGTCGGGGGTTAAAAACGTTCTGTTACAAGTTAATGCTGTAGTCTTTATACACCTGAAGTAGTTTTTTTATAACAAACTTTGATAGTAAACAACATAATAAATCACTATGAATGTTATAGGAAATAACAGATAATGGTTATATTAAGTTAATAAACATATTTTGATCAATAGAGTTCAAAGTCAAACTTGTACCTACCTATATTGAGTAGAGCGGGAAGTTGTACCCAACTAAAGACATCCTTGTCAACTTGGTTCTAATGTCCATTTGATTATCTGTGAACCTTTGAACCTGCCGACTCTAAGGAGACAAAATTACTGTGGAGTTTGGGTTTTGGATGAATATTTTATTTTATTGAACTAAACTTGTTGCGACCAATCCGCACTAGGTTCGCGTAGTAGATTCCACCCACTCCCTCTCAATGAGAGGAGGCTTATGTCCCAGCATGGGAATGGGAGCTATGGGAACATTATACGCTGATTATGCTAAACTTGTTGCGTGGGCAAATAACATGTTGTTGTAAAAGTAGGACCTTTTCTTTATTGCTGAAGAGGCATACATGACCTAAAGCGCGGTCACTGTCGGACTGCATAGAAAAGAAAAAGAGGGGCGGTGACACAACATTGGTAATTTGTTGCAAAATATGAAGCAACTAGCTGCGCCCCGCGGTTTTCACCGTAAAATGAAAAAAAAAAGTAAGCAAAAGGTAGGTACTTTTGATTATAATATCATAAATATAATTATTGTGTTAAGTACATTAAAATACTTGTAATTAAGAAATATTAATCATTTCAAAAGATATATTTCTCGAAAAAAATACAAAAAAAAATATTTTCAAAATTTAAGCAAATAATAGGTAAATTTAAATAGAATTGTCTTTGTTGTTGCAAAGTAATTATAAAGAGTGAAAAATTAGCTGATCATCAGATATGTATAATAGTTCATTTGCTGTTCTACATGTTACGGCTAATGACCGAAGTGCGGCTACACATAGTTTTAACCAAACCTAACCTCGGGGTGCCCTTCGCTCGCTCTTGCATCCTACGTCGACGGAGCCACGCTTCGCGGGACTCCTATTTCTGTGTAAGGGGTTTAAAGGAACCTAACCAAACCGAACCTCGGGGTGCCCTTCGCTCGCTCTTGCATCCTATGTCGCCTACCGAAATACACACGAACCGCATGTGGCCGGCTAAAACTAGGTGTAGCCGCACTTCGGCCGGCTAAAACTAGGTGTAGCCGCATTTCGGCTATTAGCCGTGACATTACGAATTATCTCCTCTACGAATTATCTTTTCTATATTCGTATTAGTATTAATTTTTCACTGTTGTGTATTATTTGTATTATACCTACCGGTACCTTATCCAAGTACAGACATTAACCTGAAAATACATAACTGCTTATCATGAAAAAGTCCCAACAACCTTGAAAGGAGTTCCATTTCAGTTTTACAACGAGACACGTAACGTTACGGTCCGTCAGTCATAAAACGTGTCTTTGTTACGTACGTTCGCAATAAAAAATTTAAGTGGCTGTCCACTTTCTAGGTAACGGTATTGTGCACTCTGACCGAAGAAACAAATTAAATGGATCCGTTATTTTATTAAAGAGAAGAGAAGTTTATATTGCTGTTAAAACACTGCAGTGCAGTCTTTTACTGGATACATCCGAGACACTTTATGTGCATTTATTTTAATACTAGCTGCGCCTCGCGGTTTCACCCCCATAAGTTTCGAACCCGTGGGAATATTGGGATAAAAAGTAGCCTATATGTTAATCCAGGGTGTCGGCTACCTCCATACCAAATTTTATCAAAATTGGTCTAGCCGTTTGAGTGTGAAAAAGTAACAAACGTATAAACACATACACACACACTCACAAACTTTCGCCTTAATAATATTTTATGATTTTTAACGGTCAGAGGTCTAATCAGAAAGGTAAACACGAGTTAACAAACAACATGTATGATTGAAAGTGTTACAATAATTATTTATTTAATTGATACTTAAATTAACACTGTTTGGCTATGTAGGGTTTGCAGACCCACATATTAAAATTAACCACACCTCGCACAACTCTGGGAGAAACGCAGCCTAAGACTGGTTGTCAGACCTTATAAACTGCAGCATTTCCTTCCTAGAATTTCCTCCACAGTACTCTTAAAACATTCCCAGTGATAGTCAAAAGCTGTTGTTCGTTCGCCCGCTCATTTCTCTCCCTAAGGACCATTTACCACAATCCTGAGCGTTGCACGAGTTACGAATGGAAAGACACGGTCTGAAATCACACATTTTTCTTTGCGAAATGTATATTTAGAGTTCCGTAGCCAAAAGGTGCCAACGGGAACCCTTATATCAAGGCTCCGCTGTCCTTCAGTCTGTATCTTTTAAACCGTAACAGGTAGGCACTTGAAATATCGCAGGCCAATCGGGCCCTCGTATCAAGACTCCGCTGTCCTTGCGTCCGTCCGTTTGTCACAGGGCTGTATCTTTTGAAATGTAATAGGTAGGTACTTGAAATATCACAGAGTGTGTACTACTATGGCCAAAAAAAAAATACTAGAAAAAGAAAAATTCTAGACCTCCTATATTTTTTTGTCTGAACAAGAAACGTGCTTTTTTCATTGCTTTTGCTCGATCTATTAATGATGGCAGTACGGTGTTACCCTTCGTCTGCGAGACCGACTCGCACTTGGCCGCTTTTTTTCTTTGCGAAATGTATTTTTTCTACACTCTTTGATTTGATAATTTACGATGTTTGGCTTTTGTTCCGGTACTAAATCAGGGCGTTTTTTCTTAAAGGTTTTCTTTCACCTCTTTTTTCATGTTTTCGTATGGTAAGCTAAGGCTAAAGTACCTAATTGCGGTTTCATCGGAAACAGGTTCTGAGGTAGAATAAATAAATTGTTGGTGTTGTTTGTGTTTTTGAATATTGAGGTACCTAAATGTTTTAAAAAAATGTTTTTTTCGTTGTAGGAAAAAGTAACTTAGTAAGAATCACAGTTGAGCTGAATGGTGCTGATCTATGCGTCATGTTCGTGAACGTGCGCCGTCAGTTGGGGCTGGTCATCACTTAGCTGCCTCGGTTTATTTTTATTTTTGGATTGTTGTTTTCTTGTTATTTGCTGTACTCTGGACGCTTTTAACGTGTACGTCTTTTTTTACATCGTTCTCACATATAATTTTAAATACAACATTAATGATGTAACTAATATTTTTGTAAAAATATAATTTAAAAGAGTGTCCATGGAGTTTTCTCCATAAGTACCTACGCTTTGGAATGGGCAACTAGCTTCATATTTTCTGACTGACCGACTTCTTGACAATTCAAAAGTGTGTAAATGGTTTAATTGAAAAATATGCTTTGAGTTTGAGTTTGCAATATATTAAGTAAAATAAAAAAATAATTTTATATTATATTATTTCTGTTTTTCGATTGAAATTACATCTCATGTTGTATACATATTTGCTGTACCCTACAAGGTCCAAAATTGTACAGACGCCAGCACATCAAGCTACTACAATCTGTCAAATTTCTTTAATACATTTTAAACTTTACCGCTTAAACTTAAGGTTCAAAGTTGATTGGGAAAATTTTACATTTTCGGGTAGCTTGATATGCTGGCTACCTTAGCTTTAAGTCATTGTAACACCTCTACAACCTCAGCGGTCAGCGGGATTGTCCGAAAGGGTTACCGCTGCCCCGGAACATAAAGGGCTAAGGAAGGACACGGGTGGGTTTTAGTCAGTAAGAGTCTGACACTCCCTTCCGCTCCACCCAGAGCGGGAGGAATCATTTGATGATTACCAACCAAAAAAAAAACACCTCTACAACATTCCAAAAAAAAAAAAAAAACACATCTACTACACTAGGGAATGCAAATAAATATATGAATATGGATATCTACCATACTACATCAACGCGCAAACTGTAAGACCCCACAGCGTAGATATATTTCCTCGGGTTATCAAAAAAAAAAAAAAAACAGCTGTTTCATAGAAAAGTGTTCATATTTCATAGGGAGGTTCAGAATCATTTACTGAATCAATGGGCATAGATTGCGCTTCAATGTACAACCATGTAAAACGACTGTCTGGGTTCGAACCTACGACCTACAACTCGTAAGTCGCGGCCGTTACCACTTGGCCATCACTGCTCTCGCAGGCGCTTTACTTTGTGTAAATTATTTCATCACCACTGCTCTCAAAAACGTGAAGGAAAACATCGTGAGGAAACCGGCATGTCCTAGAACCAAAAATTCGAAGACATGTGACATCTGCCAATCCGCACTGGGCCCGCGTGGTGGAATACGGCCCACTCCCTCTCACCGAGAGGAGGCCTGTGTCCCAGCAGTGGGAACATTATAGGCTGATTATATGGTTATGGTGCAATCATGTATTATGGACATCTTTACGTAGGTAAAGACTTTCTTCTTTAAGGGGTGTTGGATTTCGTATTAGTTTATTATTTTTATTATAGGGTAGAAATTAATATGACTTGCAAAATGCGTCACTATCCTATCGTGTCCTATCCTTTTCCCACATGCAACCCCGGACTATCGCTGTCCTGGTCACCATCTCCGGTGACGGTGTGAGGAAATTCTTCACTTGCCGCGTTGCCTTCAACGAGAGTAGTGTTCCATAACATGCTCCCTTGTTAATTACCAATTTACGGTTGCGAACTGTCGCGAAGCATTACGAGCTATTATCTAGAACACTACGAAAAGTGCGTGTTTATGCTGTGAAAGGCGTCTGTGCGACCTCTCGCCGCCCTGATCCAGCCAAACTCGAACCTTCTGCCGACGACCATGGAGGATTGATGGTGAATCTACATACAGGTCAGTGGTGTTGCATTTTCCTGCCAATTCCTTTGTTCCATGTACAATTTTCGTCGTCCTAATACGTGTCGTGTTTTGCAAGGTCAGACCTACCCACGTACTTTTCACCCCCGCAATATACAGTCCACTATTTTAATTGATCCAGCTCCCAGCGTCTGGGATAAACGCAAACAATTTCTTTATATTTCCGCCCAAGTAATTGGTGTTAGGCGCCACCATTTATTTTTGGTCACTTCGAACCGGATTTATGGTCGTTTAGGTCGCATTCTTAATTCAAACCGCATGGTCAGTTATAACTAAACGGTCACTGTACTACGTAATTAATAAATAGATTGTCGTTTATTCTTTGTATTTTCCCGCACTGACATCTATTTCTTTATATTTCCGCACCCGCATCGCATAGTACAACACAACGTAAAAGTTATTTCTTTCCAAATTCATTCCATTTTGGTATTCCGCCATTTTGAATCGGTTCCTATACGGTCGTTCTTTAGATAACTCGTTCGTTCGTAATTGTTCGGTGAACTTCGGCTCGCTTCGTTAGGGCACGTACGCATACCAGTACATTTGATATTTTTCTCTTACCCGCAATAATTTATTTTACTCTCGCAACTAAAGTTAGTCGTTTTATGATAATAACCGCTTATTTACTTTGTTTACATAGTCGTGTTGCCTACTTATCGCCGCTATTGTACATATTTACAGTAGTTCACAATGACTAAACCAAAGAGGAAGGGAAGTGATGCAGATCAGTTCTTCGACACTACCAGTACTAGTAAAAACCAGTTATCGTTATACGTAGTCAAACGTGATGTAATTTACAAACGCGTAGAAAATATTTTCGAACTTGCACAGAAAACAAATACTGATCGACAATATTATAAGTCGTTTTGTTCTAGTGCTTTAAATATTGATACATTGCGTAATGATTATCAACAAGTTTTAGATTCTTATAATATGTTAAATTTACAGTTGAACCCCGATTCTGAGGTCGAATATGATTCCTGGTTACCATTTGAAGAAATGTTTTGTTTTATAAAACAGGTTTTACTCAATTATAAAACCGAGTGTACTGAACCTGAATCTCAAACTTCATTACAAAAATCGAATCCTCGCCTTCCGCCCATTGATTTGATGTCATTCGACGGTAATGTCAAGAAATGGCCATTGTTTTATCAACAATTTAAAAGCATGATACACGATAACGCATCGCTCACTAATAGTGAAAAAGTATTTTATTTAGTAGGCAAATTAACTGGGCAGGCGTCGTGCGTTTGCGCAGGGTTGGCTCCAACCGCAGAAAATTATATTATTATTTGGGAGGCACTCGTGCAAAAATATGACGATCCTCGCTCACTCGCATCCGCATATTTAAACCAATTGTTACAGTTTACACCGCTATCCATTGCTAGTTCTGATGGGTTAGACTCATTTATATATAATTTTGATTCTTCAGTACAAGCGCTTAAGCAATTGAAGCTTAATGATTTAACTGAATTTATTTTCTTGCATTTGGCTCTGCAAAAGTTGGACGCAGACACAGTTAAACTATTTGAAATTACCTATCGTAAACATAAAATACCTCCTTATCATAATTTAATTGAATTCATAAAGGAGCAAAGTAAAGTTTTGTCTCGTTCTATGAACCTTAGTAAATCGATAGATAGTAATTCTCAGTCTAAACAGCAGCGTCAGACTAAGCGCATCCCTAAACCGTCCAAGTCCTTTGTTAATACTGATGTAGGGTGTGGTCCAAGTGTAAGCGATAAATGCGCTTTATGTGATGAGAAACAACATGAACATTTATACTCTTGTTCCTCATTTAATAAGTTAACCCCGCGTGAAAGATATAATTATATAAAACTTAATAATTTCTGCAACAATTGTTTAAGTACAAAACACAAGACTTTTCTTGTAATTCGAAACATACTTGTTCTCATTGTTCAAAGCGACACCACACCTTATTACATTTCAATCCAACACAAAATGATAAAACAAATTGCAACGTTGGTTCTGTGGTGTCCAATACCTCTAATCCTATTCCCGCTACCGCTCATGACATGCCGCGCCCTACCCCGGCCAGCAGTCATTCAGAGTCCGCTATGACTCATTCACTCGCCGCTTCTAATGACCCTACAACTATTGCAAATAATGCATCGGTGTGTACAGTTTCGTACGATCGAACCGCTCGTTATCAAACGACTACGTTGTTAGGGACCGCAAAAGTAAGGTTTGTTGATTCTTTAAACCGCACGCACTTTTTGAGATGTCTAGTGGATCCTGGCTCTCAAAGTGATTATATTTCCGCAACTTGTTGTAAGCGACTATCGCTTCCTATTTATAATCAAACCCGCTATTCGCAAGTTCAAGGCATTGGAGGAGCCTCACAAAAAATTCTCGGTGTTACTTCTGTTAAATTCACGTCTCGCTTTGATAATAAGTGCGAATATTCTATAAGGCCGATGGTAGTAGGACAGATTACGTCACAGTTGCCGGACACCTGTGTTGATACAGCGTCTATTGAATTTATTCGTAACTTACCGCTCGCTGATGATGAGTTTTCGCAGCCGGGAACAATAGATATACTTTTAGGTGTTAAATTTTATTGTGAAATTTTACTCACTGATAAAATTAAACCCCCATATGACGGTATGCCCTCCGCCTTTGAAACGACTTTAGGTTACCTGATTTTAGGTGACGCTCCTATTATATCTCCGCAACCCGCTACCCGCACATTGTGTGCTTTTACTTCTGACCCGCTACACCAGATTGTCGAAAGATTTTGGGCAGTCGAGGAATTACCTTCGCAGTCATTTTTAAGTCCCGACGACCAGCAGTGTGAAAATATTTATACTTCAACCACTGTTCGTAACTCCGACGGCAGCTATTCAGTTGACCTTCCTTTTAAAGAAGACCCAAATAATCTAGGCAATTCTTATACTACCGCTAAAAAACGCTTCCTACTTTTAGAAAAGAAATTTTCTAAGGATCCTAGTTTAAAACTAAAATATGACGATGTTATTCGTGATTACCTAAAAAAAGGTATACTGTCCCGCACCGCACCTGAGGCATTAGTCGCCGCAGGCTTTTATTTACCGCACCATCCTGTAGTGCGCAACGACAAGGCGACAACCAAAGTTCGTCCTGTGCTGGATGGCAGTGCCAAGACCGATACAGGCTTATCACTAAATGATGTCCTGTATACGGGTTGCAATCTACAGGCTGATATATTTCATATACTTTTAAATGTTCGTGTTTATTACATTGCCTTTTGTGCAGATGTAAAACAAATGTATTTATGCATTTATACAAATGCTCCGCACCGCAAATATCAACGAATCTTATATAGATTTTCAGAAACCGACCCACTCGAGGTTTTTGAGTTCACTCGAGTCACATTTGGGCTTCGGTCTTCACCATTTTTGGCGCTCCGCACGCTACGCCAGCTCGCTAGCGATGAACGGCATAATTGGCCAACTGCGGCAGCCGTATTAGAGAGGGACATTTATATGGATGACGTAGCTTCATCTGCTTCTTCTCTCGAGGAAGCAGTCAAGACAGCTACCGATCTGATCCAGATCTTCAAAACTGGCGGGTTTGACTTAGTTAAATGGACTTCCAACTCACAGGAATTGCTCAAACATATTCCCGAGTCGCACCGTCAATCTGAATGCATTTCTTTCGACGATGGAAATACATTTAAGATATTAGGTTTGCGTTGGTTACCCGCTCAGGATACCTTTATTTTCGAAATATCAAGTCCCCCACCTGCTTGTACTAAACGCGCCATTTTATCCGCAACCGCTCGGTTGTACGACGTCTTAGGACTCGTCGGCCCTATAATTCTTTTCGCTAAATTAATCCTTAAGGAACTCTGGCTTTTAAATCTCGATTGGGACGATATACCCCCTTCTCGCATTGTTAAAATTTGGCAACAATATTTAATAGAATTACCGCAAATATCTAATTTATCATTTCCACGTCATTTAGGTATAGAAACCCGTTCTACAGTTTCCTTAGTAGCATTTTCAGATGCGAGCGAATCCGCATACGGCTGTGTGATTTATTTACACGTCGTCAATGGCGATCAATCGCCTATTATTTCACTCGTGTGCTCCAAATCACGTGTCGCATCTGCGAAACCTAAAATCACTCTCGCACGCTTGGAATTAAACGGAATACTTTTAATGTCACGACTTCTTAAAACCGTTTATGACACTTTATCTAAACGACATAAAATTGAAGATATTTATGCTTTTTCGGATTCTGAAGTAGCACTCTGTTGGTCTGTTGCTTCGCCACACAGATTCAACACTTATGTTGCCAACCGCATTTCACAAATTCAGGAAAATATTTCACCTGAAAATTTATATCATGTCGCTGGCATCGAGAACCCCGCAGATTGCGTATCTCGTGGGCTCACGCCTTCGCAGCTCATTCAACATGAGCTTTGGTTTATGGGTCCACCCTGGCTTTCCTTGCCTAGACAAGACTGGCCTATACAACAATTTTTATCCAACCAGTCTTCATTACCGGAAGAAAAAACTGTTACGCATGTGACTCAAGTCGCAGGTAATGATAACCCGCTTTTAAAATTAGCTTCAGAGTGTTCCACTTGGGAAAAGCTGCTGGAAGCTACAGTTTTTCGCTTCGATTTGCTAAATAGCCGTCCTCTTTATGTTTTGAGCTCTGATCCATCAGAGCCATTAGCACTTACTCCCGCGCATTTTTTGTCTACCACTCCGCTAGAATGCTTACCTGCAGCCGACTTATCCGACGAACGAACAGATCTGTTGTCTCGTTTCTCTTTAATGGATTCGATAGTTCAATCGTATTGGAAGCGATTTAAGTCGGAATATTTACATAATTTGCAACAACGCGAAAAATGGAATACTCCGTCTAATCCGATTACAGTCGGTACTGTAGTGTTGTTAAATGTAGATAACGCTCCACCCTTGCAGTGGCCATTAGGAATTGTTACCAATGTATACCCTGGTAAGGATGGTGTTGTTCGCGTAGCGGAAGTAAAAACTAAAACCGGTACTTATAAACGACCAGTAGTGCGGTTATGCCCTCTTCCGACTCAATAGTCATATATCTCTATTATGTGTACTCTACGCACATAAGTATTAAATTAGCTTATTTTATGTTAGTTAAGTTAAATTTAGAAGTTTCATTATATTTCTCCGCTCTAGTTACTCCTTGAAGTTGCTAAATATAGCGATTTTCTTAATTTTTTAACCTTCTTTTGAAGGGTTTCTTCAAGGCTGGGGGGATGTTGGATTTCGTATTAGTTTATTATTTTTATTATAGGGTAGAAATTAATATGACTTGCAAAATGCGTCACTATCCTATCGTGTCCTATCCTTTTCCCACATGCAACCCCGGACTATCGCTGTCCTGGTCACCATCTCCGGTGACGGTGTGAGGAAATTCTTCACTTGCCGCGTTGCCTTCAACGAGAGTAGTGTTCCATAACATGCTCCCTTGTTAATTACCAATTTACGGTTGCGAACTGTCGCGAAGCATTACGAGCTATTATCTAGAACACTACGAAAAGTGCGTGTTTATGCTGTGAAAGGCGTCTGTGCGACCTCTCGCCGCCCTGATCCAGCCAAACTCGAACCTTCTGCCGACGACCATGGAGGATTGATGGTGAATCTACATACAGGTCAGTGGTGTTGCATTTTCCTGCCAATTCCTTTGTTCCATGTACAATTTTCGTCGTCCTAATACGTGTCGTGTTTTGCAAGGTCAGACCTACCCACGTACTTTTCACCCCCGCAATATACAGTCCACTATTTTAATTGATCCAGCTCCCAGCGTCTGGGATAAACGCAAACAATTTCTTTATATTTCCGCCCAAGTAATTGGTGTTAGGCGCCACCAAGGGGTTTACAGGGCCTAAACTCAAAAAACGCAAGTTTTAGAAGCAATAAAAGTACATGATCGACTACAGTAAACATAATTAGAAAAATATATGATATTCTTCAGGATATGCTAGTTAAGATAGTGTGTTGATAACATAATACAACTAATTTGATATGATAGGAAAAAATCATGAAGAGACCTCTAAAAACAATGTTTTTACAATAAAAACCGTAACCCCTATTATTTATAAGTTAGATTTGTGCCATATGCACTTTCCATAAAAGATTTGTTCTTAAGGAACAAATCTAACGTAGAAAGGTGTATTAATGATTCTTATGATTATAATTCTGTAAATACGTACCTACCTGTTATTTACTTATTTATTGCACAATGTACACATACATAGTTATAGTCGCGAATCATATTTTGATCAAGATACAACCTGACACTGTCCTGAATATTGCAAAAAACGCAAGAAAAATTTAATTTCGCGGGCTACAACTGTGTATTCACCTTAAAACTACTCCAAAAGTATCATTCTCCTCTCCTCTTTCTGGAATAAGTTCCAACAAACGATCTATTTGCGGACGAATGGACAAAGATTTTGTCGGCATGTTAGAAGTACTGTGAAAGGGATGTATGAAAGTGTTGTTAACTTGATTTTATACATATTTAATATTTTATGTGTATGTGTAAACTGTCTTTAATTTCTGTAATTGCTTGTAAACCGTTTTAATTAAAGAATAAATAAAAAAAATATATAAGTTTGAGTCAAGAAAAATATCCCACGGCTAAGATTTTTTCCCATAAGCAGGTAAATATGCAACTATGCATGTTATATGACCTGTGTATGCATTTTAGATGAAATTTAAAAATGAAAAATTATTGCATAATTTATTGGACACGAGTATAATTTATTAGTTTTATTTAATTACGCGACATTTACCTACAATCTAGGCTCACGATACCTCTTGATAAGACTAGTTGTCAGACTTTCGGGCTTCTGACTACCCGTAACGACTATCAAAGATCCACGAATGACAGCCGGGACCAACGGCTTATTGTGCTTTCCGAGGCACAGAAGGGTCACGGTATGTAAAGATGGTCACCCATCCACAGACCAACCTCGGCAAGCGTAGCTTAACTATTTAGCCACGGGCCCCTCCACGGTTCTAAACATATATAACCTTCACAATAACCTTAAACCTTCTTAGAGGTGAACACCACACCGGAAAATTCCAAATACCCATATTTTTATCAATCTCTTAATGATCATTTACTACCTTTTTAGAGGTCACGGTAAAAAACCTTCGCCAACTTGTTTACTTGAATTGTTAATATTATTGCCTACTTGGCGACCCGTACGCAAAATTCGGGCATTGACGTAAAGTTGCGGACACCAGCCCGTATTACCTATTACCTACCTACTTAGCGAGCCAGTCCGAAAATCTGACAACCAGACTCACCAACGGGTATCATGTTACCCAGTAACTGGGTAAAGGAGGCTTGATAAGCAGTCGCTCCATATAAAATAATCGACCCAAACATACAGTTGGGTAAATGCTAGGCAGGTCATCATCATCATCTGCCTAGCCTTTTTCCCAACTATGTTGGGGTCGGCTTCCAGTCTTACCGGATGCAGCTGAATAACAGTATTTTACATGGAGCGACTGCCTATCTAACCTCCACAACCCAGTTACTGGGTAATACGACACCTTTTGGTAAGACTAGTTATCAGCTAGGCTTTCGGGTTTCTGACGCCCTGTAACGACTGTCAAAGATCCACAAATGCCAGCTGGGAACAAAGGCTTAACGGGCTTTCCGAGGCACGGATAGGTTGATATGTAAAGATGGTCGCCAATCCACGGACCAACCGCGGCAAGCGTAGCTTAACTTGATCGATCGACCCGCACGGATGTTATTAGTTAGTCACAAACCCCTCTTTTGTTTTAAACAAGTATCGATTTACAGAGACGTTTTGATAATAGTCATGTTAAAATAGTTAAGAAGACCTTGTCCCAGCCCTTAGTACCTATTGATAAATCTATAGAGAATAGAGGGCACAGTAAATAATTGTATCCATGTAATGCTTCGACTTCCGTTTCAAGGTAAACGAGTACTTTATCATAATGTCATTATTTATCAATATATACAAGTGTTAATGGATTTATGGTGTTTCATATAAATTATTATGTACAGTAACAATGCTCTCATTTATATGGAGGTATTGTGCTGACAATTTATGTGTTTTTATAATTGCATAATAAATACGTCGTCATCAGTCATGTGGCTGTTCCTTCTTGGACTGTTTGCCAAAGATGGTTGTATTTGTTATTGAATGAGTCATGATTGTGGTATTTTCTTCTTAAGCACGGGATTGTCAAACCCGCCAAGTAGGTATCATGAACCTAACTGGACCTTTTAACCCCTCAAGCGTCAAATGTACACCAAGTGTACAGAGAAAGTACTCGAAACGTCAACGGTACAGTCACGAGCACCAATATGTCAACACTTGGCAACTTTAAATGGCGATTTTTTCACGAAATAACGAATGCAACGTTGAAATACGACAATTTACATAAACCTATGGGTTCGAACATACTATGTTCCTACTAATATAAAATTTCATTCAAAAATAAAGGAGAAAATCGCCTTTGAATAAAGTCAAGTGTATACATACTTTTGCTCGTGACTGTACACCAAGTGTACACAACAGTTTCATTATTACAACAATGATTTTACTACGCCCATTGAACTACTCTGAAGCGTGGGGTATTTTGACAGGTAGTCGGGCAAATGTGTGAGAGGTTAGGCACTTCTTCTTAAAATTTATTTAATTTTCTTCTTCTTTTTAACCACTGAAAATCAGCGCTGTGCTGTGGGTGGGAATAGCGCAGCATCATGTTGAGTGGAAGCCTTCTTGGCACAGTCATGACTTGCAGCCGTCGACTATTTCTGCAATGTGCTCGTGAATGTAGATAGATTTTGTTTTTTTTTAACCTATCCTTATTAGTAGAATGAATTATCTTTTTGTATGCAACTGTTTCTGTGACAAAGAAACCTATTTTTCTTTCTTTTCTGACTGTGGGTGAAGTAAAGCATTGTTTGGGGTGCATAAAGAAGCCTCCTCGTGTAGCGCAGTTTGTTCCGCCAGTTACTCAACTGAACCGAGCGCTCGGCGCATCCTGGACAGTCACACCCAACACCTTATTTGACTGGCCAATTCTTCTCTTGCGGTGGTAGGGCTAACGCCTCCTGGTTTGCGACCACCCTCCCACTGGAGTCCGGCGTCAAGCAGCCTGCTGTGTTTCGTCGATGTGTGGGAGTTCCAGTGCCTTAGGCATCTTCTGGGCATGCTCGCTCCATCATAGAACTCATCCATCGCTTTCCATCATTCGCGATCGAGGTCAAGAGCGGGCTCATTCAGCAATAAAAAAAAAATAAAAAACATTGTCAGGAAACATAAACTTACGACAAACATCACGCCTGTAATCCCCGAAGCGGTAGCAGAGGTAAACACCATGTTTCGCCAGTTATACTCAAGTCCCATGTAATAGGGGGCGAGCCTAATAACATCGACCAGGCACAAATCCAAACTCCGGGAAAACTGAGAAATTCCAGATGGAAAAACTTAATAACACTTTTCCAGACCTGGGAATCGTACCCAGCACTACCGCTGAGCATGAGGTGCTCGACGGTAGCGCTTGCGAATACTGGACCAACGAGGCAGTCAAGGCTATACTAATAATGGTCTGGAATACTGAACCAACTACTGCTCTTCATTTTTTTGTACACCTATGCTTTGCTATGAAAAATCTCGGGTCGGTATTTTTCCATATACATTCGACGGAATACCTATGCACTGACATGAAGGTCGAAGACTTTTTGTAGCTAAACACCGTTGTAGGTTTATTATTTTGTAATTGTTTTTTGTAATACATAATAAGTATGAAAAAATCAACCGTTAAATTTTTTACAATAATTAATTTAGGCAGATGATACAATCAAATAGAATATTTTATTTACCTACTTTTAATAAATTGCCAATAGGTAACTGTTAATCACGCTGACTTGACCAGGATCGTGAAATCTCACTACCCTGGTACTATCAGTTGCGGACCTTATAACCTAGAAGGGTTAGCAGGTATCTTATACCGTATTAAACCCCTACTATATAGTGTGTAGGCCTCCAAATAAACGAAACAAACACAAAAATACTAATAAGGGACACCATAGCTACACAGAAAACGACCTACGTGACCCTTTATGGAATATGTATACCGACATGTGAAGAAATTAAATACCTAGGAACATACATGCATGGCATCTACATTAAGCTTAGAAAGCGCTATTAAAAACGTTGCAAACAGGCCATGAGAAACGCCAAAACATTACTACAATTCATAAAAAACCCAAAGATGGACTGGGTATTAACCAGACTCATGTATTGAATGGTGATTGTACCGTGCATGATACATGGTTTGAAAATATCGGCATTCACTAACGCTAATAGTTCAAGACTCAGAAGATATGAGCGAGTTATCATGAGAGACTTGATTAACCACGCTAGGAATAAACCAAGGCAAAAGAAAATGCATAAAATCTTAGACGGAAAAACACTACTTCGCAATCCGCGCCGCGCCGCGAACCACACCTGTTACATGCAGCAATGCAGTATAAAGCCAAATCCAAGAAGGTCAGGCAACCTATTTACACGTGGAACGACAACTAAAAACAAGACATGAAATACCTTCGACGAAGGAATCAATTTTTGGATGGATACGGCGGAAGACAGAAATAAGATCAAGAACGCTGCTAGTGAGATTTACAAAAAACCGGAACCGGAGGCGAGACCTCCGATGAAGACATTGAACAACAGCAACATTTAACACAGCAGAGTAATGACATACAAAAGAGCCGTGAAAGCAGTTCAACCTTGCCAAAAGATTCAATGGTGAAGCTCAACCTGAACCAACCTGGCGGCGACGTCGTTAAAAGTTGCCCATCATATCGCACCGCCGATAAAATAGGGTTACAACTCGAAAAAGTCATTTACAGGAATTTTCAGGTTGTTTTTCAGGAAAATTGAAAACAGCGTATGCCATTAAAACATATTTTATTGGTAGCATGTATAATTTTGATCACATAATAATAATAGTGTAAGAGTAAAGACTGATTAACAAATCCGTGAGTTTATTTTCGCTTTTCTAAAAATCCAGATTTTTCGAGTTGTAACCCTATTTAATCGGAGGTGCGATATGATAATTAAATATCTCCCATCTCTCCACTAGTCCAATGCCTACTCTAGGATGCATATTCGGCACGGCTCTTAAACCATTCCCCCATCCTAAGGGCACGTCTTCCCATACCATTACGGCGCCCCTCGGTAAAGTCCTTGATATGCAATGGTCTCTGTAGCACCATGACATAAGAGGCTGCAGGGGTTAGTGCGAATCTTGAGGTTCATTCGATTAATCGAGTCAGGTCAAACCACGCTGGAGGCGGAGCATTTCATTCATAACAGTTCATTGTTAATCACGGTGTGACACTAGGTGTATAGGGAAGAATCGTAAGTAGGTATTACTTGCAGCTACTGCAATTTGCCATCGGGATTAAAAATCATAAACGACCCGTTTTTCAATTATTTTTTTAAGAATTAACATTGTTCTCTTGTGCTTGGTTCTTATAAACAAAAGGAAGCGTTATTGCTTCACATTTAATTGGCATATTGAGCTTATAGGGGCCCGTGGCTAAACAATAACAGCAGCACAGGTCGATCGATCCGGTTAAGTTACGCTTGGCGCGGTTGGTCTGTGGTGTGATGGGTGACACCTCT
This sequence comes from Oligia strigilis, assembly GCA_951800025.1. NCBI lineage: Eukaryota > Metazoa > Arthropoda > Insecta > Lepidoptera > Noctuidae > Oligia > Oligia strigilis. The sequence goes on from OX637543.1 coordinate 17,812,309, forward strand.
CCGTGCCTCTTCGTCCCGGCTGTCATTCGTAGATCTTTGACAGTCGTTAAGGGTGTGAGAAGTCTGACAACCAGTCTTACCAATGGGTATCGTATTACCCAGTAACTGGGTTGTGGAGGTCCGATATGCAGTCACTCCATGTAAAAAACTGGTATTCAGCTGCATCCGGTGAGACTTAAAGCCGACCCCAACATAGTTGGGAAAAGCCTAGGCATAATATGATGATGACTGGGCATATAAATAGATTCGTAAGCTAATTTTATCTGTGATAGCTTCCTAAAGAGTAAACTAGTCGCGAGCTCGAACTCACTGGTGGTCATGGCCAAAAAGCACGCTGTCTCACCTGGCTTCGTGTCTGACAGAGCTAGTAACAGTGATGAGCAGTTAGACGCTAGTCTACACACATAACGCCTAGTTCTCACGCATAGAAACACCGTTCCGAACTGATAAGCGCGTAAAAAAATTCGATAAGTGCTTTGGAAAATCGAGTTTTATGAAAAAACCACTGCATAAATCAATTACAAGTAAAGTTTATTGCACTCTTCGACCTTTGTTGGTACGGACTTGGTTTTGACGATTTTACAGTTATTTTATTACTTATTTACACCCAAAATTACGTTAAAAATAGCAAGAAAAACGAATCTTTGTTGGCTCATAACTTTATAATACTATTCTGTTTCTGTATAGACAAAATTAATAATAAGTCAAAACGATAATATCATGTTTAACTTTGGATGCACAATGTAAAACAGTGGAGTAATACTCTCCCGAAATTTGTATGGACTAGTGGCACCTTAAAGGAGGGGTCTACTATGCAAAACTATGAGGTCTTTGCTCCATTATTGTTACAAGAGTCTTAATTTTAACCAACAACGGTCCGTAAATTATAGGAATCGGCCAATAGTAACTTCATAATGCAATCTGTAGGTATTTTAAAAACCAAGATGCATTTTTTTTTCTAACTAATCAATAAACAATATTAATAACTTCCCAATTAGCGACTAATGTAACATAACACAAAGGTATTGCGTTTCCTATTTGCGTTAAACGCAATAAAATACACAAGTTAACGTTCGACAAACAGATGTTAATGAGAAAAACAATGGTCTTTTCCCATGGAAGTATGCATAACATTACTGTTTTGTCTAGGTATTTTATGATCATAGTTATAACTAAACGAACTAATATTAATATAATAACAGAAGATGTGCTATGGACTAGATCAAACGATTTGGTTCTAAGAGCCAAATTTGGTTTGAAAATATCTTTGTACGCGAGAAAATTCGATGCTTTTATGGTTTGAAAAATGTAATTTGAAACTAGAACTTTTGTACACCTTCAAATAATCTTAATCACCAAACAGTATATTAGGAATCGATGCTGAGATGCGATGATGAGAGTTGTAAGGTCGAATTTCACCAATGAACGCGCTCAGCACATCTGAACCACGTTCAAGAGCTGTCAGTGTCATCATAATTGTGGAATATTGATACTGGCAGCTCATCAACGCGGATTATATTTGTGCTGATCACGTTCAGTTTCATTGGTGAAATCACACTAATATTATAATGTCGAAAGTTTGTGTGTGGGTGTGTGTTTATATGTTTGTTACTTCTTCACGCTCAAACGGCTGGACCAATGATAAAATTTTGTATGGAGGAAGCAGACACCCTGGATTAACATAATTATAGGCTACTTTTTATCCAAATATTTCCACGGGATCGACACTTATGCGGGTAAAACCGCGGGGCGCAGCTAGTTTACCATCATTTGCAACGAGAACAAGCTACATTCGTGTCTATATTGACAATTTCGGCAAAGTTATTGCATGTGGATAAAACTGATAAGATACTGGACTAAAGTCTCTCCAAAACAGATGTTTATCCGAGTTGGTGAGAAGGTTAATGACCGCAGGGTCAGTACTCTTATGCGCCAGTGACGTTATATGTAATCAACAGAAAGAGGTAAATATTATGCAATTTTATTGGCAAGTGGTTTTACTAAAAGCACCTAAAGGTACATAGTTGTCGATCAGTCCTTATAAGGTTTCGCTACCAGAGATAAAGTGCACCCAGCACTCCTATGTCCTAAATAATATTAAAATAATTATTTCGTAAGTAAAAACAGCTTCATTAGGGTTCCGTACCAAAATGGTAAAACGGAACTAAGTCTGTCTGTCACAGCTGGATATCTCAAAAACTACTAATGCCATCAACTTGAAATTTGGAATAGTATTAGGTGACGTTTGCCCAACTATTTTGCAAATAAGAAAGAAAACAAAATATATGTATATTTTTTGCAACAGGGACTAAAAGGGGGTCTGAAAAATTCAAAGTGGGGCTACTAGGGCATGTGGGGTATCATATGAAAGAGCGCGAGAGATATGACTGTATGACTTCTCAAGTTAACGGCTGCTGAAGCTAAGCCCAGTTAACTTCCTGTGGATGCCTTAATATATCTAGGATACCAGCCAGGGAGTAAAATTTATAAATTAAGCGACTACATGCTGAGGGCACCACGTGTGGTATACAGCCCCCGTCTTAGGGAGTCACTAGGAGAGGGCAGCAAGGGATTAAGAGGCGGAAGTGTAGCCGTATCTACAACACCACATGCAAACAACCCGTCATACTGACGTCACGCAAAATACTGCATCTCGCAAGCAGATTTTACCGTGCAACTAGCATAGATACAACAGCCCGACATGAATCATCGGGCAGTTGCCCGCCAGACACGACACCCGTCTGGTCGGAGGATCCTCCCTTTTCTATAGAGTATGAGTGAACTTTACACCCTGTTCCTCACGCCTCTATAGAAGTAACCAAAATAGCCTAACTTCAATATGATTTTTCATAAAATTGATAAGACTTAGGTAGAAAACAAAAATAACATAAGTAATTACGGGGTGGCTCAAGCAAGGGTTGGCATGGACGGCGACGAAGATGAGCAGCAACGTCCACGTATCTCGCAAAAAAAATTCTTATTGTTTTAATGAACCGCGCTTCTTGAGAAAACTCTAGTTTATTAGGTCAACATCAACATGATCTTCCTGTCTATGTCCCATGTTTCTTGGGGTTGGTGCAACCCCGTTTTCTTCTCCCACTCTCCCCTGTCAACAATCAATCCATTCATCTTTTATTTAGCCTTTCTCTCCCTCTCCATCCATCAACATTTATTTATATTCATTACTCTTTTAGTCAAATGCGTTTTCTCCATAGATATCCGAGTTTCCTCCCTCCTCCTTTTGGTAGGTCAGCATCCAGAAAAATCTAAAGCCGGATTTACATTTTTGTGTTGTGTCGCTTTCTGACGCAGTTTTAGCCAATCAAAACTCCTTGTGATTTGACGTAGTCCTGTACAGAATCGTTTGATTGGTGTATTCTTCGTCACGACACAACACAACACAGTAATGTAAATCCGGCTTTATCATCATACTTTAAGGAGTACGGAGTACGCTTTTTTTTTGCGGATGGGATATCATCAAATAACCCCTCCCGCTCTGGGTGGAGCGGAAGAGAGTGTCAGACTCTTACTGACTAAAACCCACCCGTGTTCCTTCCTTAGCCCTTTATGTTCCGGGGAAGCGGTAACCCTTTCGGGCAATCCCGCTGCTCCGGCAGGCTTTGGCCCTAGCGGGCCCCTTCTCTGTTGCTGACATCTCTTTGAGGCGCACGTGGAACACGTACGTGCCGTCCAGCACGGGCCTGGATGGAGTACGCTCACATAATTATACTAATAAGTGATGATAGAAGTCGAAGAAACGAATATCTTACGAAACGTGTTTTTTTGTTAAAACACGTTTTAAAACTGTTTTAATAGGAAAATAACAAGCATAGTGAACTTGTTTTGAGTAAGCAAAACATTATAAATTGTTAATGCGAAATGTTTCCTTGTTGCCTGAACATTGCCCAGAGTAAGATTTTTCGTTCTGATATTGAGGGAATGTTGCCTTAGCAGTCAAAATGATTGTGTCTAATGATTCCGATTCAAACTGTTTTTCGTGTCCCAGGAACTATCAAGTAGTTACTTAAACTGGGGTTTAAAAGCAATTATCATTCACTAGCAGCGCCCCGCGGTTTCATCCGCATAAGTTTCGACTCCGTGGAATAACGGGTTAAAAGATATCCTATGTGTTGAAAAACTCTTCGTGTCAAATTTCATCTAAATCTGTTCAGTAGTTTTTGCGTGAAGAAGTAACAAACACACTCACAAACTTTCGCCTTTATAATATTACCAGCTGCGCCCCGCGGTTTAACCCGCATAAGTCCCGATCCCGTGAGAATATCGGGATAAAAAGTAGCCTATATGTTAATCCAGGGTGTCAGCTACCTCCATACCAAATTTTATGAAAATTGGTACAGCCGTTTGTGCGTGAAGAAGTAACAAACATACAAACACATTCACAAACTCTCACCTTTATAATATTAGTGTGATATCATAATTATCTTTATTTGCTTCCTACAGCAGTCCACTGCTGGACAAAGGCCTTCTCAATTGCACGCCATTCAACTGGGTTCTCGGCTACTGTCACCCTGCTTCTGCAAACCACTGTGTGAAAATCTTCGCTCCATCTCCACCAAGGGCGCCCTACCTTACGTTTACCGCTTCGTGGTCTCCACCCATCCAAGAACACGTCTACCCCGACGGTCATCGGTTCTTCGGCAAATATGGCCGGCCCATTGCCACTTCTGCTTGTGAGCTACGAGTATGTCGATAAAGTTGGTTCTCTGCCGGATCACCTCATTGAGATCTATCAGAGACACTCCAAGCATAGCGCGTTTCATGGTGTTACAATGGTTTAAAGCTAATGTACAGACGCCATCACATCAAGCTACTACAATCTGTCAAATTTCTTTAATAGATTTTAAACTTGATCGCGAAAGCATAAGGTTCAAAGTTGATTGGATTTGACAGTTTCGGGTAGCTTGATGTGCTGGCGTCTGTACAATTACGGTCCAATGTGGCACAGCAAAAGGTATAAAATTAATTATTTAAATAAAAATAAAATTAGGAAATAATAAATAGATGTTATTAAGGCGCTTCCTCGAAAATAAATCGTAAATCTACTAAGTGAGCGAAAGTGATGCAATTACTTTTGAAAAAACACGAAAATCAATGTCAAAACGAATGTCTTCCTTTTTTAACAAATAAATTATTTAAATTTAAAACTACTTTAAACAAACTTGATATGATAATTCTCTATGTTATAAAGTAAATTCCATTGAATAACTCCTAAGTGTTAGGCCGTGATGTCGAATAAAGTAAAAACATTGATAGAACTTTGCAATTTTTTTGTATCGAGAAAAATTCATTGAATCGTGTATTCCTTTTACATGGTACTAGACCAAAGATTCAAAAAACATATACCAAAATGTTAAATCCCTATTCCACGTACTTAACATCATCATCTGCCTAGCCTTTTCCCAATCATGTTGGGGTCAGCTTCCAGTCTAACCGGATGCAGCTGAATACCAGTATTTTACATGGAGTGACTGCCTATCTGACCTCCCACAACCCAATTACTGGGTACTACGATACCCTTTGATAAGCCTGGTTGTCAGACTTTAAGGGTTTCTGACTACCCATAACGACTGTCAAAGATCCACGAATAACAGCCGACCAACGGCTTAACGTGCTTTCCGAGGCACGGGGGTGTCACAGTATGTAAAGATGGTCACCCATCCACAGACTAACCGCGGCAAGCGTAGCTTAACCTGATCTATCGATCTGTGCGGCTGTTATTATTTATATGTATTATATATTATTTTTATTTATATATTATTTATATACATACTTAACAAGTTACGCGAAATAGAAAAAACATTTTTTTTTCAATATATCACATTATCATTCACACAGAGAAGGCCTGTGTCCCAGCATTGGGAACATTATAGGCTGTTTAAAACATTAATTATGTAAATAAATTATAACATTTATTTTATTGAGATTAGATAGGTATATAATAAATTATCTGGTAAGGTCAAATTAAACATATATTAAATTATAATTTTTAAGTATGTAATAATTTATCGAAACGACTATGGTATGGTGTCTGTTTGTGTTAAATCCTTTTTTTGTCATTTACTCGTATGTATCTGTTTAGATATATTACTACAAACTTCCAAACATAGGCACTTCAAACCCACAAAGCATTTCGCGGTCTTTTAGCACCATTAGGTACTTTTGGTATAATATTATCATTATAATTATTGATAATGTTTGTCTAACTAAGTAGATTAATTTAAGATTTGTGTACTTTTAATTAGGCATTTCAAAACTATTATAACAGCATGCTTTTGAATGACTGATTGGATGAGTGAATGAACGAGTGAAAGGAACTAAGAAAGAAAATAAGGCGCACAGAGCATGTGATATGGCGATTCGTGGAAAATGAGAAAGACGTGTGGAGATATAAAAGGCGTATCCTAATAAATAAACTGTTGTTTTGTGCGACCTTGAAGTTTTCCTGGAGATCACACACACTACATATAAGTCTTATGTTTGTATGTAATTATGACGATATCCGTGCGCTAGCTCATGTATGCAGTTGACGCAAGAGCCTACGTACGCTATTTCTATAATAAATATCTATATACATATAATAAAACAGTAGAAAAACTGTGTCTGTACATTGAAAATATTAAAAAAAAAAAAATGGGGGGGGGTTTAGAAACAGTAATAGGGTACGAATCCGAAAAAAAAATTCTGTCTGTTTGTCTGTTTGTCTGTTTGTTTGTACACGCTAATCTTCGGAACTACTGGAAGGATTTGAATGATTTTTGTTTTGTTGTATAGGTATTATATCTGTGCAACATATAGGCTATAATTTATCTTGGAAACTTGAACACCTGATGCAGAACCGCAACAGACCAGCTAAACTATAAGAGATACAAAAATGGTACCATAGCAAAAATTGTTCCACGTGATGAGCATTTTCTGCCGAGAGAATAAATTTGAAGATCTGGAACACCTGATGTGGAACTCCAAGAGCCCAGCTACACCATAACATATATAGGAATGACGTCTTAGCAAAAGTTGTTCGGTCTGATGGGCATTTCCTGTTGACTTATAAAAAAACTGGCCAACACGAAGGGTTCCGTACCACAAGGCAAAAACGCCGAAAAAAACACGTTTGTTGTATGGGAGCCCCCCTCAAATATTTATTTTATTTTGTTTTTAGTATTTGTTGTTATAGCGGCAACAGAAATACATCATCTGTCAAAATTTCAACTATCTAGCTACCGCGGTTCTTGAGATACAGCCTGGCGACAGACAGACGGCAAAAACGCCGAAAAAAACACGTTTTTTTGTATGGGAGCGCCCCTTAAATATTTATTTTATTTTGTTTTTAGTATTTGTTGTCATAGCGGCAACAGAAATACATCATCTGTGAAAATTTCAACTGTCTAGCTACCGCGGTTCTTGAGATACAGCCTGGCGACAGACAGACGGCAAAAACGCCGAAAAAAACACGTTTTTTTGTATGGGAGCCCCCCTTAAATATTTATTTTATTTTGTTTTTAGTATTTGTTGTTATAGTGGCAACAGAAATACATCATCTGTGAAAATTTCAACTGTCTAGCTACCGCGGTTCTTGAGATACAGCCTGGTGACAGACAGACGGACGGACGGACAGCGAAGTCTGTAATAGGGTTCCGTTTTTACCCTTTGGGTACGGAACCCTAAAAATCGAAGATCAGAAGCCTACCCGGTAACGCAGAGGAGCAGTCACTTAGATTTTAATTGATCAGGTATCTTCTTCACAATAAAACTATAACCATGCCTAGAAAGAGGTCAAATCTTTCCCAATGTTCCAAAGGGGCTAAAAGATTGAGGATCATAAGATCCCAAGAATCTACCGGAGAGCGTCAGGAGAGACTTGATGCTGTTCGATATGAGAGAGAAAGAATTGCTGGAGTACGGCATGAAAAGACAAGAAGAGCGCAACGAACGTATGAATTCTGATCGACTTCGACATCTCTGAACAGAATGTCGATATCATCTGAAGAATCGGATGTGTCTCAAGATATAGCCGTAGGCCATGGCAACCTTCCTTGGATTGATGAGGAACGGAGTGCATTTACGTATACTCCTATGATTGACTACACCACATATTCCGCCATCGGAGGTGTGGTTCAAAATTGTACTTTTTGTGAAGCTGTTAAAATGGCAAAAAGGAACAAACGGTATGTGTTGCTCAGGTGGGAAAGTACATATTGAAATATTTCAAAATCCTCCAGAAATATTAAGATCACTGGTGACCATCCACAGTCAAAACATTTCTTGGACAACATCCGTTCGTACAATAATGCCTTTCAAATGACATATTTTGGTGCGAAGCAGATTTCAGAAGGCCCATTTATGCCAACATTCAAAGTGCAAGGCCAAGTTTACCAGCTTATTGGTTCATTATTGCCTGAAAATGACGTCTCGAATCGTCTCGCTCACCCCGGTGTTTTCCAGTCCCCGGGCTCTTAGAATTCGACATCAGACGTTTCAGATCTTCGATTTTGACAACTACGTTGTCATGTCGTTGTCAGCGACAACGTATCGCTGGCATAAGCAACAGCATCCGCGTACGAAGTCGCGGGCAGAAGCTAGTATAAAATAAAAGTAAAATTGTACTATAGTCACTGTAATAATGAGGAAGATGAGGCAATTTATAAAGTTTCTATATTTTCCTTTACGTATTCTTTATTTTTAGCTGGTGTATACTTAGTAACGTGAATAGGCTATTTGACTGGTTTCTGATAAACATCTCAGATTATTTGATGGTGTCTAACGTCTAACAAAAACCTATTACTTCAAATTGCATAATGTATTTCTTTTAGAAAATAGTAAATAAAAATGTACTGTTTAAATAAACCGCCAAAACGCTATTTTTAACAATATGGCGTCGTGACGTCAAAATACACGTAAACAAACGTTGAAACGGTCGAGATACTAGACAAAAGTCATCTGTTCTGTCAACGATAGACAGAAATTGACTATATCATGACGTCATCATAAGTTCAGCCAATCCAGACCGTTTTCGATTACGTGGCGCCAGATTTAAAAAGATGAAGTGTTTTTCGGGATTTTTTTAATAAATAATACATTGTTTTGTAGTAAAATTAATGCAAATCGATTTTAAAAGCGATAATCTATACGAGTGTCAATAATTATGACCTTATTTTTTACATTGTCAAATAGCCTATTCCATTCCACTAATATTACCCACCACCATCGCACCTCATACACCTTCGAACTAAACTAAATAAATCTGTGATAAGAGTCTCATTAAACTCCGCTAATGAGACACAATTGATTTTCTATTGTATCGCAACACATCTTTAAATATGAAAGAAAAGTCGTGTTAGTTACACTATATACAACTCAAGAACGGCTCAACCGATTTGACTGAAAATTGGTGGGGAGATAGCTTTGAACCAGGAGACGAACATAGGACTTTTTTTTTGGAGTAGGAGTAGTGTAGTGGTAGGGTATGAGTAGGGTGGGGGTAGGGTAGGGTAAAGGGTAGAACACCACGCGAACGAAGTAGCGCCGGGCAGCTAGAAATAATTTATAAGGTAAAACAACGTTTTCCGGGTTAGCTAGTAGGTAGTATAAAACGGAAGATGGGAAGAGAAGTGACAGAATGGTATCCCAGAGAAGAAAAGAGGAAAAGAGAAAGAACATTCACAGACAGACAGACAGTTTAGGGTAGCTTGGTGTGCTGGCGTCTGTAACTTACGATTTAAATAATTATCAACATCATCATCATTTATTTGTTTTCAGATTATATCCAATTTGTTAGAAATTACATACACAACTTAAACAATAGTGTTAGTACATCCATAATAATTAAACAATAAAAAAAAAACACAACAAACACTATTACAACAAAACAAAACTAAATAGTCATCCCAGTTGTGTTTTGTTTTGTTGTAATTGTTTTGTTTTTTTTCCGAGATTCTGGTCACGTAGCCATCGTTAGGCATCGTATGAACTATCATAAGATTGCTACGTGACCCTAAACGATAATGCATTAGATTTAAAAGTCATCAGGAAACACTAATCTTAAAGACGATTTATAAATAATTAATTTTAATCGATAGGTATATTATTTAGTCCATCAATTTTAGTCCATTTAAAATTATTTTTTTCTTTTTAATTTTAATTTATTTTCAATTATTTATTTGGATTAAGTATAATTTTTATTTTTATTCAATCATTTGTTCCGATTTTTTATATTAACTAGGTACTTACTTCAATACATTATTCGATCTCCTCATAACTAACATAGTTTTAAGATAACAAAATTTTGACATTTAAATAATTTATAATAATAAGTAGATAATTTCGGTTAAGTGTTTCTGATTTAGATAAAGTTATACGTTTTGGTATCAGACTAGATTTTTAATCTTAACACTTTAAATTCGATAAATAGTCTGAAATGAATACATTTTATTAATTTTTTTTTATATTGATCACATTGTCATTTAGCGTATGATACCTACGGAGCCCAGAGGGTTTTTGAGCAAGCCTAAGCAGGGCGACAAGTTATAGCTGAGTAGGTGCGGCATGATGAGAGAACACTGAAAATATATTTGAAAAGTTTCTGATATGAGCCACGTGGTCAGGAGTCCACATTCGGAATTTCAAAAAAGGGCCAAAAATAAAGTGATCTTAGAAAGAAAGAAAGAAAACACGTTTATTGTTTGCCGCAAACATGACGCATAATAATAAAAACACAAACAAAAAAATATAACAAAAAACAATTTGGGAGAAAGTATGCGTCACATCTACACAATCTATCTTCAGAGCCTTGGTATGATAGTGTGCGGCCGAACCCATAATGACTAAAATAGGCAAATCTGATGAAGAAATTGTGGGCTATCCCTAAATCTGACGACTTTGAAAACTCAGAGTAACGGTAGAGTTTCTAGCCCATTCTCCTCCATACGAAAACTACCTTTTGGAATGGGTGACTAGAATCAATTCTATTTCGTTGTTATTTTTGACGTTAAAAAGTGCCTTTAATGTGACTATTTGAAATAAATGCTTTGACTTCAGATTTGGACAAATTTTAAAAGGATATTCAGGACGAATAAAAGTTATTCTGTGCCTTATAGATAGTGAATATATCTATAAATATCTGACGGATTGACGGAGCCTTTTGGAAAACATGATGAAATATTGATTCACAAAATTACCCAAAAGTGTTTATAATTTTGCATGTATCTCTAAACCAACGAACCGAGTAGCTTTGATTGCTATTTGAATTTGAAGCTAACCCTTTTGTGAAGATTTTTTGGTATTCAGAAGTTGAAAAATATCTAAGAATAAATTTTATTCGCCCTGAACATCTTTTTAAAAATTGACCAAATCTGAGTTTTCAAAGTCGTCAGATTTAGGGATAGGGAAAGCCCACAATTTCTTCATCAGATTTGCCTATTTAAGTCACTATGGGTTAGGCCGCATACGATCATACCAAAATCAACGGCTCTGAAGATCACAATTTTTGGGACTTTTTGAAATCTGAAAGTGGACTCCTGACCACGGAGCTCTTATCAGAAACTTTTCAAATATTTTTTCGGCGTTCTCTCATCATGCCGCAACTACTCAGTTATCAACTATTTGCCCTGTATATGCTTGCTTAAAAACCCTCATAGGCTCGTACCATTAATTGCATCGGCATAATCTCTAAAGCCGACTCTTTCATAAGATCAGTAGTGCTGCGCTACTGCTGAACTGCGCACGCGCGAACCGTATCGCGACTCCTGCGCAGCGGTCACGAAGTTTAATTCGAATTTCATAAATGAATAAATTGCGGAATTGAATGCTAATTGTAAAAGTAGTTCCGATTTTTTTTTATGGTATAATTTTGAGTTTGTTTCATTTAAATATTGTTTATCTTTTATGTGTTACTAAAAATATTTTTTTTAACTCCTAAGTGAATATAAATATTATTATACTGAAACTGGGAATACCAATATAATTTCACTTAGTAAAAGTTATAGTAAATAAAGTGCGTTACAATTTGTGTCTAACTACATGACAATATATTGCAAACTTTTCTAAAATGGCAGCAGTACCTTTATTTCGTAAGGCTATTGTCGGGGCCGCGTTGGCCCATGCCGCCCCATCGACCCCCAGCCCCATAGTGTTGGAGGAGGGTCAGGAAAGCCAATGGACCCCGGCAGCTTTGGAAAGGGCCGGATCTACTTTGAAGGCACTGAATCGCATGGCTAAGCGACCGCCAGTGCACATCGTTTTTGAGGATATCAATTACACTGTCAGCTCACATAAAGGTATGTGTTTTTTTTTTATAATTAAGGTTTTTTGCCATTAAAAATATGTGGATCGATTAATTTTTTGTCGAAAATGTATGTTCAACTGTTCTCAGCCGAAAAATTTTAATAGAAATGTTTGGAAAAGCTCAGAATCCGGTAGGTAGGTAAAAAAAGGTAAGGAAGAAAATTATGCCTAGATTTTGCAGCATTATGTTCACACGGCCTAATAATTTTATTTATTTGCGTTAAAAAAATAATTTTAGCTAAAAAAGTGTATTTAAATATTTTGGGCACAGACATGTAACATTAAAAAATTGTGAAAATATGGTTGGCACGAACATCAAATGTTGAAAATCTTCAAAATTATTTTTTTATTTTTTATTGTTGCTCTATACATTTTGACCGCGTCGGCATTGTACCTTTCTATGAAAGCAAAGCAGTTTCTTTTCTAAATGAAAGCACAGAGTAAGCAGAGAAGTTATCAGCGGGATTGTCCGAAAGGGTTACCGTTGGCCCGGAACATAAAGGGCTAAGAAAGGAATATGGGTGGGTTTTAGTCAGTAAGAGTCTAACACTCCCTTCCGCTCCACCCAGAGCGGGAGGGGTCATTTGATGATTTCCCATACGGAAAAAAAAGCAGAAAAGTTACCTTAATGAAAGAAAGCTTTTTTTTTTGATAATCGATGATAAATTTCTACGCTAGGGGGGGGGGGGCAGGGGGGGGGGAATTATGTGTTGAATTTATGGTTAGAGTTTGATATATAGAGTTTGATATATGGATGCGTGTAGATGTCCATGCCACCCTGTATATCCTTATAATATGTTCTTGGCGTTATAATTTGTGATTAGATATCCATACTAAAATTATAAAGAAATGCGAAAGTGTGTCTGTCTATCTGTTACCTCTTCACGCTTAAACCGCTGAACCGATTTTGATGAAATTTGGTATAGAGATACTTTAAGTCCCGGAAAAGGACTTAAGATAGTTTTTATCCCGATATTCCCACGGGATCGGCACTTATGTGGGTGAAACCGTTGGGCGCTGCTAGTGTAATATGAAAGCGTATCCTTTCATCTTTGTAGAGCTCAATTTCCTTTCGGATCAATAAAAAACAACACTCATACCTATTTGTAATAATATTTTTGTATCATCCAATAATAATTTTAAAACAAATGTTTCTTAAGTTTTTGTCAATATTATTAATCGCGATTCGTTTGTTATGATAATATATCACCATTTCGTATCAACATAATAGGACACCTGAATACTAATACATAAATAAAAAATAAAGCCAATATTTTTGATAATTCTTATGATTATTCATCATTCAACGGGAATAATCATCTGCTATTCCTACTGATTTTTCTGTGGGTGGTATTTAAACTCAAAGATTTTTTTTCAAATAAACCTTACACAGGCAATTTAGAATTTTCAAGGGGTCGGTTTGTCAGAAAGATGAAGCTAGTTGCCCATTCCAAAGCGTAGTAGGTACCTAAGTAGAAAAACGGGCAAGAAACTCCACTGTCAATTAACTCAGCTTATCGCAGTCCACTGCTGGACATAGGCCTCTCCCAGACTGCGTCCTCCGCCTTCCGCATCCAGTCTATCCCAGCCAGCTTCTTTAGGTCGTCCGTCCATCTAGCTGTGGGGCGTCCCACACTACGCTTTCCGATACGCGGTATCCACTCCAGGACTCGTCTGCTCTACCGGCCATCGGTCCTTCGACAGACATGGCCAGCCCAATGCCACTTCAGTTTGCTTACTCTGCACGCTATGTCGGTAACTCCGGTTCTTTTCCGGATAATTTAATTCCTGATTTTGTCCTTCACGGAGACTCGGAGCATAGCTCGTTCCATAGCACGCTAAGCGACCTTCAATTTGTGAACCAGCCCGACCATCAGTGTCCACGTTTCAGCACCGTATGTTATGACGGGCAGGATACAATGGTTGAAGACCTTAGTCTTCAAACACTGCGGGATAGGCGACGAAAAGACTTGACGGAGATTTCCAAATGCTGTCCAACCCAATTGGATCCGTCTGTCGGCCTCTTTCTCAAAGTTGTGTCTACTGACGAAACTCCACTGTATTAAACCATAATCCGCTTGGATCCATTGCAGACAATACAATATTTTGATTTGAAAGACAATAGAGTTTGTTCGCCGTCCTTCTCCGTAAGAACATACTAGTCAACAAGCTTCATCTTTCGGACCGACTGACTCCTTGACAATTCATAATTAAGTACCTAAATAAGCCCTTATTTCTTTCATATTATCTTACTTAGTATGACACTATAAATAATATATTATTATACATATATACATATATATATAATATATAGACCTCTAACAGTCTTACAATAATAATATGTACAAGTATACAAAAAGGAGGGGAAATAATCAAACGGCATCAAAAAATTCCTCCGCAGCGCTGTCAACAGGAAAAGTACCCAAAAGGCTGGCAGCATTGTTAGTACCTATGTGATTTAGAAGTTTGCTTACATCTAGTTGTTAGTATTATTAGTCTTAAGTTTCAAGATTTGGGTTTGAACCCCATCATGGGTGACGCCCTCCTCTAGCATTTTCCATTTAGTTCGATCTTTTCTAATTTCCATCGGTCCTTTGCCTGCTATTTGGAAGATATCGTCTATCCATCGTTTAATAGGTCTACCAACTTTCCTGTTTCCTTCTGGTCCTTCCCATTTTGTGGTTTTTACAGTTCATCTTTTGTCTGTTAGACGGGTAACCTGACCAGCCCATAGCCACTTCATAATTCATTAGCTCTTGTAAATGGTTTAATTTGAAATAAATGCTTGCAATATTTTCTCTCTATATCAGTGGCTGACTATCATTGAACAATATCCAAAGGTCCCACAACACTTCTTGGTAACTCTCAACTCGCAAAGATTTGACCCAACTTTGCCCAATTATTATTTTGCCCAAATTACATATATTTTATTAACCCTAATGATTGATATTTAATTAAATAAACATATATTACCAATGTGCGTCATATTTGACGTCATTCTAAGCTTAATAAGCATTTACGTACTTAACTAAAATCACGTTTTTCCGGGGCCTGGAATCCTTGGGTGGAAACCTGTCCTAAAACAGATTAATAACCATAACAAGTTAAGTATACCTACCTACAAGTATAAATTACAAAGAAGATTTTATAATAATCATTATTTTGTGACCATTTTTAATTAGCAGCGATGAATATTGAAATGGTTTCATAATACTTAATACGCCACCTGATACGAGAAAAAGCGGTTAAGTGCGAGTCGGGCTCGTACACGAAGGGTTCCGTACCACAAGGTATAAAACGCCGAAAAAAAAACACGATTCTTGTCACCCTCTTTGTTAAAAATTAATTATAATATATTATATCCAAAATAATTAATTGTAATATATTATATCCAAAATAATAAAAATATTTAATTATAATATATTATATCCAAAATAATAAAAATAAATAATACATGGAAATTGTTATAATCTTGGCTAGAAAACAAATGAACTTCCCAAACTTCTTTCTTTTTTCTTCTTCTTATATTATTATTATATTTATATACTATAAGTTCATAGGAGGAAGTCTGAAAGTGGCACCGGTAACTGAAAAGTTGTGTGGAAATCAGTGGTCATGGTATGGGCATGTGTTACGGAGGAAAAAAGAAAAAGAATAAGAGAGAAAGAAGAAGAATAAGGAAAATGTCGTGAGGAGAGTTTTGAGTATGAATGTCGATGGCTATAAGAGTAGGGGAAGACCAAAGAAACTATGGATGGACTGTTTGAATGATGATATGGTTAGAAAGGGGGTGTCTGCCGAGATGGGGACTAATAGAGAAGTGTGGAAGAAGGCAGGAGAATGATGATATACTGCACACACACAAAAAACCCCACATTACAAACACACACACCTCATCAGTCTAATGTACAGACGCCAGCACATCAAGCTACTACAAGCTGTCAAATTTCTTTAATAGATTTTCAAATTTATCCATAAAGCTTTATCTTAAAAGGTTCAAAGTTGATTGGGAAAATTTGACAATTTGACAGTTTCGGTTTTGATGTGCGAACTGTGGCGTCTGTACACCAAAAACATCATTAGGTACAACGAAATAAATTAAATACATATAATGTAATAATCTATCTATACATATAATAAAACAGTAGAAAAACTGTGTCTGTACATTGAAAATATTAAAAAAAAAAAAATGGGGGGGGGTTTAGAAACAGTAATAGGGTACGAATCCGAAAAAAAAATTCTGTCTGTTTGTCTGTTTGTCTGTTTGTTTGTACACGCTAATCTTCGGAACTACTGGAAGGATTTGAATGATTTTTGTTTTGTTGTATAGGTATTATGTCTGGGCAACATATAGGCTATAATTTATCTTGGAAACTTGAACACCTGATGCAGAACCGCAACAGACCAGCTAAACTATAAGAGATACAAAAATGGTACCATAGCAAAAATGGTTCCACGTGATGAGCATTTTCTGCCGAGAGAATAAATTTGAAGATCTGGAACACCTGATGTGGAACTCCAAGAGCCCAGCTACACCATAACATATATAGGAATGACGTCTTAGCAAAAGTTGTTCGGTCTGATGGGCATTTCCTGTTGACTTATAAAAAAACTGGCCAACACGAAGGGTTCCGTACCACAATGCAAAAACGCCGAAAAAAACACGTTTGTTGTATGGGAGCCCCCCTTAAATATTTATTTTATTTTGTTTTTAGTATTTGTTGTTATAGCGGCAACAGAAATACACCATCTGTGAAAATTTCAACTGTCTAGCTACCGCGGTTCTTGAGATACAGCCTGGCGACAGACGGCAAAAACGCCGAAAAAAACACGTTTTTTTGTACGGGAGCCCCCCTTAAATATTTATTTTATTTTGTTTTTAGTATTTGTTGTTATAGCGGCAACAGAAATACACCATCTGTGAAAATTTCAACTGTCTAGCTACCGCGGTTCTTGAGATACAGCCTGGCGACAGAAAGACGGCAAAAACGCCGAAAAAAACACGTTTTTTTGTACGGGAGCCCCCCTTATATATTTATGTTATTTTGTTTTTAGTAATTGTTGTTATAGCGGCAACAGAAATACACCATCTGTGAAAATTTCAACTGTCTAGCTACCGCGGTTCTTGAGATACAGCCTGGCGACAGACGGCAAAAACGCCGAAAAAAACACGTTTTTTTGTATGGGAGCCCCCTTAAATATTTATTTTATTTTGTTTTTAGTATTTGTTGTTATAGCGGCAACAGAAATACATCATCTGTGAAAATTTCAACTGTCTAGCTACCGCGGTTCTTGAGATACAGCCTGGTGACAGACAGACGGCAAAAACGCTGAAAAAAACACGTTTGTTGTATGGAAGCCCCCCTTAAATATATATTTTATTTTGTTTTTAGTATTTGTTGTTATAGCGGCAACAGAAATACATCATCTGTGAAAATTTCAACTGTCTAGCTACCGCGGTTCTTGAGATACAGCCTGGCGACAGACAGACGGCAAAAACGCCGAAAAAAACACGTTTTTTTGTACGGGAGCCCCCCTTAAATATTTATTTTATTTTGTTTTTAGTATTTGTTGTTATAGCGGCAACAGAAATACACCATCTGTGAAAATTTCAACTGTCTAGCTACCGCGGTTCTTGAGATACGCATCTACATCCAGGTCTCTAGAGACCAGTGAAGAATATGATGCGCGACTGACCGCTGATCGTGAACGTCATGCATTGTCTCGCGAGTCGGAGACGTTCACGGATAGAGAATTGCGCTTGAGTTCTCAGCATATCTACGCATCTGCTTCTAGGTCTCTAGAGACAAGTGCGGAACGTGATGCGCGACTGTCCGCTGATCGTGAGCGACATGCATTGTCTCGCGAATCGGAAACGTTTACCGATACAGAATCACGCTTGAGTTCTCAGCGTATTCGCACATCTACTAACAGGTCTTTTGAAACAAGTGATGAACTTGAGATTATCATACATTGTCCCGAACACGCACACAACAAAATACTCATAATCAGTTAGAAAGTGAGAAAGAAAGAATTGCTGGAGTACGGCATGAAGAGACAGATTAAGAAGAGCGCAACGAACGTTTGAATTCTGATCGACTTCGACATTCTCTGAACAGAATGTCGATATCATTTGAAGAATCGGATGTGTCTCAAGATATAGCCGTAGGGCATGGCGACCTTCCTTGGGTTGATAAGGAACGGAGTGCATTTACGTATACTCCTATGATTGACTACGCCACATATTCCGCCATCGGAGGTATAATAATAATATAATAATAATAATAATATTCCACAACTATGTATGGTTCAAAATTGTACTTTTTGTGAAGCTGTTAAATGGCAAAAAGAAACAAACGGTATGTGTTGCTCAGGTGGGAAAGTACATATTAAAATATTACAAAATCCTCCAGAAATATTAAGATCACTGCTAATCGGTGACCATCCACAGTCAAAACATTTCTTGGATAACATACGTTCGTACAATAATGCCTTTCAAATGACATCTTTTGGTGCAGAACAGATTTCAGAAGGCCCATTTATGCCAACATTCAAAGTGCAAGGCCAAGTTTACCACCTTATTGGTCATTATTGCCTGAAAATGACGTCTCGAATCGTCTCGCGCATCCCGTTGTTTTTCAGTCCCTGGGCTCTTAGAATTCGACATCAGACGTTTCAGATCTCCGATTTTGACGACCCCGTTGTCGCTGGCATAAGCAACAGGATCCGCGTACGAAGTCGCGGGCAGAAGCTAGTAGTTAATACGGGCTGGTTTCCGCAACTCCACGTCAATGCGCGTATTTTGCGCACGTTTTTTGTAGGTACGTATTTTTTTTTATGTATTACATATTATATAATACATACATACAATGGACGGCCTTTTTGCTATCTGCGATCTCTAAACACCTGTACTCTTAGGTATAGACTATTAAAACCTATTTAGCAGAAAATATTTTATAAGTTAAATACAGATGCATCGAATTAATTCCTCGATAAGAAAAGAAACAACGTGATTTTGTCTGGCTAGACAGAAAACTATACTGACCTAGAGTTTATTTACACATGTTAAGTACTAATCAAGTTATTTAACTTTATAAGTGTCATGAATTATTCAAATGACTTAATTTTTTAGTCAAGGTTACGTTATTTTTTTGCAAAAGCTTCTAGTAGTAGATTTTTAGGGTTCCGTACCAAAATGGTTAAACGAAACCCTTATGGTGAGACTCAGTCTGTCTGTCTGTCATAGCTAGATATCTCAAGAACTACTAATGCTATCAACTTGAAATTTGGAACAGTTTTATATGACGTTTGCCCAACTATTTTGCAAATAAGAAAAAATAAAAATATATGTAAATTTTTTGCAACAGGGTCTGAAAAATTCGAAGTGGGCCTACTAGGGCATGTGGGGTATCATTGAAAGAGCGCAGTTTGCACATTCTTATTTTTTTTTATTTTTAGGCCGCATAGTTTTCGACTTTTGATGAAAAATGTAAATAAATAACGTTTCCCCCCTTTATATTCGTAGTTTGCAAAGAAAAAAATCTGAAATTATTCTATGTGATAGAAGTTTATGTAAAGATTACAGGAAAAATAAAACGAAGTCTTCTTACCGGCCTACGCTATCTATCGATGGGAAGGTATACCGCTTACTACGGATAACTATTTTTATGAAAAAGCCAATAAATGCGTCTGTTTGTCATGATGACAGCTATTTGTTTGACAGGAACAGTTTCTACAGATGACAAATAGGTCTATTGGCCGAATTGTAGGGATAAAAGTATCTACCTAAGCTTAAGTAACCAATTATAAATAATCATTTAAAAACATGTCCGATTCTAGTAAAAGTACGTTAACCAACAGTGATTTTAAAATCGTAACAGAGTTACCCGATTGAAAAAAAAATTTTGAGATGAAAATGTTCAAACGTAAAGGACTTATAAATGCCGCATTGACCATAATAATATAAGCAACTTAAGTTGTTATGAACTTACATAATAGATTTCGTTCAAATAAATTAGCATTAGATAAGTTAGTTAGCATTTTATAATTTTTGCTGTGCCCTACAGGGTCCATAATAAAATTGTACCTTAGCTTTAAGCCATTGTAACACCTCTACAACATTATGGAATGCAAATAAATATATGAATATGAATATTTACTCAGTGATAGAACAAGTTTCTGTATCAAAAAATAAGACTAGAAAATCAAAACAAAATTATTTCCTTGAAATATGGGGCAGGATTTTATGAGGCTTTACCTACATGTTTGAAATCACTTTGAATGTTTAAAATAATCAAACATTTAGGCAAGAAGATTTAAGCAAGTCAAAAAAAAAAATGGATGTCACGTGATCAACTTTAAACGTTAAAATCTCGGAAACGTAACGTTTTACGGAGTTTGGTCCTATTACATTTTCTGTTTGCATTAGTGTCAGCTATTATTATATGGTTTCAAAACGTGGCCGCCTTTTTGAAAAATAAACAAAATTGAAGACAGGTAGTTATGGCGGCTTTATATTATAAAAAATTTAAATCCCATTTCGTGATAAATTTTAACAAGTACAGTCACGAGCACTAATATGTCAACACTTGGCAACTTTCTAAGTCGATTTTTTCGTGAAATAACGAATGCAACGTTGAAATACGACACTTTACACAAACCTATGGGTTCGAAAATACTTCGTTTGTAATAGCATAAAATTTCATTCAAAACTAAAGGAGAAAATCGTCTTTGAATAAAGCCAAGTGTATACATACTTATGCTCGTGACTGTACTAGGTACCTACTTGTCTGTTGGTCCCCGTTCTATTCTGCTAAAATAAATGAATGTGAATTTATTATCATAATCACTACGCTTGGCTAAATGAAAGGTAGCTAATAATTTATCAAATCCTAACTTTGTGATAACAATTTTAATTCAGGTTTAAATTCTCAAAATTAAACACGATCAAGCTACCTCTACACATTAGTACTTGATTAAAAATTAACATGTCATAATGGAGTGGGCTGTGGTCGCAACCACAAACGTGCAGTGTGCGACCAACGAGCCATAGATCGCATGGTCTGTACGTAAACCGAGCGTAGAATTTAGTGACGTTTTAGTATTGTAATTGAGTAGGTTTGTAGTGGGTTCTACTGGAATAGCATTATTTTGTACCAAAGCCGTACTTTATATTCTAGAACGGTGCTAAAACATGTAACTGGATTTAAAACTGACATAACATAACCATCATGTAATTTAAAACTAATTATGTAAGGATTTTACATAGAGCAACTGAATGTCTGACCTCCACAACCCAGTTACTGTGTAAAAAGATACCCCTTAGTAAGACTGGTTACCAAACTTTTGGGCTTATGTCTACCCGTAACGACTGGCAAAGATCTACAAATATATGTCTAAAGAAATATTATAGACGTTTTAATAGCTTTATTTTGTATATTAAAAAATCTAAAAGTTTTTTTTTTTTTAAATTAAACTGATATTTTACTTTAATAAAACATCGACACTTTTTGTAAGTATTCGTTGATTTATTCGTTTTTTTTTTTGATACCTTTGACTTAGGTCCTATCTATTAATTTAGCAATAGGAGTACAAGGGCCCGGGTCTTACCAAGGGGTGTCGTATTACCCAATAACTGGGTTGCGGAGGTCAGATAGGCAGTCGCTCCATGTAAAATACTGGTATTCAGCTGCATCCGGTTAGACTGGAAGCCGACCCCAACATAGTTGGGAAAAGGCTATGCAGATGATATTGTAGCAAGGTATGATGGCGAAATATCATAATTTACGTTTTTTTTTAATATTTACTAGCGGATCCAGCGAACTTCGTACCGTCTTAGAATCAGTAAATACTAAATGTATGAGAAAATGAAATACCTTCATTTTTTTTTCGTAATGTTTTTCATTCTGCTATTCGGGGTGGAGACAAATCCAACAAATCAAAGATCCCAAAAATTGGTCCAGCCGTTCTTGAGTTATAAATGGTATAACTAACACGACTTTGTTTTATTTTTAAAGACTAGCTGACCCGGCAAACGTTGTTTTGCTCCTATACTACTCCTACCCAACTCCTACCCTACTCCCACACTACTCCTACCCTACTCCTACACTACTCCTACCCTACTTCTACCCTACTCCTACCCTACTCCTACACTACTCCTACCCTACTTCTACCCTACCCCTACCCTACCCTACTCCTACCCTACTCCTACACTACTCCTACCCTACTCCTACACTACTCCTACCCTACTCCTACACTACTCCTACACTACTCCTACCCTACTTCTACCCTACTCCTACCCTACTCCTACCCTACTCCTATTATAAAAAAAAAAAAAATACAAAAAAATCCTATGTCCGTCTCCTGGCTCTAAGCTACCTCCCCACCAAATTTCAGCCAAATCGGTTCAGCCGTTCTCGAGTTATAAGTGGTGTAACTAACACGACTTTCTTTTATATATATAGATTTATTTAACTATTTATGCAAACCAAAGACATAAGCAGCCGCACATTAATGCACGAAACGCGATTTTGTTTTATACTAGATAATTATGTATTTGTGTTTTTTTTTGTATTTGTTGTAGGTCGTAGGTTCGAACCCAGACAGGCGCTTTACTTTGTGTAAATTATTTCATCACCACTGCTCTCAAAACGGTGAAGGAAAACATTGTGAGGAAACCGGCATGTCCTAGAACTAAAAATTCGAAGACATGTGACATCTGCCAACCCGCACTGGTCCCGCGTGGTGGATTACGGCCCACTTCCTCTCACCGAGAGGAGGCCTGTGTCCCAGCAGTGGGAACATTATAGGCGGATTATGTATGTTATGTATGTATGTATTTATAGATGAGACAAGGTAGACTCATAGACCATAACCCATACAGAACCCTCGAAGAAAATATCTAGGAAAAACGGGACGGTCACGTCGTCACAATGACGCGACAGAAACTATTTCTGACTCCACGGGTACCTTTGATTGCACCCTTGTGTGAGATTCATAGGAAAACTTTCAACCGTTCCCAGAGGAAACTTTTTACATAGTAATCTTTACTTGAATTTATTGTGCAGGGAATTTATGTGTGTTTTTCGTAGTTTTCAGGAGGTAAATTCTTTAGTTTATAGTAGTAGGTTTTCTATTTTATAATAACATATACCCACATATAACAGTTTATTCCACCTAAGTTTAATAACATTTGATACACAAATCTTTTGGAATAAATTCTCTAAATGATGGTGAAACTTCATCAAAATCCGTTGCGAATTTTAGAAGAACTGCGCAGTCATACTGACAGACAGGAAAAGGGAATTCAAATATTATAATATTATCAGCGCCCCGCGGTTTCACCCGCATAAGTGTCGATCTCGCGGGAATATCGGGATAAAAATATCTATCCTATGTCCTTCCCCGGGATGCAATCTATCTCTCTGCCAAATTTTATCGAAATCCGTTCAGTGGTTTAGGCGGGAAAAGGTAACATACAGACAGACAGAGTTACTTTCGAATTTATAATATTAGTATGGATGTATAGTTATAGAAGCCGCAAACTACTGAAATACGGCAGAGGTTCTCTCTTTGAGGCCCAAAAAGATCGACTCCAAGAGTTCTCGTTCAAGGGACAGCCCTGCCTGTTCCAAAACCCTGGGCTAGTAAATACAATGTGTTTGAAAATAATCCAGTTTGACCAGATTTCATACATAAATAATTTATTCAGAACCACAAAATAATCATATTAATAAAATATGGTAACCAATTATGAACTGCGGTTTCATATTATAGAAAATAAACAAAATACGTAATGTTTGATAGATTTCATTTGAAATAGGTTTTTTTTCATGTCATTGGGTCACCCATCCATGGACCAACCGCGGCAAGCGTAACTTAACCTGATCAATCGGCCCGTGCGGCTGTTATTACTTAGCCACAAGCCCCTCTTATGATGTGCGGACAATTATTAGCTATTTCTAGTTGGTTCTACGTCATTACAGACATTATTTTATGGCGATGGTACTCGTAGCTCCATCTAAATAGTAGGTAATTATGGAAAAAGCCATGACAATACTGTTGTTGTGTATAAAATATTAATACCAGCCTATTACTGTCCACAGCAGTGTAAAGGCCTCTCCTCATACAGAGGAACGGACGAGCATAGATCACTACGCTTTCTCATTGGATAGGTATTGCCAATCATTCAATCTGACTTTCCCTGCAATATTTTTCTTCGTTGTAACACAGCACTGTCCAAACTGTTGTTGCCAATTTAATAAAAAAAAAATACAATTAGAATTTAAAAACCTTTATGACACAGCAAGTGGTCCATCACATATCATAATCAGCCTATATTGTTCCCACTGTTGGGATACAGGCCTCTTTTCAAGAGGAAGTGGGCTATAATCTGCCACTCGGGCCCAGTGACCAGTGTGGGTTGGTAAATGTCACATGTCTTCGATTTTTTGTTTCTAGGACACGCCCGGTTTCCTCACGATGTTCCTGCAAATGCTCCATACTTCTATAGGTACTAATATTATATAGAGGTAAAAGTGAGTTGTATTGCCGAGTGTCTTAGGATATATTTTAAGAAATTTCAAGCGGACGAAGTTGCTAGTAAATAATAAAACCATTAAGATAACTGATGACGGCACGGTTGGCGAAGTGGTGCTGCGCTGCGTGTCGCGGGTTCGATTCCCACACGGAACAAATATTTGTATGACCTACAAGTAGTTGTTCCGGGTCTGGCTGTTTGTGTATGTGAGTTTAAATGTTTGTAAACGCACCCACAATACAGGCGAAATTCCTAGTGTGGGGCAAAGTTTAAAAAAAAAAACAACTAAATAGTTTTATTAGGCTTCTTAAGGTGCAACTTTCTTTTCTCAGAGAAAATGGATTACAAACTGCTGAAAATATAAACCTACTTAATAGGAAAAATACAAATACAAGAATTAACGTGACAGTACACGTTCCACGCCAACCTTCTAAAAAATCTTCCATTTTCAATCGTTCTAAATGGAACGGAAACAATTACATGAAATAACTAGTTTTGTTCAGCGATGCGTTAACTTAGATGTCATAAACATTGTTTAAACCGTAACCAAACATGCATTAGGTAATGTGATTGCATTGAATTGCAATAATTGATCTGGCCTATATCTTGCTTAACAAATCGCCTCTTTAAACAAAATTATTCAACTAAGCAGAGAGCAGTGACTAAGTGGTAACGGCCGCGACTTACGAGTTGTAGGTCGTAGGTTCGAACCCAGTCGGGCGCTTTACTTTGTATTTATATTTCATCACCACTGCTCTCAAAACGGGGAAGGAAAACATCGTAAGGAAACCGGCATGTCCTAGAACCAAAATTTCGAAGACATATGACATCTATTAACTAGCACTGGGCCCGCGTGGTGGATTACGGCCCACGCTCTCAGTGAGAGGAGCCCTGTGTCCCAGCAGTGGGAACATTATAGGCTGATTATGTATTCAAATAAGTTCCGATTATGTTATGTATTTAAAAAGTTCTCGTTGGTCTAGTGTTCGCTAGCACTACTACTGAGACAGAGGTCCTGGGTTTGATTCCCGTGTCAGGGAAAGCATTATATTGGGTTTTACCATCTGAATCGCGAAAAAAAAAATCAGCTGTTCCCTACATTTATGTTCTTATAAATACCAATCAATCCAATCCAAATCCAATCCCAATCTCTTTGAATATACCTACGTATTGCAGCAAAAAAAAAGAAAAACACGAACTTTCTTTGCTATATTATAATTCATAATGTTATCCTTTCATGATTCTGCCAAAGTAGCCTTTTTAGGCCCCCTGATAGGGATTGACACTATTGACAGCTTACTTCACCTAAATGTTCACGGTAAGATATTTACAGAATAAACCGGCTGTATTTCAGGAGATAATTTAAGAAAATAAATAAGTACTTGCAATATCAGTTTTATTACAATTAAATAAACATGGTACGCATCAGTGATTTCAATTTATTCCAATGATGTACACCTTGTATGGAAATAATTGTGATTAAAAATAGATATAAGACCTACTCTACATAATGACGTATTTTATGCAATTATCTTGGTCTAGGTATAAATATTTACTATTATTATAAAAATTACTTATATAAATATTATAATATTTATTATTTTAGTATTTTAGCACGTGTAAAAGTCGTGAATATTAAAATTATAAGCATAATCAGCGTATAACGTTCCCACTGCTGGGACACAGGCCTCCTCTCTGTGAGAGGGAGTGTGCCGTAATCCACCACACGGGCCCAGTGCAGGTTGGTAGATATTACATGTCTTTGATTTTTTTATTGTAGGACATGTCGGTTACCTCACGAATAAAAAAAATAACAAATCATAAATTATACCACAATTTATGCAGCGGTTTTTGAGATTATGGCAGGCAAACATACCTACAGTCATGATTCTTATGTTTAAGTAATACAAACTTAATAAAAACTTGTTTTAAATAAAAGAATGACTATTTAGATTTGACTAAAGAGCTTATTCAAATTCTTTATCATTACTTATGATATTCTTAATTTTAAGTAGGTACTTATATGGTGACATTAATGACAAAAAAATGTCTAAGAGTACACACACACACACACAGACTTAAGCACGTAATGGACCTGCCTGTAACCTGCACAGAAGTATAGTGTCATGTCAGTGCTTGCATGCCATTGTCACATTTTTTTTTTAAATTGGTGAATGGGCCTGCGGTGCTATTCTGTAAAAATCTCACCGTGAAAACTTAGGTGCAGTGAGCGTGGAGTGAGCTGTCAATAGTGTCAATTCCTAGCGAAACAAACTCACTTCACCTAAGTTTTCACGGTGAGATTTTTACAGAATCGACCGGCAGCTCTTGACCTCGATCTGGCCTGATAAGAAGCCATGGATGAGGTTTACGATGGAAATGCAGGGACAAATAATCAAACCATCTGATGTTTTAAGCAAGAAAATGCATTTTATAACAACAACAGCAACAAATCAACAAAACTAAAAGCTGCTTTTAGTTTTGTTGTAGAAATTTCAAACATAAAAACCCAATAACACTTTGCCCGAACCAGGAATCAAATCCAGGACCTCATGCTCACCAGTAGCGATTGCGACCACTAAACCAACAAGGCTGTCTGTCTGGTCATAATATTATCTACACATGTCGTTGTGTAAAACATTAATGATTTGTTACGACATGTTTAATGTTTGCACGTTGAATGCACTTCCGTATGAAGTTGTCATAATATTGTTACTTGCACAGTAGCTGCCGTTGTTATTGTAATCTTTATAATATATTTATTAAGTACACAACATATAAATTCAAAAATAACTAATTGGTTTATGTACAGTCAACAGGAAAAGTAGATGATCAAAATCAGAAATTCAATAGGAGTTAAAACTGATCACGAATATATGGCAGCTGTACTAGTATAAATGTTTGGTATAATTTACAATCACATACTTTTGAATCACTTCGACGCCACACAGTTCTAACGCGAACTCCGTTCATTAGTATTGAATTTCTGATTTTGATCATCTACTTTTGCTGTTGACTGTACTGCAGAGATTATAGCCAATTTGTTGCTTAAATGCAACCTTAATGAATACATTAAAAAGCAGATCGCGGGAATAGCAGACAAACATTGATTTATAAAAATAACAGAAAAACAGTAGGAATGAGATTTGGCTGACAAGTCAAGTGACACGTTTCTGAAGCGTCGTTCGTAGGGAGACTCCAAGCATAGCCCTTTTCATTGCCCTTTGGGTGATTTATAAAAAAAATTTTTTTTTTTAGCCCTTTTCATTGCCTTTTGGGTGACTTATAGCCACAGATTTATATAAGTCTGTGCTTATAGCCTTCTCATGAGGACTTTTTCAATGCCAGTTACCTAATAGTCAGTTAGTTTAATAGTTATCAACAGATAAACACAACAGTGCAATCTATCAAAACTTCATGGTGGAACGAAAAAAACAATCTACTCTTCAGGGGAAAGGCGTCTTCTCGTACCTAAGTAAACAGCGACTTGGTACGGAGCAAAATTCGCCATAATTATATAATGGTACTATTTCAGCTACACTGAAGAAAGAAGAAAGAAAATACATTTATTTACACCGCGTTTCGATAATAAATAAAATATGGTTCAGTCATTTTTTATTGTAAGGGCTGATTTTTCAATCGACCCATACTTTTTATTCATGCAATAAAATTGACATCTGACAGTTTTTGAATGGAAGAACTGTCAAAAATTCAAAATTATTCCTCCGGTAAAATTATCTGGAGTTGGAAAAATTAACATAGCGATCCTTTGTACAGGTCCGCTAATTGATGGCGTATGTAGTTGTATGAGCGAGTTCACACACAATACAGTAGGTATTCCGGATCCAGTAAAAAAGAAAAACAGACCAGATAAGATCCGTTAAAAAGGATCCTGTAAAAACGGACGTTCCATGTGTACGCGCCCTAAGTCGTATAGAATTGCCGAATAACCGGAAACCCGAAAACCGAACTTCCGAAAGCCGAAAACCGTACAAATACATTCAAAGACTAACGCGTAAAGGCGATTGGGAAACTTTATTCATTAGTTATCGTCAAGTACTTCAAGTTGAAACTTGCTATTGTTTCTAAAGGGTATAGTGTGAAGGGGCCTTTGTTTCTATAGTGATCAGGGTACAAAGAAAAATATGCGGATGCTGTTTTAGTAGGAGTAGGTTCCAAAGTAAAATAAACTAGCTTCTGGCCGCGACTTCTCTCGCGTCAAATTTCTTGCTTGTGGTTTGTGATCGTTCCAGAGATTTGCGCGTACAATACTCTTCAGCTTTATTATTAGTCACACTATCACACTAATATTATAAAGGCGAAAATTTGTCAGTGTGTGTGTGTTTATATGTTTGTTACTTCTTCACGCTCAAACGGCTGGACCAATTTTGATAAAATTTTGTATAGGAGTAGCTGACACCCTGGATTACCATATAGGCTACTTTTTATCCCGATATTCTCACAGGATTGACATTTACGCGAGTTAAACCGCGGGGCGCAGCTAGTATAGAATAGAATATAGTACGCCTGACGTAAATTGACGTAATTTTAGTAGGCAAGTTTTCAATCACGTCTGAATTTGTATGGAGAAGTGTCAGGTGCTGACTATTTTGACAGGACTAAACTAAAATTTATCTTCTGTCCTTTTCTTAACTAAATACAAAGAAAAAGATGACTGAACTTAAATTTGGTTAAGTTTGTTAACAAGGGTATCGGCACCAAATATCATTTGCCTAGCCTTTTCCCAACTATGTTGGGATCGGCTTCCAGTCTAACCGGATACAGCTGAATACCAGTATTTTACATAGAGCGACTGCCTAACTGACCTCCACAACCCAGTTACTGGGTAATACGATACCCCTTGGTAAGACTGGTTGTCAGACTTTCGGGCTTCTGACGACCCGTAACGACTGTCAAAGATCCACGAATGACAGCCGGGACCAACGGCTTAACGTGCTTTCCGAGGCACGGAGGGGTCCCGGTATGTAAAGATTGTCACCCATCCACAGACCAACCGCGGCGTAGCTTAACCTGATCGATCGGCCTGTGCGGCTGTTATTATTTAGCCACGGGCCCCTCGGGAATCGGCACCAATGTCTACTTTAAAACTTAGAATAACAAAATCTATTCTATTTAAATAGGGAACCTACATTAATTCCTTGAAAATCTAGGTCGATTTTTTTTATTAGGTGCTTACTTTTGTCTACTTAGGTAAATAGATAGGTAGGTAACTAACCTGTAATTGTCTGGGTCACGGTTTCTAGGTGTAGGTATAATAATGCGCGCACGCATGGCTTGGTTACCTTGCCGCAGTGTTTTTCTAAATATCGCCTTAGGTCTTTAGAGAGCGCGCGCGTCTTTGATGTCAAAGTTTGTAACATAATAAATATTTTCTCGAGGCAGTGGTGGCCGATTGTGAACGACCGCGACTTACGAGTTGCAGGTCGTGGGTTTGAACCCAGGCAGGCATTTTACTTTGTTCAAATAATTTCATTACCACTGCTCTCAAAACGGTGAATGAAAACATCGTGAGGAAACCGGCATGTCCTATTAGAACCAAAAATTTGAAGACATGTGACATCTACCAAGCCGCACTGGGCTGAGAGCAGGCCCGTGTCCCAGCAGTAGAAACATTATAGGCGTATTATGTTGATATGTATGTATTTTTTTTTTCACATTATTTTTAACATTGTCACGTGGCTAACATGGGTCATTAGCAAGTTGGAAAAATGGGGAGAAAATTTTCTTTATTTTCTCTTGTATCTACAGTATAACTTTGTTTTAGTTCGAAACGTAATGTAGGTACGGTCAGCAACACAAGTCGATTAACACTTCAGTTTTTTTAATCTCGGTTATTGAGCAAAATATTTGTTCAAAATTGCAGCAAAAGTACAATGCAATTTAGAACAAATATTTGGCTCAATACCTGAGATTAAAAAAACTGTAGTGTTAATCGACTTTTGTTGCTGACTGTACTACAGCCACATCAATAAAGCTGTGTAAGTACCTCGACTCGAACACAAATAAACAGTTAAGAGTTATCCAAACTATGCCTATGGACGGTCGTCAGACGAATTCGTTCCTAACCTTGTCAGTGTAACAATTCTAGTAACTAATGTAAGCCATACACGCTACGGTCTACCGGAGAGGTTACCTGTGCAGGTTTGCCTGCGCAGGTCAACCACATGTCGGTAGCGTGTATGCGCGCGTGGGGACGTTCCGGTGTACCCAAGCGGTCTTCAGTTCTTTTACAGGTACACCGTACGGTGTCACTCGAAAGAATTGGTTTTCGATTTCGCCTGCGCAGGTTCAAAAAAACTGCAGAGGTCTATGCTCACACACGCTCCGGTTCACCTGCGCAGGCATACCTGCACAGAAAGACCTCTCCGGTGGACCGTAGTGTGTATGGCCGGCTTGATAAACATCAAATTCGCAAAACACGTATAATTCATTCACGTATTGACTGAGGTCAAGAGCACAGTCCCTCGGCCGCACCGTAGTTTGGATATATTTTTTTTCTTTTTGCGTTATTTCCTTCGTCTTCTGAGAAGGATCGAGCACTTTTTATTTACAAAACATATTTATTTAGGACTAGCTGCGCCCCGCGGTTCCACCCGCGTATATGTCGCTCCCGTGAGACTATCGGCTATTTATTCTGTGCTATCGGGATAAAAAGTAGCCTATATGTTAATCCAGGGTGTCAGCTACCTCCATACACACACACAAACTTTTATAATATTAGTGTGATATCCAACAAAAGATGGAGGGTACACGTACAGTCAACAAAAGAGATAAGTATGCTAGATCGTCGGATATAGTTGAAGTTTAGGAAGAAACCGGTGGATGTTCTCGAATGAAATTTTATTAATAGAAAACAAACAGCTCATTTATCATATTAAATTTCAGTCAACAACATCCATCGGTTTCTTACTAAACTTCAACTATATCCGACGATCCTGCATACTTATCTCTTTTGTTGACTGTACATAATGTAATAATAATACCAGCCTATAATTGTCGTACTGCAGGGCAAAGACCTCTTCTCACACATAGAAGACATGACACATCTACACTAATTAGGTATTAGAGATAAAGTTTCTAAGTTTGGATGTAGGAGGTATTCTCCGAAACTACTCATCCGATTTAAAAAAAATCTTTATTTCATATATTGTCAGATAAGGCGATAACAAGTATGTGGTAATTTATTGGATATTTATGTGGTACTAATATGATAAATTCGAAAGTAACTCTGTCTGTCTGTCTGTCTGTATGTTACCTTTTCACGCTTAAACCACTCAACGGTTTTCGATAAAATTTGGCAGAGAGATAGATTGCGTCCCGGGGAAGGATATAAGATAGTTTTTATCGTCGTACCTCGCGGGCGAAGCCGCGGGTAGAAGCTAGTACTCTATAAGGGTGGGCAACTACAACTAATCAGTCGCTCACTTATAGTCCCGTAGTGACAGTTGGGAGACTTTTTTGTCCGCGGGTTAGTCGTCGTCAGTTTCTTAGAACAAGCGCACAGACAACAAATGTCTCTTCGAAATCCACGATGATGAATGCGGCAAAATTTTACGAAATAGTAGCGTTGCTGTCACTACCGTGTCCGCATCGTGCATCGTCCAAATCTCGACGAGAAGATAGCGACAGAGACAAAAAAGTTACTGGGCAACTAAGTTGCTCGTGGGCGCCCTCCCTAAAGCTGAATAAATGATAAATGATTTTATTTCTGTAAAATCATTTATCATTTATCATAATGGACCTATAACACTATTGCCAAGTGTTATAGGGTACCTATACCGTATATTTTATAGTCTAGTTGCCTTCCACGCGGACTAACGTTATGATATAACGTTATGTCTGACGGCACGGTTGATTGACTGCTGCGCTGCGTATCGCGGGTTCGATTCCCGCACGGAACAAATATTTGTGTGACCTACAAGTAGTTGTTCCGGGTCTGGCTATTTGTGTACGTGAATTTAGATGTTTGTAAACGCACCCACAATACGGGAGAAATTTCTAGGGTGGGGCAACGTTTAAAAAAACAAAAAAAAAAAAGATATCTATAAGAACATTATGTACACAGTTATGCAATAATTAAAAAAAAAAAACCCGCGGGCAGAAGCTAGTAAATAATAATAGGCAACATCATTTATTTTTATTATAGTTTTTAAGTGTAGATTGATAACCAGTCAGCCACAAAAACTCCGAGCTATAAGCCCTTATTGATAAACCTTGATCATCATCATCTTCCTGCCCTTATCCCATGTTTACTTGTGGTCGGCGCAACACGTTTTCTTCTTCCATTCTCCCCTGTCAACCGTCACGCTATCATTCACTCCCTTCTCTTTCATATCATTCCTCACACAATCCATCCATCTTTTCTTCGGCCTTCCTCTCCCTCTCCATCCATCAACATGTATATCCATCACTCTTTTAGTCACATGCGTTTGATAAACCTTGATATTTTTTTAATTTATTTGTTTACGTCTATCAACTAAAAGGATGTTTCTTTATGATGTTTTTTTTTCTTTAATTCAACTATTGAAACAGGTAGTAGGTATTACTTAATTAATTCAATCTCAAAGGTTCGAATCGGAGACGACTGCTTGGAGAAATATTTTAGTATGGCGCAATATCTGCCTATAATTATGAAACTTGATCAATACTAGTTTTCGATTTTTTTTTTTTTTTTTGTGGATGGGAAATCATCAAATGACCCCTTCCGCTCTGGGTGGAGCGGAAGAGAGTGTCAGACTCTTACTGACTAAAAACCACCCGTGTTCCTTCCTTAGCTCTTTATGTTCCGGGCCAGCAGTAACCCTTCCGGACAATCCCGCTGTGATTTATCAAATAGTAATGACGGATCGTATAAATGCTACGAATTTTACTGTCCTCTCTCTCTCCCTCTGTGTTTTCGATTTTCGGCAGAAATGTCCATTTTCGGTCATTTTCGAAAAATTTCATTTCAGAAAAAGTGCATTAAATTACCTACTTAGAGATTTATGTTACAAGAACTAAAAAATAAAAAAAAATATTTCTAAGGAGCCTGCATTTGAGCCCGGTTGATGGCAATATGCCTCCTATTACTTAAACTTATCTGACCAAATGTGGGTGTACCTACTATTAGGTATATAGGTGCACCTCCACCTCTCCCTTTGGGGACTACAGGCGTGATTGTATATGTGTTATTATGACCATTTTTATGACCACTAAACAACGATTATATATTTGATAAATTGTATGTACAACTAGTGCATAAAATGGCTCGTTTATGCCCGAGTTATACACTCTGCTTTTCACTTCGATTGCGAGAAAATAAAACATGCATAAAGTATACATAATTATAACAGTATTTGCACTGTTCCAAAATATTGCAAAATTTAAGAAGAGAATAGCTAATTCTCGCCACTTTTTTTAAATTTCAACATTTGTCATTCGACTTTGGTACCTACTTCATACTGCCAAGTCATAAAAACGTTTCTTTGCATTTTTAAATAATAAATGACAACTATTATAACTGGTTTTATTAAATTAACGATAAAAAACACGGAATTAATACACATAAATTAAAGCAAATAAAATAAAATAACGACTTTTAATCTGCGAAGTTTTATTTATTGCGCATGTGGCTGTTGGGCCTAATTATCTGCCTTAGAAAAAAAATACTTTATGCAATAGAGCATAAAAAGCGACTTTATGTCGCCTACACACAAAATAAAGACGAACTTTTAGAGCATGAGAAGTGAAAATAAAAATATGTTCGCATGTCAACGTAGACAGTGCGTGACTGTTTCACTCCATTTGATTTCGGGGAAACAATATTGCACTAGCTTCTAAACTCTGTTATGAAACCCTAACGAGGAAAGAACTAGTAGGTATAGCTCATAGTACCATCTATGTCAACATCTTCTGTAAGAAAATTATCAAATGTCCCTTTCCGTCAGAAAAGGTAAGTACATTGGTTTAATTATTATTTACTAGCTGACCCGACCGATGTTGTCCTGTTTTTGATTCGAAAGACATGTGGCGCCATCTATTATCATAATAAAGTTATTGTTGTTTTCCTCGGGAACAGCGCTTTTTTTCGAGATGAAAGGTACCCTATGTCCGTTTCTGTACACCTGACAACGTATATGCAAAATTTTAGGATGATCGGTTCAGTGGTTTAGGCGTGAAAAGGTAACAAAGAAACTTACTTTCGCATTTATAATATTAGTTAGGTTTGCCTAGCCTTTAGTATATTACCTACAAGCGTAACGTTGTTTGATATTTTACGTTTTTATTTTTGCATGATCTACATAGAGGCTCATACATTATGATAAAATAAATGTATTCGCACTAGCACAAACAATCCGAATGGTCAGTTTGGTACAGACGCCACATCAAGCTACCCAAAACTGTAAAATTTTCCCAATCAACTTTGAACCTTATAATTTAGTGATAAAATTGAAAATCTATTAAATAAATTTGACAGATTTTAGTAACTTCTCGTGCTGGCGGCGTTTATAGTCTGGCATACATTTATGAGCTATCGAACCCATATAACACTAGTACACAAGAGACATTACAACACTAGTACAAAAGATAGTAGGTTTGTTAATCAACACAATCCAAAACATGGGTTCGACAGTTCATAAATTCATACCAGACAATGTTCCAAACCGACCATCTTTCGCACTAGTGTGAATACATCAGACTATCATTTCAATGGGCCTCTAGTAAGTAGATCATGCAAAAATATTGCATAAAAAGATAGTATCTAGCAGAACAACGGCTTGTTATAATAATTTTTTTTTCACCTTTTATAAGATCTAAAGTAGATGCACTGAGGTAAACTTTGTCTGTCGCCGTCTTGGCTACGACTTTCTTGAGGTCATTGACTTGTATAGAACTGTCATTTCTCTTTTTCTTTCACTTTAATTTCTATACCAAGCGGTTCATTCCGTCACTAGTGAATGTTGCATTTTTTTTTTTACTTCACGACAACTAGCGAATTATTTTCTAGTATCGTAAAAATCCGTGTGATTTTAAAGGAATGTGGCTTATGATAAATAATTATATTAGACAGCTGCACTGTAACGGGGCTAATTCTTCAAGGTGCTGTCATTCTCATATTTATACACAGGGTTATTGTTAAAACATTAACAACCTATTAAGAGGTCACTGTACTCATCATTACGAACAACTTTTAGTATGGGACCAAACCAGTAATCGCGAAAAAAAATCCGCTTTTCCCTACATTTTGACGAGTTATACGAACATAAATGTAGGGAACAGCTGATTTTTTTTTTCGCGATTTCATTATTGTGATCTTCATACTTTCTCTACATGATCTACGTGATCTACATACTGATCTAAACTTTTTAGGAAGGTTTTAGTATATAATACATTAGGTAATTATTCTTATGTACGAACTTATATGCATTAATATACTGCATCTTTTTTTAAACGTTGCCCCACACTAGGAATTTCTCCTGTATTGTGGGTGCGTTTACAAACATTTTAATTCACGTACATACACAGCCAGACCCGGAACAACTACTTGTAGGTCATACAAATATTTTTTCCGTGCGGGAATCGAACCCGCGACACGCAGCGCAGCAGTCAATCCCAACCGTGCCGTCGATCTCCGGGATTTCTAAGCGAATTTTGATGATTCTTCTAGTCGGTATCTTCAATACTTCAATGCACCTTAGCTTGGCTGCAATTGTATATAATCTATGTATTATTTTTAATATTAACTTTCCTTGAGTAGTTTTTGAGTTAGCTTCAATAATACGATTTTTTATCTACTTAGTTTTTATTGATGATGTTTTAATAACTTCCTGACATTGATATTTACAAAGCAAGTAGTGTTAATTGATTTGTGTGAGGTACGTACAACTAAAAAGTGATATAAAATAAAAACTTAAGTATTTACAAATAAAACAACCGACTTCCAAAACAAACACTACAAAGTGAAAAACTTTAATTTCAAAAGTCGGTGTCGTTGGTTCCATCCACATTTTCGTTTTTTGTCACTGACTTCCGAAATTAAAGTTATTTTTCACTTTGTAGTGTTTTTTTTAGGAAGTCGGTTGTTTTTTTTTTTTTTGTAAAAAGTTTTTATATTTACAGAAAATAAATAAACACACGTAAAATAATGACAGCATAATTGTTTTGCGAGTCAATAATGTCTCCATTGTATGCTAATGGAATGTTAGAGTTCATGCGGTTTGTTTTGTTAAATTGCAGTATATTTAGGAAACTGATGCAAGAGGGGGGGGGGAGGTTGTTTACAGTGCTAAGTACCTCGATCTATTGGTGCTTTATCAAAATTGTCAGGTATAGCGACAGTGTATTGAAAAAATCGGGGTATTCCTCGAATCGCACCACCTTTGAAACGCACAAAAAGTAATGCTCGAAAAAAAAAATTATCAATGTAAGAATATTATAATTTTATTCCTCGAAATGCATCAACGATGAATCAGAAGAGCATGAAGGATTCGTAATAAATGATGTCGTTAGACGTTTCATTTGATGTGTTTCGAGGAATACCCCAAAAAATCAACTTATAAAGAAACTTTCTCAAAATTATGAAATAATATTTTTATAATATACACGAAACTAACCAAAAAAAACGAAATCATACGAAACTAATTAGGCACCAACAATTTTTTTTGAAGTCGGTGCCAGTAAGTAAAATGGTTCCAATCCGATTAATAGCTTCAGAGAAATGCGTTGACAAACATACATAAATACACCTGTAAAATGTTGTATATTTTTTTGAAAGCCCTAATAGATTTATCAAATAATATGTGGTGAATATAACATTCCAATAATATTACATAATTATATACGTGTCGAATTGATGACCTCCTTTTTTTTTCGGTTGGTTTAAAACACGATGTTGCCGTTAGCTCCGGTTTTGGTCAAACAACCTGACACTTCATTTATCCATGAGTTCAATTTATACACATTATTAAACTTCATGACACGAATATTAATTAGTGGAAAATGCCTTTACTTAACTTTAATGTCATATCAATAACTGAATGAATATTCAGATACCTCGGACTTGGTCGAATAAAAATTAATTTGTAGTATAAATCCGATACAAGCCGCGTTCAGTTTGCACCTCGTTACGTGTGAAAAAATTAATAAAACCTACCACTGCCAACTGTAGACACATCCGAATGCGTTCAACGGACACATAGAAGTGGCACCTCTAGAAGGGACAGTCCTTTCAACTCAACTTATCACAGTCCACTACTGGACATTGACCTCTCCCAAGCCGCGTCACAGTACCCTGTTTTCCGGGACAGTCCTAAATAACCTAAATTGAAAAATAAACATGATATGAAAAGAGCCAGACGAGTGAGCAACCTTTGAATAACGAAAACTTCATTCAAATTAAATGACATAGTACTCACTTCAGTAAGACCAAAATCGTTACTGTTACTGTTTTAATACCTCCATCATCCCAAAACTGGGCAGAGGCCTCTACCCATGAATTCCAGCTCTTTCGATCCAGGGCTAAAATGGACCACTGGTCGTCTTTTTTCTCCAGCTCGTCCTGCCATCTTCTACCGGGATTGCCGCGACGCCTTCTGGCTGTGTCAGGGCTCCACGTAGTAGTTAAAATCGTACGAATCAAAATAATATTATTAAAGAGGAATTATATCAAGCTGTAGGTAACCATGTTAATTCGATACGACAATGTTTAAAATATGAGTGCTTGTAGTGGAATCTCCTTCCTATAATCGAGGTCACGAGTTCAATAAAAAAAAAAAAATCCGTATTGGTCCAAAAGTCTATATGCTTAATTAATTAATGTAGTTGAAACCGGAAAATATTGGTTTGTTACAAAAAGTTTTATACTTATCAAAATTTAAATATCCAACTACGTAATTCTGAATGTAAAAAATTAAGATCATCAATTAAGTTTGTTTTTACCACTGCAAAGAAGGGTTATTTAAATAACACTAATCTTCTAACTAGAAACCATAGGCCGCGTCCCATTTGAGCTTTTCAATTGGGACGCTCGATGGGATTTAGATTATCTCGCGAATACGTGATCGTATGTCACTTTTTGTTCGGTGAACCTGAACGCGTGGTTGCGCCGAAACGGTCGCTTTGTGCAAAAATGTGACACATTCAGTTACAAGACATCTTTGCAAACCGTGTATCCATATCGATATGCAATTTGGCAGTTTCCCGGTAGCAGGAGGAATATGCGATATTCGGGAAAGCTATCGCGATCCAGCCGATATATACCCCGGACGTGACAGAGATTCTGTGTGCTCGCACCGTGATTCTGGTACCTACACGTTTATTTTTGATATTGCTCACTTGTTTATGTTTGTTTGTTAGTTTGTGTGTTTGTAGATACTAGATAATACTCAGTTGGAGGATAGTTTATTTTAGAGAAGTATTGGATATAGAGATGTTTTTTATGGTTTACGTGCCAATAAAATGGTTGGTTAGGCTCAGGTTCTATACAACGTGTAACGGAAAGGGTAGGTATATATTATGTACGAGTATATCCAAAAGGGGTGAAAATTATATCAGTTGTTTCGACCCAGGGTTCGATGAATGACAAAATCTGACTCCAACTTTAAATGCGTTTAATAAATTTTTCCCTTTTACAAGTGGTGGTTCACAAGCTAATGCTACGGTAGACGATAGATGATTAATGACCGAGTGAATATATAAAAGAACGTATGGACGAATGAATGGTCGCGGTGTGGGTTCGCTTGCTTGTCGCTCCAAGACATCTCAATCAGTGCGGTGCACGAACATCAGTATAGAATCTCTACGCAGTGAATTGAATGAATTATTTGAGTAGGTAATTTATTTTGACCTAAAGTCAAAATAAATTACCTTCTCAAATAATTCATGCCAAACTTTTAATTTCGTAAGTTTGTTGAATTCTAATCATAACAAACGTGTCACCGCATTACGAGGGTCATTATCTTTTCACGTACTTGCTGATAGTAAAAGGGATCAAACGAGCCGACAATGCGGTGAAGCGTGAGCGGATGGTTTCATGTACTGAAATTTCTCCATAGAATCTAACGTGTAGGTTAAGTATGTAGATATAGGATTGAAAAACCGTTGCCGTATAGTTTAGTTTCCGTTACACGTTCTATGTGTTAGACGGAAGAATTTGTAAATTTAACAGAACAATTTGAAGGAATAAAGCGCCTCGCGCAGATGAATGGCAGTTATTGTCCGGGTAATTTCTGTGGACAAGTACCATTTTTATGTCCCTCTTTGAAACACATAAAGTATGTAGTTTGTACTAAGAGGAAATGCGGTCGGAGAGACTTTTTGAAAAAGTAAAAATTCATGATTCGAGGTTTGGCTGTCGCCTATTTTCTCCTCCAATAATGGACCAATTTTAAAGATATTTCATTAACAGAATAAGAAGGATATATACTGTGTCCTTATGTTTTCCTTTTGGATGATACATCATTTTTATAAGCACTAGAACCCTCAAAAAATGCTCAAAATTGCCGCTGTGAACAGAGGCCTAGTGTAAAAATTTGACTCTACGAATGAAAATTCGTCAAATTCGTCACCACTGCTCTCAAATCGGTGAAGGAAAAGAGGAGAGAGGCCTGTGTCCCAGCAGTGGGAACGTTACAGGCTGTTAATATTAAATGCTAATGTTAATGATATAAAAGTTCACGTGTGTGACCCCAAGTCAGCAAAAGTATAAGTACCGTACTGTGAAGCAGTAATAATTTATTCATTTATAGTATATAGGTATTACCAGCTTACGTTCAGTAAATGATAATTGACACCATGCGAGCGTTGATCTTTCGAACATGTTTCATTAGAATAGATTTAATTAGAAATGTGATCATCTAATAGGTACTATTAGTACCTATAATTAGACTAGTTTCTTTGTACAGTTATCTGCATTATAACTGATTTATCGTTGTATTCAAGGTGAAGCCATTCTGAAAAACTGGCTGCAAGAAGTTTTATGAAGGTCGGGTGGGTAGGTACCTTCCATATTAATAACTAGTGTCTCCTCGTGACTTTGTCCGCGTGAAATTTCTTGTTCCCCCGACCCACCCCGTTGCATAGCGTTCTTTCCGAGTTTTTTTTTGTATTTTCTCGGCTCCTAAGGGTCGTAGCGTGATGTTAAGTAACCTATGGCCTTTATGAAATTAGGGCTATCAAATGCCAAACTGTTTTTTTTTCAAATCCGACGGGTAGTTTCAGAGATTCGCGCGTTTAAACCGACAAACAAATTTTTCACTTTTAGTAAGTAGGTAGGTACCTATAATAGATACTGAACCACTGCATTCCTTTGAAGACTTGCAATAAGTTTTCGCATCTCACAGTTCCATAAAAATATCAATGTGATGGACAGACTCTGAAGTGATGTTATAAAATGTAACATTTTGCTGATTTCAACTCGGAACTCTAAAAAGAAACTTTTAATAGACGGTCTTAATGTTTTAATTACGGATTATTAAAAGATGGGAAGCTATGATGACGGGTCGTTTAGTCTGTCGTTACTGCCACCATGCTGCGAACTCAATGTCATTGTAATTGCAGACTGTAAGTGACTATGTGATGTTTTTGCTAGAAAACGATTAGCAGCACTTATTCAATTAAATGTTATGACATACTTTGCTTGCACTTATTAAAATGGATTAGTCGTACTTTGTCACACTTTTAAGAAAAAGGCGTTTGA
The DNA here is from genome assembly GCA_951800025.1 of Oligia strigilis. NCBI lineage: Eukaryota > Metazoa > Arthropoda > Insecta > Lepidoptera > Noctuidae > Oligia > Oligia strigilis. The sequence continues at coordinate 17,853,840 of OX637543.1, forward strand.
CAGCACTGGATGGGGATAAGTGGAAGGAGGGAAGGCAGGACTTTGCCCTGCAGTGGGACAGAAATGGCTGATAATAATAATATGAAAAGGGAACTTTTATTGTTTAATGATAAACGATAAATGATTTATTTTCTGTAAGTATGTTTGTACAAACACTTTTACACGTCAATTATATATTTTTTTAAAACTAGATGAGGTGCTTTCCTTTCTGACTATTCTGAAAAGAAAGGCAGAAACAAACTCAGAGGTCACAGTCTCTTTTAAAGTCCAGACAAAATCTTGGTCAGATCGTGTGCTACCGTGTAGATTGGTGTCTGAAATGGTCTTTTGAGGAAAGACCCACACAGATTGAGCGGACCTGTCCAATCAGTGCACGCATTTGTCAAAAATCGTGCAGCTCAACTCAGAGCATGAGGAGCTCAACAAGTCGACGAACAATACCAAAGAAAGGACATTTGGGTAGGCCACGTAAATTACTCAAATTGCCTGATCATGATTAAAACTAAGAAAGAAAACAGAAAAAATAATGACCCACATATTCCTCACATTCACAATAATTAAATAAAAAATACTTAAATACTTATATAAAATTCATCAATGTCAATGTGTTTATTTCCTCGCAGTTATCATTCAGCCGAAATAGGTCAATAGGGTGTTGACCACTGGTAGCCCAGCGGTAAAAAAGGCTCACTTCCGAGTTGTAGGTCGTGGGAACGAACCCAGACAGGCGCTTTACATTGCGTAATTTATTTCATCACAACTGCTCTCAAAACGGTGAAGGAAAGCAATAAAGATAAATTGTTTATTCTGCACAAACAAAACGCAACAGGAAAACATTGTGAGGAAACCGACATGTCCTAGAACCAAAAATTCAAAGAAATTTGACATCTACCAACTCGCACTGGTGGTGAATAACGGCCCACTCTCTCTCACAGAGAGGAGGCCTGTGTCCCAGCAGTGGGAACATTATAGGCTGGTTATGCTATGCTCATTCGAGGTCTATTGATCTCGAATAAGCATAGCATCATCAACCAGAAGGTATAAGTCCAACCTATGGCCCTATTGGTCCATAGGTTGGACTTATACCCTCTGCAAGAATCACCACATCCACAGGTCCTGTGCTTCTCACATCCAGTGGATTCCCTTCCACACGGATCATGTCTTATAAGAATAATAGGCAGGTGTTTAATTGAGCTTTAGCTAAGATGGCCCCTATAGGAAATATTAAAAGCCTCAATTGAAAAGGCATGATTTGGATGGATAGTATCGGAAGGTACTTTAAACTAATGCGCGTGCTTCTTATTACTTTTTAATTCAGTTTTTTTTAAGAAGCGCATCGTCACTTTTGGCCGTAGCTTAGGCAGCACACATGTATTTATATGCGTATTATTATATCTGTTGGTTAAAATTTAATTAAAGTTCGTCCATTAATTTTGGAACTAATGACGTTTGAACGTGTAGGTGTCAAAAAAAGTTTAGGACATGAAGGTTAGTGTTGCCGATCTTAGAGACAAGTAACCATGTCAATGCTAGCATCTTTTTGGCAGTTACTGTATGTCAAGGGTATTCATGACTTAGGTAAATTAAAAAATAGAATGAAAATAAAATTTACTTATTTAAAGATATATACTTAGGTATAGAAAAAAAATACATTTAAAAAGTGAGTTGGCAAGTCTGCACTACATCAATAAGACATGAACACAGGGTCATATTGAAATAGCTAGAAAAACTCCGCAGACGTGATATCTAAACACGATCAAACAAAAAAACTGGCCAAGTGCGAGTCGGACTCGCACACGAAGGGTTCCGTATCACAAGGCAAAAATGTTGAAAAAAACACGTTTGTTGTATGGGAGCACCCCTTAAATATTTATTTTATTTCGTTTTTAGTATTTTTTGTTATAGCGGCAACAGAAATACATAATTTGTGAAAATTTCAACTGTCTAGCTACCGCGGTTCTTGAGATACAGCCTGGTGACAGACAGACGGACGGACAGACGAAGTCTTAGTAATAGGGTTCCGTTTTTACCCTTTGGGTACGGAACCCTAAAAAGAAATTAATTTGACGAGTTTTTGAAAAATATTAAAAACAAGCTGCGCCCCGCGGTTTTACCCGCATAAGTTTCGATCCCGTAGGAAAATCGGGATAAAAGTAGCCTATAAGGTAATCCAGGTTGTCAGCTACCTCATTACCAAATTTTAACAAAATTGGTCCCGCCGTTTGAGCGTGAAGAAGTAACAAACATATAAACGCACACATACACAGACACACACACCCTCACAAACTTTCGCCTTTATAATATTAGTGTGATTGAACTAAATCTTACTAATAAAAATTTGGTCAAAGAGTCGATAAGAATTAGCAGATTTTTTAGATACGATTAGAATAAACCAGTCGCATTAGATGCAAACTAAAAAACATTCATCATAATCAGTCTATAATGTTACCACTGCTGGGACCCAGACCTCCTCTCGGTGAGAGGGAGTGGGCCGTGATACACCACGCGGGCCCAGTGCGGGTTGGCAGATGCCACATGTCTTCCAATTTTTGGTTTTAGGACATGCCGGTTTCCTCACGATATTTTCCTTCACCGTTGCAGCAGTGGTGATGAGAAACAAATTTATACAAAGTAAAGCGCCTGTCTGGGTTGAAACCTACGACCTGCAACTCGTAAGTCGCGGCCGTTACCACTTGGCCACCAAAGCTCTCAAAAAAAAAAATGGAAAATATAAATCCAAAATATGATCCTAGATTTCAATAAAACATGTCCGGTGAGAGTGTAAATTTAATAGTGTGGGTTTAGTAGATCTATTGTTTTAGGTGTTGCAATACGGAAAATTTAATAGTGTGGGTTTAGTAGATCTATTGTTTTAGGTGTTGCAATATGGAATATTTATGAAACATTCACTGATTTATGCGATATTTAAACTAGTTACATTCTGTCCACAGTTGTATTTTTCAGAATATTTATATGTGCGTGGTTATTACCACGATGCATAAAGTGGTAAGGCTTTTGCTTTTTTTCTTTTTCGGTTGGGATATCATCAAATGGGGGTCATTTGATGATATCCCGCTCTGGGTGGAGCGGAAGGGAGTGTCAGACTTTTACTGACTAAAACCCACCCGAGTTTCTTCCTTAGCCCTTTATGTTCCGGGCCAGCGGTAACCCTTTCGGACAATCCCGCTGACCCAGCAGGCTTCGGCCCTAAGGAAGTCAGACTCTAACTGGTTTTAGTCGACCCCAAGATAGTTAGGAAAAGGCTAGGCAGATGATGATGAGATGTTAATTTTAATACCTTTTGCTTCTGAGCATGAAATTGTGACTTTAGAAGACAGATGAACAAACCAACAATAAAAAACAGCCGTGCATTCGTGCAACCGTGCCCAGTAGTTATAAAAAATTGTTGACTAAAAATAACTGCTCAAGGCACTTCGGCTAAAAATAGACCGGTTACCATTCTAATTTTAGCTTAAAGTCCAACGTCCACGATGACGTTCAAAAGTAACGTGTTACAAACTTAAATCACCATTATGTAGCCAGAATGTCACAGGGTTAGTATTTCAATGGCGGTTCGTACACGTCGCGACTTACTAAAGCGCTGATCATTTGAGTTTACAATACGTTACTTTAAAGTAGCGAAGTGGACTATGGGCCTAAGTTTCTCATTGGAGATCAGTGACCTCAAGTCACTACGTCTCTTTATTTTAAAGGTCTCTGCACACAACGGGCGCGGCGTGACCGGGCGGCGACGCGGCGCTGGCGCGGCGCAGCGTTCACACTGCGGGCGCGATCACGTCCCGTCCCGCCGCGCCCATGAACAGTGTTTTTATACTGCATATGGCCCAAATCGTACAAACATACGTAGGGACGAAAACATTCGATTAGTTTTTCGACATCCATCGGCAGTGTGACTAAACCATACAACACAAAGCGTCGGCGTCCCGCCGCGCCGCGCCCCGCCCCGCCTCTGAGTTGTATTCGCGCTCGGCGCGGCGGCGGCGGGGCGCGACGGCAACGGTCGCGCCGAGCGCTATGACTCTGTGTGAAGTCGTCCGTAATATCTAGTACATTACAACTGCTCAGCGCCGCCGCCGCGTCGCCGTCCCGCCCCACCGCGCTGCGCCCGCTGTGTGCAGTGACCTTTAAGGTGACGTCAAATTTGCATCCGAGTCATTTTTTAGATGTTAAGTTTAATGCCTTTTGATTTTATTGCTTCGGAGCATCGAGTTGTGATTTTTGAAATCCAAAAAAAAAAAACAACTAGGAAAAAGACAGCCATGCCATTGCCCTGCCATCACAAAAAATAGTTGACTAAAAACAACTTTCCTTGATTAAAATGTCATTAAGGCTAGGAAAGGACCATTGACCGTTCCATTTTTAGCTTAGTGACGTGACGTCTTGCAAATGAAAATCTAAAATGAAATGAAATTGAACATTAATATGCTAATTATAAATTTTCTGATCCAATAAAATAATGGCAGACGGACCTTTTCCCGAATATTCGACGGACTAATTTTAGCGAAACGGATCCTAATTAATTCTACCCAATTCTTAACAAGTTGAGGTTTTCAATTGGAATTTCTTGAATCAACGTGGAACAATTTAAAGTGGCAAGGTTTTAATTAGTTTCTCAAAATGTTGAAGGAATTTTGGTATATTGGTGATCTCGCAGTGACTGTAAAATATGGGTATAAGAGTGTGTAAAGTTAATGTATATTTAATTAATTAATCAATGTCTAGACCGTTTTGACGAGCTTTTTGCAAGGTTAAAGTTCTTTTTGCTAACTTTTTATATTTGATTAAACCTGTTTAATATGTCTTTACTGACGTGCACATTTTAGTATTGTAGTAGTATACTTAAAGTAAAAGTGCGCCTTGCTGCACACACCCTATCGTGTTAAACCAATATCAACTTTATTTCAATGACTATTATGGTGATTTCAGAGTGGCACACAAATGGATAATAAATCATTTGTGCCATTTTTCCTTTTATGGTTGTCTTCAATGATATGTAGGTACTGTGTTGTTTGGGGATAACTTAAAAATTAACAACCAGTAAAAATTTGGAACAAAAAAAAAACAGTCCAGAAAAAAACAACAGGAAAATAGGTACTTACAAAGGTGGTGGTGGTCTTTATCCAGCAGATACCTAAACAAATCAATAGTGTTGGTGCCATGGAGGTCGTTAATGATCTAGGTACAGTCAACAAAGGAGTTAAGTATACAGGAGCGTCGGATATTGTTGAAGTTTATTAAGAAACCGATGGATATTCTCGAATAAAATTTTAGTTTATTAATAGAAAACAAACAGCTCATTTATTAAATTAAATTTCAGTCCAGAACATCCATCGGTTTCTTAGTAAACTTCAACTATATCCGACGCTCCTGTATACTTAACTCCTTTGTTGACTGTACCTACATGAATAATTATTTGATCAATCCCCTCATTATTATTTGCAAACAACAAATAAAATATGTATTTCAGGTAAATATGATAAACTCAGGTAGTGCCCCAACATCTTGAAAAGGTCAAAGTTTTGAATATATTATTAAAAATTTGATGTTATTGAATATTAATCTCGAAAATGCTAATGAGTTCTAAAGCAATTATTTTGACCTAAGTACCTTGAATAATAATTTTGAGCAAAAAAATGAGTACCTAGAACCGCTTTTAAACTTCTGAATAATGATTAGTTAGACGGAATTCACATCACACCACCACATCCACATTCGGTCCATTCTTCGGTTCATTAAAATTATTATTATTATTAAATTATTATTATTAAAATTCACATTCGGTGCCTGCGAAGCAAGAGTGAACAGGTACGCTCGTTCCATCATAGACCTCATCCATCACTTTCCATCAGGCATGATCTAGGTCAAGAGCAGGCCCATTTAGCATTTTTTTTTAAAGGCTTGATGATGTGATTGTCAAGTGCCAGAAACCAGTACCTGTCAGATCATAGTGTCACTTTGTTTTTTTAGTAAATAAATGTTTAGGCCGAGTATTATTAAAAAAAATAAACTAATGTTTATTAGAAAACCACTTTATGTCAGCCAGCGGAATAGGTATAGTATTTGCCAATAAAATACAAGGACGCGAGACGTCAAAAATAATTATGAGGACCTACCTGATTAGGTGTATAGAACTTATAAAGTTACACCGTCACACCCTTAACATTATTGCGGCCTTACGTGACGTTTGTTAAGGGTGGATGTACACTAGTAAAACGCTGAAGCCAATAGTGAGGTCAAAATGAAAATCGAAGATGGCGGCTGCGAAAACTTTAAAATTTTTCATGGGTGTCGTTTTATGGTTTTTGAAGTTGCTGAAGCCGAGCAAAGCAAAGCAAATGAAAATCCAAGACGGCGACCACTTTATGAGGGCTTCTAAAAACATATACTATAGTGTAATTATTAATTCACTGGAGTAAACTGACAGATGCTAAGCCATATTTATTGTAATAGTGATGAGTTCCGTTCGTTGTGATTCAGTTAATTCACACAAAGTCAATGGAAACATTCCTTAGCCCTTTATGTTCCGGGCCAGCGGTGACCCTTTCGGACAATCCCGCTGACCACATATTTGACATTGATTGTCGTTGAGATGAGATTGCGACTGTAGTCCACGCGGAACTAGTTGGCCGCGCCTTGGGGGTAAGGGCGGCGGGGTTGCATATTGTTCGCAACCCACGTACTGAGTAATGACAAAGCACCCCCGTCCCTCCGTCCCACCGTTTACATACCTAAGGCGCAGCCACCTAGTTCCGCGCGGACTATAGATTGTAAACGTTTTTAATTACGAAAATCGGCGGCTTAAGGTTGCTGCAACGAATGTTTACCATAAAAAATTCGCACGCGCAAGTCCTTATCTAAACATAAGGCGCGGCCAAGTAGTTCCGCGCGGACTATAGATTTTAAACGTTTTTAATTACGAAAATCGGCGGCTTAAGGTTGCTGCAACGAATGTTTACCATAAAAAATTCGCACGCCCAAGTCCTTATCTAAACATAAGGCGCGGCCAAGTAGTTCCGCGCGGACTATTAGATTTTAAACGTTTTTAATTCCGAAAATCGGCAGCTTAAGGTTGCTGCAACGAATGTTTACCATAAAAAATTCGCACGCCCAAGTCCTTATCTAAACATAAGGCGCGGCCAAGTAGTTCCGCGCGGACTATAGATTTTAAACGTTTTTAATTACGAAAATCGGCGGCTTAAGGTTGCTGCAACGAATGTTTACCATAAACAATTCGCACGCCCAAGTCCTTATCTAAACATAAGGCGCGGCCAAGTAGTTCCGCGCGGACTATAGATTTTAAACGTTTTTAATTACGAAAATCGGCGGCTTAAGGTTGCTGCAACGAATGTTTACCATAAAAAAATTCGCACGCCCAAGTCCTTATCTAAACATAAGGCGCGGCCAAGTAGTTCCGCGCGGACTATAGATTTTAAACGTTTTTAATTATGAAAATCGGCGGCTTAAGGTTGCTGCAACGAATCTATACTAATATTATAAAGCTGCAGAGTTTGTTTGTTTGTTTGTTTGTTTGTTTGAACGCGCTAATCTCTGGAACTACTGGTCCGATTTGAATGATTCTTTTAGTGTTGGGTAATCCATTTATCGAGGAAGGCTATAGGCTATATAACATCACGCTACGACCCTTAGGAGCCGCGTAGCGTGTGACACCGCGGGGAACAGCTAGTGTTTACCATAAACAATTCGCATGCCCAAGTCCTTATCTAAACAGGCGTTTCTGACTGATCGTCTCCTTGACATTTCAAAAGTGTCTGTCATTGATTTATAACTGTTTTGAGTTCTATTTAAGTGCAGATGGGCATTTGACAATGAAAGCTTACTTACTTACCTCTTAAAAACAAATCATAAGTACCGGTCCTTGGGCACTCCGCAGCCAAATTTATTCGTCCATTCTACGTGATTAATAGGTATGGTATCCACATAAGTAACACGTCATCAATCGCCACAAATGGTAAAACGAAGACGTAAGAAAAGTAACAAAATGGAAATTGGTGTAATTTGTTCTGGCCATACCGTGAAACACCCGTTTCCTTCAGTCCATCCTCAATATCGGTGTTGCCAACTTGCCAATATTTTTTTCATAGACTTTTCTTGACATGAAATAAATCTTTTCGATTGATTTGAGTAGCGAGTGGAAATGGAGTATGTGTACCTATATAAGTTTGAATGAGGTTTATTATGGATAATCGAAGGCCAATTCCCGTAATTAAAAACGTTCAAAATCTAGTCGCAATCTCATCTTAGTGACAATCAATTTCAAAAACTTGTCAGAAATGTAGGGAAATAAGAGGATTTTTTTTTTAAACTTGGCCCTCACTAGGAATTTATTTCTCCTGTACTGTGGGTGCGTTTACAAACATTTAAACTCACATACACAAACAGCCAGACCCCGAACAACTACTTGTAGGTCATACAAATATTTGTTCCGTGCGGGAATCGAACCCGCGACACGCAACGCAGCAGTCAATCGCTCAACCACTGTGCCAACCGTGCCTCCATTTTTGACAGATGGAGACATTATAATGCGAACGTTCTTAAAATACGCGAATCACCCCTCTGATGTGAACCCCTTGCGCGGAAGGCTGCCTGATCCCTTATTTCTATGGACCACCAAAAATGAAAAAAAAAAAAACCTTTACGTCAATTTAAGATCGCTCCTTAGCCGGTTGACATCGTAAAGTTAAAATGAAACAGCCCAAGAATGTAATAATTTTTATTCTGATCGTAACAGATTTGATAAAATGGCGCCTGTGTCTTTTTGAGGTTGGCACACGGCTTGAAGGTTCGAAGTTTAAGATAAAAAAAACTTTATTGTATTCCAGGTTTTCGAGGTGGCCTGTAGGAAAAACAAATGACAATAGTTACAGGTTACAGGAGCAGTGGTGGCCAAGTGATAACGGCCGCGACTTACGAGTTGTAGGTCGTAGGTTCGAACACAGACAGGCGCTTTACTTTGTGTAAATTATTTCATCACCACTGCTCTCAAAACGGTGAAGGAAAACATCGTGAGGAAACCGGCATGTTCTAGAACCAAAAATTCGAAGACGTGTGACATCTGCCAACCCGCACTGGGCCCGCGTGGTGGATTACGGCCCACTCCCTCTCACCGTGAGGAGGCCTGTGTCCAGTAGTGGGAACATTATTGGCTGATTATGTATGTATGTATGTATAGTTACAGTCTGTTTTCATTTATTTTGCATCACTGTCCAAATGAAAAAACATGGTTGCTGTTGGTTTGCTGCCACAGACAAGTCTGTCAAAATCATTGTGATCTTTATTCTCCTTACTATAAGGTTACTACTGTCAAATAACTGTGAACGGAACTGCGTCAACTGCGTCGGAACTGTGAACAGTATTGTGTCATAAATATTGGTAGTATACTAGTATGTCATTGGTGACTGCTTCGTTATCGTTGAGGTTTTTGTCTCCATAGTACTGAGCGGTGGGTTTTGAGAAGAGGGGTTTTTTCTTGGAAATTTTCAGTAGTAGCCTGGACTCTAGATTTGTGCCCGGTCAGGTGGCAATATCCTTCCCTAATAAATGGGTCATCAGAAAAAGAATAACTGTAAGTAAGTATATGTTTAGTAGTACATAAATACATACAGTATTTATGTATCTATAATTTTGGATATGTATATAGGTATCTGTGTTTCTATTTTAGTGTATTGTATCACTCTTATATTATTAAGGTGAAAGTTTGTGAGTGTGTGTGTGTGTGTTTATATGTTTGTTACTTCTTCACGCTCAAACGGCTGCACCAATTTTGATAAAATTTTGTATGGAGGTAGCTGACTCCCTGGATTAACATATAGGCTACTTTTTATACTGATATTCCCACGGGATCGACACTACGCGGGTGAAACCGCGGGGCGCAGCTAGTACATAATATTTGCACCAACGACAGCCCCATTTTATGTCCAGGAAAATCACTGTCCATTCCAAGGTTGCCTGGAAGAGATAAGGCCGCCCATTGTATATTTTGTAGTGTTTGAAGTATGTTTTTCATGTTATGTATTTGTGTGGTGTACAATAAAGTATATATAAATAATAAATATATATAAATAATAACTATAAGTACATCTCTAACATAGGAACATAGGCGTGCTGCTAAATTGTATGTGTGTAACACAACAACAACAACTAATAACATGACTAAGCAACAATTTCATCAGAACATGAGTTACATACAGAGTAGAGCCAAAGTTCGCGGCTAATTTGGTCTGATTTAGGTAGAAAGTTGGGATTGTGAGGAAAGCCTAGTTAGTTGGATTGTGAAAGCCGATATGAAAGGCTGACTTTTTCTGCGGTCCGCAAATGACGATCTCTTTTAGAAAGTACCTTAAATTTTCTTCCGTAGATAATAGCATAAACTGTCGAGGCATTGAAGTGAAATGAGCATAGTAGAAGCTGCACGATATAATGATCCTTAACAAGAGTTACTCAAGGTTCCTAATTGATCATCAAATTATGTCACCCGTCTTTTCATTTCATAAATTATGTTCTTAGCAAACTGCGCGACAGCAAAAAGCAGTATTTGTTCAATACAATGTGAACATATTACATATATTTGATATTATAAATTAGTGTGACTTAGTAATTGCACTGATGTATAATAATTTGTAATCAAATTAAAAATATTTTTGCTATCTTTGTTTTTTCTTATTTTATTATTTTCTATGTGCAACATTAATGTGCCTTAATTTTTTTTTTTTTGGTGTAGCAAAACACTTTTTTAATGTCACTTTTTTTAATTTTTGTAAAACGTTTATGAGTGTAACTCGCAATTTTTTTTCCTTTTTATGTATTTAAATACAAGTGAATTCTATATTTTTACTTTCTCTCTGTGTTTTATTACAAACAGTATTGTTTTTCGAACGTATCATAATTTATCTTTGTACATAATATGTGGGATTCGTTATACCCTCGAAGCGTCCTGAGGAGAAGGTGGTTTTTATAAATACACGTGTACACGTGGTGTCTATCAAATCGTCTAGGTGGTGCGATCGTTGAAGGCTAGGTTTTGTTTTTGTACGAGTATCATCATTTCCGGAAACTTTTGGTGAATAGTCTGTAATATTCCTAAGAATAGAACTGAATTTCAATGGAAGATAATCCAAAAAAACCTAAAGGATAATGTTATGTTATCTTTCCGGTTTTTCTTAAACACAGAAGTAAGTCCGTTTTACACACGAAGTGGTACAGGTTTTTTACGAGCAAAGCTAATACATTATTTATTATTCTTGATTTCGTGTCTTTGTAGAATATACAATTAGTAACGACAAAATATAAATATTTCTATATTATTATGTAGTTTAATATACAGGTATGGTGAAAACCACTTCAAAATCCGTTACGTTTTCTAGAAGATCAACGCGATCAAACAGACAAATACGAAAAAACTTTAATTTATTCTATACTTACTAGCAGCGCCCCGCGGTTCGATCCTGTAGGAATATCGATATAAAAAGTATCCTATGTGTTAATCGTGGTTATAAACTATCTGTGTGCCAAATTTCATCCAAATCCGTGTAGTAGTTTTTGCGTGAAAGAGTAACAAACATCCATTCATCCTCACAAATTTTCGCGTTTATAATTTAGGTAGGATACAGATAATAAAACTTAATAAACCAGAAGTGATCTCAGCATCAATCAAAATATCGTCCAAGATTCAACCAATTTGTTCAAAAAGAATAGATACTTACCTACGTAGAAACGCCTCCTTTGGGAACCGCTGTAAAATGCTCCGAAGGTATCAGGAAGTCAGCTATACATCTTAAGGAGAGACACCACCGGTAATGTAGGTCATATATCTCGGGAGAATCTCGACGACTATTGCCGAAAATAATATGCTCTCTTTGGTAAATGCTTGGGCACACCTCCAAGCTAAGATGGATTATACGGCTCAATCTTTGAAGTGAAAAAGCAATATATAAATAAAAGTTGGCTCAATTATGGTTTGACTTATAAATATGGCTAAAAATACGGCTAAAAACTGAAGGAACTATCTAGCTTGAAATCTTTTGCAAAGAGGTTTATTATACTGCCAAAACGTAAACCTACTTATCAGTTTTGTATAATAAGTGCAGAAAAAAAACAAAAACGAAACACTTTCAAAAACGTGTCCTCTTAAATAAAGCATAAAATCCTGCTCGTGGGTACTTTTAGGTTATTTTTTTTTTACCATCAAAATGCGACACAAAGTGTTTACGCCAAATCCATACATCAAAGCATTGCTATCGTTTAAAGCATTTTTTTGTTTTCACGCGGTTAGGTAAAACCTTGTCATTATAAAACGCATTTTAATAATAGAATTTTCATTTTTCAATCATAATTATCTACGTCATGTTGTTTCAGTGAAACTGGCAAGCGTATAATTGCGTAACACACTAACAGTAGGAATTGCTTTCATTTTGACAGTTCAACAACTTTCATTGCCTTATTTACGTTGTTGAGCAGACAATTTTTCTGAATATATGAAGCAATGAATTAGCAATATTCTTCAAAATGATGTAGATTGTGATTGATAGTGTGTTATTACAATGAGGGTGCTGGGTAAAGTTTTTACTTGTACAATGAAGAGTTTAATTCATACACTTTTTTTTTTTTTTTTGCGGATGGGAAATCATCAAATGACCCCTCCCGCTCTGGGTGGAGCGGAAGGGAGTGTCAGACTCTTCAAAGTCAAAGTCAAAGTCAAATCATTTATTTCAAATAGGCACATTAAAGGCACTTTTGAATGTCAAAAAAAAAACTAAATAGAAATGATTCTAGTCGCCCATTCGAAAAGGTAGTTTTCGTATGGAGAAGAATGGGCAAGAAACTCCACCGTTACTCTTTTAAAAATGTTTTACAAGGTCTTGTATACATAATAAAAATTATATGTGAACACGATGCACCCATAATAAAATTAGTCTACCACAAAAGGTAAAAAGAATTAAAAATTAAGCAATGACAGGTAAATCAAATAAGTGATAGATACATGGTGCTCACATATTTACAAGTTATTTAAAAAAAAAAAATGCAAAAGTAGTTGAACTTTAACAAGTGTGTGAGCCACTGTAGTCGCAGATTGTAAAAATGAATTAGAATAAGATGTCATAATTAAAAATATATATATAAATTAAATTAGGAACAAGTTTGATTTTGTCTAGACTTTTAGATTGTCCTATGGAGCAGGACCAGCATGTTTCCAAACATTCTTATCTTGGATATAATCCTCTAATTTGTAATATCCTTGTTTACAAAGTGTACTTTTAATATGAGTTTTAAATTTTCTTTCATTTAATTGCAATATGTCACAAGGTATTTTGTTGTAGCATTTAACACAGTACCCCATAAAAGATGTATGTACTTTAGATAATCTAAAAAAAGGTTGATCTAATTTATCTTTATTTCTAGTATTAAAATTATGCCTATCACTTATTTTATTAAAAAGATGTTGATTTTTTCTTACATACATAATATTTTCATAAATGAATTGGCAAGGTACCGTCATGATATTAACCTTTTTAAATAGTTCCCTAAGAGATTCGCGACGACGTAGATTGTAAATGGCTCTGACAGCTCTCTTTTGTAAAATAAAAATGGATTCAATGTCAGCAGCCCGACCCCATAGTAAAATGCCATATGACATAATACTGTGGAAGTAACTAAAATAGACCAAACGCGCGGTTTCTACATCTGTTAACTGTCTTATCTTTCTAACAGCATAAGCGGCGGAGCTTAGCCGCCCCGCAATAGATGTTATATGAGGTCCCCATTGTAATTTCTCGTCTAGCGTGATTCCTAGGAAAACTGTCTGATCAATAAATTCTAGTTTTTGGCCATTCAATATGATTTCACATTCGCTACTTCTAACATTCGGTAATTTAAATCTAATGCATTTGGTTTTTTTTTCATTAAGTACTAAATTATTTACCGTAAACCAATCTTGGACCTGAAGAATAGAGTTATTCACGTCGTCAAGATTTTGTGACCGTCGGTCTATTTTAAAGATTAACGATGTGTCATCTGCAAATAACACCATCTTCGGTTGATTTTGAAGTAATTGGGGTAAATCATTAATGTAAACTAAAAAGAGGAATGGACCCAATATCGAACCTTGAGGAACACCCATTGTCATTTCAGACCCTAATGAGTTTACGCCGTTTACTTGAACTTTAACCTTTCTATCTTTCAGGTATGATCTTAGCAAGTCAAGTGCTGCTTTTCTAATTCCATAGTGCTCCAGTTTCATCAGAAGTGTCTCGTGGTTTACGCAATCGAACGCCTTAGAGAGGTCGCAAAAGATTCCAATGGCATCTTGTGCTTCTTCCCAGGCGTTAAAAATGTTCTTTATTAGGGTAACACCGGCGTCAGTAGTGCAACGCCCTTTGGTGAAACCGTACTGGTGTTCATGAAAGATGGAATTTTTATTAAAGTGACGTAACATTTGATTGAGCATCAACTTTTCAAACACCTTACTGAGAACTGGTAGAATTGACACAGGTCTATAATTATTAGGATCTTTACTATCACCGGATTTGAACAATGGTACTACTTTACTATGTTTCATAAGATCCGGAAAGACTCCTTGGTCAACACTGGTGTTAAATATGAAAGCTAAATAGGGCGCAATAGTTTCGATAAAAGATCTACATACTTTTACAGACATTCCCCAGAGATCTTCTGTTGATTTAATGTTAAGATCTCTAAAAGCTTTTATAACAGCCTGGGGGCTTGTATGCTGAAACCTAAACTCCAAAGGGCATGCCTTTACATTCTTTTTAAGTAAGGCAGCAGAAAGTGTGGGGGATGAATTTAAAGCTTCAGTAGTTTTAAGGGGAATATTAGAACTTCTTACTGACTAAAACCCACCCGTGTTCCTTCCTTAGCCCTTTATGTTCCGGGCCAGCGGTAACCCTTTCGGACAATCCCGCTGATAACTTCTCTGCTTAGTCTGTGCTTTCATTTCATACCCTTATAATCGCTATGTGAACGTTGTACAGTCACGAGCAAAAGTATGTATACACTTTGGCTTTATTCAAAGTCGATTTTCTCCTTTATTTTTTAATGAAATTTTATATTAGTAGGAACATAGTACTTTCGAACCCATAGGTATATGTAAAGTGTCGTATTTCAACGTTGCATTCGTTATTTCGTGAAAAAATCGCTATTTAAAGTAGTGTGTAGTGTTGACATTTTGGTGCTCGTGACTGTACGCCTTGTAGACTGTAGATTTGTAGACCTTTTATTTGATTGATTACCTGGTACTTGTTGACAGGCCTGCGCTGTCCTTCCA
This sequence comes from Oligia strigilis, assembly GCA_951800025.1. Classification (NCBI taxonomy): domain Eukaryota; kingdom Metazoa; phylum Arthropoda; class Insecta; order Lepidoptera; family Noctuidae; genus Oligia; species Oligia strigilis. The sequence goes on from OX637543.1 coordinate 17,869,159, forward strand.
TACCTATTAATTCTGCAATTTGAAAACATTGTAACAGCCAATTATTTTATAAGAGTAACCGTGGAGTTTCTTGCCGGCTCTCCTCTATAGGAAACGACCAATTGGAACTGTGCACCTGACTTTTGACGATTCATAAGTGCCCATGTAGGTTAATGTGAAATAAAATATTTTGATTTTGATAATGCTGTGTTTAGACCAAACGAATATAGAACCAGAAAGAAACATAATTTGGTAGAAATATAATTTGGTAGAGTGGGGATAAAATATTCTTTCGATCGTTTTTTTATATTACAGCTCGTCTTATCTAACCAGTAACTGGACCGTGGAGGTCAGATAGGCAGTCGCTCCATGTAAAATACTGGTATTCAGCTGCATCCAGTTAGACTGGAAGCCGACCCCAACATAGCTGAGAAGGGGCTAGGCATTTTGATGATGATATTGATTTAAACTCGTCATAACTTTACAAAATGATATAGGTTCACCCCTATATAATTTTCTAAAGTCTTTAGCAAGAGCTTACATCGTATCGCTTTCAGTGAACATTTTACTTAACAAAGCTAGGAAACGATTGTTCTTACCTCCCAAGTTACTTATGCTTAGAAAACCGTTTCCTGGGTGAATTTTTAACTGATGTATAAAATTGAATTTTCTGAAATAAATGTAGTTAAGTAAGCGAAAAGCTTAGCATTTAATTAATTGAAATTTGAATAGGCAGTTTTTCATGTTACTTGAATGCGCATTATTTAATGTCTTCGGGAAACAAGATTTCCGCAGAAGGTAAATAAAGGTGGAGGAGAAAAATCTAATGTTTGCGTCTGTTATGGTGCTGCCCAAAGGTAGACACCCCGTAAAACGCTCAGTTTTTCAAATCAAATCAAAATCTTTCATTTGCATAAAATGTGGTAGATATAAAAGATGATATTACTTATGTAAAATTTCAGTGCACAGACACATTACGCCATGTAATAATGGCATGCAAATATTTAAGTAGGTATGTAGTAATATACAGTAATATACTAATAACGTAGATAACTAAATCAACAGAGGAACATAAATTATAAAAAAATGTTACAATGCATTTCTGAAGAGGTAGGACTGACATGATTTTTTATTGATAAATTCGCCGACTGAATAAAAACTATGCGATATTAACCAGTTTTACAAAACCAGAATTTTTTGTCGCACTGTTAGGCGTATTGGTACATATTAAAAGGCAGAAAAAGTGAAAGAGTGTATTGTCAAATGTTCAAAGAAAAGACTTATTCAAAAATATTTTATAAAAAAAAAATCGAAAAACAGAGCTCAAATATTTTTTTTCGTCGCATAATAACAAAGTTTTGAACATAAATTATCATATTTTATGTAATGATAATAAAGGGAATTCAATCAATTAAAAAAACACCTAAAAATTATTCCGCTAATCCGTGCATTTATTTTATTATTTAATTTAATTATTTATTTTGTAATTTAATTTATATTAAATTATTTTTTTACATTATTGTATAATTTAATTTAATTAAATTATAAAATAAATGCACGGATCAGCGGAATAATTTTTAGGTGTTTCTTTAACTACAAAATTACTCATATTTTGGACATTCGATTCAACTAACATCAAACTTTATTAGTTGCTGCGATGTGGTATTGACATTTACCTAAACATTTGCTTCTTACCGCGCCTTAAATAAATTGCAGTCATTTTGCATTAATTAAGAATTCATAATATAACCTATAGGTTAATTAATCTACCTGAAAACGTGTATATTTTGCGGACAGTTTTTTATTTCTTTGAATAAAGATCAAATGCAGGTACTATGCAAAATTTATAATGGATACCTACTAATGAATTGTTTTGTGTGCGGATTTATTTTTAGTAGTTTTGTTATTAAAACTTATTTGTATTTATTTTTTTATATAATTAAGATTTAATCATACACTCCGATTTTTATGCTGATAATTACTGATTTGTAGGATGATGCTGTTATTATACGTATATTTATGCAGGTATTAAAACTTTAGGATACGAGTGTATTATCGACCTTTATTTAATTTTATGGCCGCGGTTTATTACCGTTTCAGATAGGTTATTATGAATAGTGAACTGATTAGGTAAGTAGTTATTATTCTTTATTTAAATAGTTTTGGTTCCGTACCTAAAGGGTAAAAACAGGACCCTATTACTAAGACTCCACTGTCCGTCTGTCTGTCTGTCACCAGGCTGTATCTCATGAACCGTGATAGCTAGACAGTTGAAATTTTTACAGATGATGTATTTCTGTTGCCGCTATAACAACAAATACTACTATACTATTTTATTCTGTTTTTATTATTTGTTGTTACAAAAAACGTGTTTTTTCGGTATTTTTGCTTTGTGGTACGGAACCCTTCGTGTGCAAGTCCGACTCACATTTGGCCAGTTTTCTTTGACTGTACGACCTTGATTACTTCTGATGAGTTTTTAATACGTACAGTCACCAAAGGAAATAAGTAACCAAGGTTGTCGAATATAGTTGAAGTTTAGTAAGAAACTGACAGATTTTTTCGATTGAAATTTAATTTCATAAATAAACTGTATAGCATAAGCATAATCAGCCTATAATGTTCCCACTGCTGGGACGCAGGCCTCCTCACTGTGAGAGAGAGTGGGTAATACACCACGCAGGCCCAGTGCGGGTTGGTAGATGTCACATGTCTTCGAATTTTTGGTTCTAGGACATGCCGGTTTCCTCACGATGTTTTCCGTCACCGTTTTGAGAGCAGTGGTGATGAAATAATTTTCACAAAGTAAAGCTCCTGTCTGGGTCTGAACCTCCGATCTACAACTCGTAAGTCGCGGTCGTTACGACTGGGCCACCACTGCTCAATAAACTGTATCATCAACATCATCATCATCATCAGCCTATAGCAGTCCAATGCTGGACATAGGCTTCCCCTAATGAGCGCCATAGCGCCCTGTCTTCAGCTTGACGCATCCAGCATCTGCCTAATAAACTGTATGTTTTTTATTAATTAAATTAAATTTTAATTGGAAACATCCATCTGATCCTTACTAAATTTCGACTATATCCGATGACCCTGGTTACTTATCTCCTTTGTTGACCGTACTTAATTAATAGTAAATTAATAAATAAAAATAACTATTTAATACTTATTATGTAATGTAATTCTTTGTGCAAATACGAGAGATTAAGATGTTCCTCTCAATAACTATGACTCAACTATGACTTTGCTATACAAGTTACTTTCACAATAACCTGTCTCATCTATACCTAGCCTTTTCTCAACTATGTTGAGGTCGGCTTACAATCTAACCGGATGCAGATGAGTACCAGTATTATTTAAAGAGCGACTGCCTATCTAAGACATAAGAATGATATAAGACTTGTTGTCAGATTTTCGGGCTTCTGACGACCCATAACGACTGTCAAAAATCCTCTAATGACAGCCGGGACCAACGGCTTAACGTGCTTTTCGAAGCACGAAGGGGTCTCAATCACACTAATATTATAAAGGCGAAAGTTTGTGAGTGTGTGGGGGTGTATGTGTGTGTCTGTGTGTTTATATGTTTGTTACTTCTTCACGCTCAAACGGCTGGAGCAATTTTGATAAAATTTTGTATGGAGATAGCTGACACCCTGGATTAACATATAGGCTACTTTTTATCACAATATTCCCACGGAATCGACACTTACGCGGGTAAAACCGCGGGGCGCAGCTAGTATGTTATAAAATGGTGACCCATCCACGGACCGACCTCGACAAGCGTAACAAAAGTATGGTAGGTACACAAAACCACTTATTTGGCTTTGTTTTTCAGTTAATGAATGCAAAAAAGTTAACGATTATTTACCTTAGGTAGGTATCTAATATCCATGTAGGTTAAAAAAACGAAGAAGACAATAGAATTGATTTAATATAAATGCCACTAACTTTATGACGAAACAACAGGAAACTGAAGAAGTCTTAATGTATTTTTAGTCTGCAAAGTATTTTAGGGTTCCGTGGTCGACACGTGACATAATATAAATTATTTGTTTTGTCATTCAATTTCTCCATATTTCTCAGTATCTCTGTTCGTCTACTATATTTTGTTTGCAAACCTGAACTTATTATAAACCATGAAAAAAGAGAGCACTGTTAAGTATGTACCGTACCTATGTACTTATTGGGATTTATATTATTAAAACAAGTAAGAATGTGCAACCAATATTGTTTTGGGTTTCCTTTTAATATTATTAGATTTTTGCATAAATTAGTAAATGAAAAAATTACTGACCTGGCGAAACTTCGTACCGCCTCAGAGAATCAATTATACAAAATATATATGTGGAAATGTCATAGGTATATTTATGTACTATGTAAAGATGGTCACCCATCCACGAAACAACCACGGCAAGCGTTGGTTAACCTGATCGATCGACCCGTGCGGCAGTTATTTCTTAGCCACAAGCCCCTACAATTATATGAAATGAAATGATTTGAAATGAAATGAAATGTTATATTTTTTTTCGTGAATTTTTCCCATGTTTTAATATTATTCTGCTATGCGGGGCGGAGACAAATCCAACAAATCAAACATAATAAAAATCGGTTCAGCCGTTCTTGAGTTATAAATGATGTAACTAACCCGACTTTCTTTTATTTAAAAACTAGCTGCGCCCCGCGGTTTCACCAGCGTAAATGTCGATCCCGTGGGAATATCGGGATAAAAAGTAGCCTATATGTTAATCCAGGGTATCAGCTACCTCCATACAAAATTTTATCAAAATTAGTACCGCCGTTTGAGCGTGAAGAAGTAACAAACACATAAACACACACACACACCCCCACACTCTCACACTCACAAACTTTCGCCTTTATAATATTAGTGTTATAGATTTAAAGATAAACTGACGTAGTCTACACTTAATTCTCCAATACCTAACTGCATTCACTCGAGTTACGAAGTAGGTTTAAAAGTGAGTGCAGCTTCACTTTCGATTCAGGCTTGCAACACCACTTTCATACGTCGTTGACCGACTCAAGGTGAACAGCACCATTTCTTTTGTTTACGTTTGCGCAATTATCTTGTACGAGTTTGCGAAGAAATTTTAATTTATTTCCTATGTTTGAGGATACATATCTTTTTTACTGGTTCCTGAAGTGTTAAGTTTTATTATTCTTGCGGAGTGGTTTATATTATTGTAGAAGGCAATGCAGCGTACAGTGTGGTGATGATAGTTTTTTTATATATTGGATAAATTAAATCAACGTAGATTTAATTTTTATTATATTATACTATACTATAATATAATGTAATATAATATAATATAATATAATATAATATAATATAATATAATATAATATAATATAATATAATATAATATAATATAATATAATATAATATAATATAATATAATATAATATAATATAATATAATATAATATAATATAATATAATATAATATAATATAATATAATATAATATAATATAATATAATATAATAAAAACAGTTCTAAATAAGGCAATTCATCTTACCGTCTCGTAGTAGTTTATATTAGTGTATAACCACGTGCCTCCTCGGTCGTAAATCATCCCACGGGAAAGCACTACCGAGATAAAAAGCATCCTAGCTACTAACCCAGGTATTTTTTTTTTACTGAACACACAGCTGTGCTGCTGGGGAATTTGTAGCGCCATTTTTTCTTCCCAGCGAAAGCACTAGGAAGTGGTGAAAGGCGGGCGTTTTGGGGGACTATCTTATGTAATTTTGACAGTTGAAAAGTGCTGAATCTCAGCCTAATTTGAATAAATGACTTTTGATTTTGCTAAGCGAAAACTAATTAACCTTTTGACCGCCACAGGTCAACGTGCCCTCGGCGTCAAAGTCTGTCATGAAGTCGAACCGTGGCATGCTGGGCACATTTTGGTTTGTCACTATATATAACTGTGGCGGTCAAAAGGTTAATAGCGCGGGCGGGCGTCAGGGGCCGAAATTTCACGCGGACGAAGTCGTGGGCGGAAGCTAGTGTATTAAATAACAGGCACAAAAACGAATATATTATTCTACAGAGTACAGATGCTCTTTTATTTCATACGAACCCAAACATAAATGTGTCGTGACGATCTAAATTTTTCTCTTTTTTCGGTCTTGCTCTCATTCGCCAAGTGTGCAGAGTATAAAGTGCGATAATAACTTCGTTTCAAATCAAATCAATCAAATCAAATTATTTATTTGCATAAATATAAAGTACAATGTATGATACATTGTACCTAATAAAGTGTGCAAATATTTATAATGAAAAATAATAAATAAATAATAAAATATATAATAAAATAATAATAAAAAATATAATAAATATTGTATGTAATTAATCAATGTAATATCAAGAATGAATTTTAGTAGCTCACTTTCACTAACAACCAAAAATAGACGAGACTTTTAAAGTTATGTTCTGAAGCATTAAAATAAAGTCGGACAAGTTTCAGTCTAGTGTGAGAAAGTGCAATTGGATTCCTATCAATATTCTGTTCTGAGCAACGGACATCTGACCTTATCCCCGTCACGTTCCACAGGTTCATTAGAAAACCAGCGTCAGACATTAATGTCTGGCATTAATGCTGAAATGAACCTTTTTGGCGCAGCCGTGAGGCACACACTATCTTGTTGTTGAAACATAATCTTTTATTTTGTTAATTTTTTTTTATTTTGTGTTTCACGAACTGTGGCCAAATAAACATTTTTCTTTCTTTCTTCTTTCTTTCTTTCTATCGTCCTGACAAATCGGAGATACTGGTAGCTGAACGTGAGGGCAGTTGTTACACATTTTTCAGATGTCAACTGCCTGCGACGATTGTCATATATAAATTCGTGGGATTTCTGTGTGTAAAATTACCGTCAATCCAGGAATTGAACAAGTGAATCGATTGTAGTTGCTACATAAGTACCTTTTGTTGGGTCCGGGGTTCTAGCTAAATGAAATTAAACGCATATATAGAGTTTCATTTTGATAATTATTTAGGACTATCAGCGCACAGCGGTTTCACAAGCTTAAGTTTTGATCTCGTGGGAATATCGGGATAAAAAGTATGCTATGTGTTAATCCAGGAAATAGTCTATCTATGTGCCAATTTTCATCCAAATCTGTTCAACGGTTTTACGCGTGATTGAGTAACAAACATCCAAACCTCTTTACAAACTTTCACATTTATGTTACGAGCATTATTAGTAGGATTACTTACTTTGAATTTCGCGGCCTACCACTGCGCATTTACCTGCGCAGTGGTAGGCCGCGAAATTCAAATTTACTTATGGTTTTGCAATTTGCAGGTCAGTGTCAAGTTATGTCTAGATCAAAATATGATTCGCGACTATAATAAATTATGTATTTACAGAATTATAGTCATTAGAATGGATACCGTACATCAGTGCCTCATGCTTTTAAAATTTATATATATTTTAAAATGACAGTGTCACTTAAATTTATTTTTTTCTTTTTAGTTCGCGTTATTCTTTCTGTTTGTAGCTTGTAAAAATACACAAAAACTATTACCTACCGACAATTAATGGTGTACATGTCAGATGGCCACGGCCAGGTTTTAGAGCTCGCAACCGAAGGCCACGGTGACGGCAAATTATTCAATAAAACGAAAACATAATAGTGGAAACGCTCTAAAAGTCTATCCCGAACTGTGAGGTGACTAAACGAAAACTTCAGCCGACTTAAAATATACATTCGCTCAGCCTGTTCATTATTAAAGAGGGTCCCGATGTTAAGTTAGGCAATCAATAAGAACTACGTTTTAGGTACTCCACAACCCTTATTCGTCGACCAGAGGATAGCCAACCTATTTAATTTTCTGCTCTTCGAACGTTGCGTCCTTTTAGGATTTATTTAGTGATAGTAAACGGACTGGTTTTAATTTAAATAAAGAAATACATCCGAGTCAAAATCAAAACATTTATATTTCAAATAGGCCATTAAAAGGCACTTTTGAACGTCAAAATTTACAAGAAAATAGACTAGATTCGAATAGTATAGGCATTATAGGTATTTGCTCCTTTATCCATACTAATATTGTAAATGCGAAAAACCACTGAACGGATTTCGATACAATTTGGCAGAGACATAGATTGCATCCCGGGAAAGTACACAGGATTGTTTTTATCCCAATATTACCACGGGATCGAAACTTATGCGGGTGAAACCGCGGGGCGCAGCTAGTTTTTTATATTACCTAGACAGCAACTGCTTGTTCTTCTTCTTAGCGTGTTGATGGGAACAATAACACGAAAAAATATATGGATTTTTCTAAATTTGATTTTCCCAGATTTCAGCAACGCGAGTACCGTTCGCTGACGCAGCCATTAAGTCCTCACGTGTGTAGGCTTTCCCTCTATCTTGACCGCATGCGTCGACAGGCCATTATCTGCAAAAAACAATGACCAAAAGTCATACCAAAAAGTCTCTTGCATCAAGATCAAAATATTGTAGTAATTACTTACATATTTTTTTACGACATTCGCGTCAGGGATTTAATTTTTGAACAGAGAATTTAATTTAAAGTAAAAAAGTGTTGATTTTGTTTTATTCCCTTTACATCGGTTTCAAATGATATGATATGACCTTGAATTTTGAAAGTGCTATGATGTCTTACAAAAAACATGTAAAAAATTATACTTTGTCGATTCTACTAGAATTAAAATTAACTAGATTAGAATAGGCTGTTTTTTAGAGCAATAATGGCCGTTCGTGTCAAACAAGATAAAATACCTAGTTTTTTTAGATTATTCATGATTTTTTTTAAATCTCCGAAATCCGGGTTTTGTTTACAAAAAGAACTTTTGTAGGAGTTAATAAAATCTATAAAAAAACAAAGTTTGACTTTGATGCAGCATGGTACGGGATTCCATACATCCATGAGCTTTACCTACACAAACTGTGAAAACACCAATCCGTTTATCTAGCGTGGTTATAACACAGTAAACTCACGTACATAATGTAGATACTGTTTGTCACCAATATAGCCAGAGTCTACCCATATTACGTAAGAACCTTAGCAGAACCGTTTTCTTTAAGAGAAAAAAAAACTCTAGGATAATAAGTTTCAAGGGCCTCCAAGAAAAACCTTCCAGAAATAAAATAAATAAACAAGTAGGTACTCATTCCCAGAATCTTCTTCGATCAGGAAAAAACCCACACAATGTTAACAGCAACTAAAAGTATTCATAAGCCTAGGGGAAAACACTTGTTTTTATTAAAAAAAAAAACCGCCAAGTGCGTGTCCAATCACGCACAAAGAAGGTTCCGTAGTTGGGATGAATTTATCTCTAGAATAAACTTAACTTTGTTATTGAAAAAATGTTCTCCCATACATCAATAAATGATGTATGGGAGAACATTTTTTTTATACACGGTCAATTATCCAACTACAAATATAAGTTGGTAATCGCAAAAAAAAAATATAACTATATCTACTACAGTTAGACAGACGGATGGCTGAACGGACAATGAAGTGATCGTATAAATGTTTTGTTTTTTTTCCATTTATGGTACGGCACTCATTATTTTAACCTTTTGAACGCCAGAGCATAAACGCACGCGCGTGCCCTCCACGCCAAGTCACAATTTTAAATATTTAAGGTATACAAATAAAAACACAAAAGTAATGATTTAATTGTTTATTTCGTGATAAAGTGCACCGCATTTTTTGTCACATATTTGTGTCGCTCGTAATAGGATAGGCGACACACGACTGTCCTACAGGGCACGCGCTTGCTTGTCACGTATATGTGACAATGGCGTTCAAAAGGTTAATGAAACAAGCACTTTTTCCCGGAATATGTTGAAAACAAAAACAAAAGGATCGCTGACAATATAGTTGATAAAATTGCAAATTATAAGGAGAGATAGCGTCAGAGCAGTTGGAATGTCAATTTTAATAGGTACCTACTCGACTTGGGCCATAATAAGACTTCCTTGTTAAAATACAAAGATCTTTTACACAAACGGTTGATGTATCATGATTTCGACATTTCTTGCCAATTACCTATATGTTAATAATAAAGAGCAGAGGTGAGGAGAGGAGAGGAGAGGAGGATTATAAAGAGCGAGAGCAAGGTAAGCCGGCTCCGAGTTGTTTAGGTAGCTACATAATATTTTTTTTTAAAGATAAATAGGTAGCAAATACGTATTACTTGTCAATACCTGTCTTACTAACGATACTATTATTGCATCCCTTTATGTTTATGTATGTGCTAAATTCCTGTATAATTATATCACAACGATAAGACGGAACTCACTCGCGTCGGGAGCCGGAAACGCCACCCCGCCCCCGCGCGTGATTTTTACATGCGAATTCAATAAAAACGCATTTCTGCGCGGGGCTTTTGTCACTTGGCGCGTTGTAGTGTCACTTAGTGTGAGGTCCGCCTAAGTTTGTCATTGATCAAGTTGCAAATGCCAGTCAAATGTCATCGATAAATTCAATTTTTAGACCGAGTCGCGAGCTCTTGAAAGTCAAGATTTGAACAACTTTGCAAACAGAATTATTTAAGTAAAATTATAAGAAGTAACAAAATGTAGGAAACTGATGGATCTGTTTTGTAGAACAATATTTAATATCTTCGTAATACAAGTGACATTTTAAACATTTTAAATATTATTTGATTGAATACTCATAACCTGCTACAAACGGCTTTTCTGACTACCTAGCATAAAATTATTATGTTTAATTGATTTACATAATTTAAAAAGCTAGCAGTCTTAAAATTATAATATGAAAAAGTATACAACAAAAAGGAGGGAAAATAATCTAAGGGCATCAAAAAATTCGTCCGCGTCGCTGTCAATAAGAAACTTGTCCAAAAGGCTGGCAGCATTGCCACGTTGTATGACAATATTTAATTTATCACACTAATATTATAAAGGCGAAAGTTTGTGAGTGTGTGTTTATGTTTGTTACTTCTTCAAGCTCAAACGGCTGGACCAATTTCGATAAAATTTGATATGGAGGTAGCTGACACCCTGAATTAACATATAGGCTAAGTACTTTTTATCCCGATATTCCCTCGGGATCAAAACTTATGCGGGTGAAACCGCGGGGCGCAGCTAGTTGACAATATTTTATTAATTTGTTACTGTAAAACTAATTGATGCATAATATTAATTTTCAGACCGTTTCGCTACTAGTTAATTTATATTTCCATAAAAATAAAAAAAAATAAAAAAAAAATAATTTCCTGTATTGGAGTCTCTTAATACAGGCATTTTTTGCTTAAAAGGAGGCTCCAATCTCAATTTTTTTCTGTACGTTTAAGATTATCAAATAAACTATTTATTATTACTAAATAAATAAACTAAGTTCTTTATGAGACAGTTATTACCGCAACGGTTAGTTACTCTAAACCTATCTATGTAACTGTATTTATTCAACTGCTCTTCAGAGTAGCATAAATCGTAATAAGCCTATAATGTCCCACTGCTGGGACACAGGTCTCCTCTTGGTGCGTGGGTGGTCCCAGCAGAGGAAACATTTTAAGCTGAATAAACTTTAGTAAGATATAAAAACTTAATAAGTACCGTATGTTAGGCCTTATTACAAAACAAGGTTTATATTTAGACCCGGGTTTAAACCGTTGAGTAATTTTTTTTTATTTAGAACTTCTTTCCGACAAAGATAAAATTCGAATTACAAAAAATTACGTTAAAATCAAAAACAGAAACAAAGTTAATAAATCGGACCAGCCGTTTCGGAGATTAGCCGGAACAAACAGACATAATTATGAAGATTGTAATTCAGGGGGTTCCACCGGCAAAAATATTTGTTCGTGGTACCCCAAGGGGGATTACTCCGGGACCACGGGCAAGTACCGGTTAAAACCGAGTCTAAGTTGTCAATTTTGCATTAGGAACTTAATGTTGATCGAAATACAGTAACTGGCTCGGTGATCTCGTCTTCTAATAAAACGGTCTAAGACTAATTGCTGTATGTTGTAAATAATTGCAACATCTTGTCCCATTATTGACTATAGTCTGTAACAAATCTGCTGGGTCATAATACATTTTCGCCCATGTTTCGCCATACTCAAAGAAAACAAACATGTAAGTATACATGTTTAGCAGTCGACCTTCACCTGTTTAACTTAAATAAACATAGCCCACCGACACTTACCCACTTCTCATGCTAAACAAATTACCTACTTAACCCCGGTTTTAAATTATATTTATCATGGTAAGGCAATTTGCCGCTAATACAGGCTGTATAATCAGAATTATCCGTGGTGAAATGCGCCGCTGCTATACCGGAATGCATTTACAACATAGCCCTTGTGAATCGAGGCATGAATTTTCTCGGTGGAAACATACTAGATATTATTATGAAGATGAAAGTTTCAAATGCTGTCGATGATATCAAGGCAGTTAGGAACTCACAAGAGTTCAGTCATTAAAAAGTGGCCAAGTGCGGCTCGGACTCGCAAAGGAAGGGTTCCGTACCCCTGTACAATATTAAACACTACATTTTTTTTTAAATACTTTAGTAAACAAAACACGTTTCTTGTATAGGGACCCCTTTAATTTTTACCTTTGTTTTATTTATATTATTTGTTGATATAAAGGCCATAGTTAGTACACACTGTGAAAATGTCAAGTGTCTAACTATTACGGTGCAAACGATACAGCCCTGTGACGTCAGTCCTTCTGTCACAAGGACGGACAGCGTATAGCCTTAGGGCGGGTTCGCACTACATCCAATCCGAATCCGAATTAAAGATCCGACTTCAATCCGAATTGGGAATGTTCTAAATTCTGACGGATAGAGTTCGGATATAGTGCGCAACCCCTCATACAAATAGGACTATGGTCACTTCGGACGGCGGTTGCGGTCGGCGTGTGGTGCATTTAAGCCCTTTGTATACCTGAGACATTCCTCTCTTTTTTGGTTATACAAGAAAAACTCATGTGTTAGACTTAAATGTGAGTCAACTAGACTTAGAATAGAACTGAGTTTTTTGCATCATCATTCAGGTGCTTCTAAACAAACACGCCACTTTATCGTGCGTGCAATAGACACGCGTCGCTCGTCAATTTACCACTTCTTGTATTTATATTATCTGTGCAATATCCGACCTGCTTTCCCATTTATGTAACCTGATCCTACGTGCGTGTATATTTCGACAACGTTCTAAGGAACTTCAACATCAACTTAGTGTAATAGTTAACTTAGTATAATAAGTCTTGAGTTGAGCTGCACGATTTTTGACAAATGCGTGCACTGACTGGACAGGTCCTCTCAATCTGTGTGGTTCTTTCCTCAAAAGACCACCTCAGACATCGATCTACATGGTCTTCATATAACCTGACCAAGATTATGTCTGGACTTTAAAAGAGACTGTGACCTCTGAGTTTGTTTCGGCCTTTCTTCTCAGAGTAGTCAGATAGGAAACGCCGACTTCATCTAGTTTTAAAAAAAAACATGATTGACGTGTAAAAGTGTAAAAGTGTTTGTACAAACCTACTTACAAATAAAAATCATTTCATTTCATTTCAATAAGGTGCTAGTAAAATATTTCTGTACCTAGTTAATGGGTAGACAGAACGTCATTTGTTTTATCCATAATCATTTTTGGCTATAGAGTGCTTAAACTTATGACATTTTTTTTTAAACTATTGGTAGCTGTTTTAAGATATGATGTGATCACACATCTCTACGATTCAAGATGAATAGTAGTCTAGATCATGGTTTATCTGTGTGCCAAAGGAGAATGGCCAAAAAAACCCAGAATCGATAAAGAAAACAATATTGAATGTAGGATACTTAGTAGGTATCAAATGTGAAATTAGTTTTTCACAAAACCATCCCCAGAAGCGAATACTTTTAAAAGAGATCATTACCTTATATTAAGTTGAGCTCTTAGTGTTTGGCCAGACTGGGGCGACGGAGCGGAGCGAGCACGATGCGGCAAACTCAAACATATGAATTTCCTTTGAGTGTCCATAGTGGGCACGCGGGCGCGGTGAGCGGCGCGGGCGGCTCGGCGCGGGGAGCGCGCTGGCATCTCACGCCATAGCTCGTTCATACAAGTGGCTGCAGTGGGCGCGCGGCGCGGGCACGAGCGGCCCGCCCGGGGACCGGGGTTTTCAAACTAGTTCGAGCTTTTTCTTGTAAAAATAAGTCTTCTTCATCCATATTATATTTTGACAAACACTGGACACGACAACACGCAGAACGCAGCCGCGCTCCACTGCGAACAGGCAGACCGCGCGCGTTCCCGCACCCGCGCCGCTCGCGCCCCGCGCTGCCAGTCAGGCCAAGCACTATGTCATCAGTGTAAATTGCATAATTATAATGCAGTTCTAGAAAAAAATAAAAGCACGAGGTTGATCTTTATAAAACACGTTTACACCATCTTCACGATTCCCGTGGACTTTGGCGTGGAATGTTCGAAACACGCAAATGGCAGCAGAACATCAATTGCGAAACACACTATCTATCTCAGTCTGTATCATTTTGACGGATATTGCTAATCCGTTGCTCCCTTTGTTCGAAAAAGGTGTCAGCTTAACAACGTAAATAACGCAATGAATCTTTTTGAACTGTCAAAATGAAAGCTACTGTTAGTGTGTTACGCAATTGCCCCGCTGGATATTTTCCACATAGGCATGGTATAATGTGTAATTAAAGTTGACTTGGACTGGCAATGATTGCGTAGTTTCGTTTTATAAGATCAAAATAATAAAAGTTAGTACCTAAGAAGTATCTACATAAACAACATCACGCCTCTATTCCTCGAAGTGTAAGGCACTAGTGTAGGTACCTATAGTATTCACCCACAATTCGACCGATACCTAGATAACGCAAGAGCAACTTACTTCGCGTGCCCAGCTTACGTACAAAAATCGTAAGCCGCCACTTTTGCGCTCAGTCCTGCCGATCAGTTCTGTAAAAATCTCACCGTGAAAACGTAGGGGAGCTAGCTGTCATTCCACTTGATGCTATTGGGATTGACACTATTGACAGCTCACTTCACCTAAGTTCTCACGGTGAGATTTTTACAGAATCGCTCGGCTGTAGTACTGCTGGCTGGGTGAGCGTGAGTGCTGGCGCTAGGCCCCGGGGGTAAGGGTTGGCGGGTGCCGCACGCGGCGGCGTTTTTGAATCGATTTGATTTTCCCATCACTAAATAGTGCTTGTGACGTCTCAGTAGGTAGTCAAAAAATGGCACGCTTGGTTTTCATACAGATCGTGATACTTGCGTTATCTAAGTCTATCTATTTCTGTGGGCCTATGTAATAGGGAGTGAGTCTGTAGCGATATCTACAACGCCACATGCGAACAACGCGTCATACTGACGTCATGCAAAATCCTGCATCTCGCAAGCAGAGTTTACCGCGAAACTAGCATAGATACAACGGCCCGACATGAATCATCGGGCAGTTGCCCGCCAGACACAATACCTGTCTGGTCAGAGGATCCTCCCTTCTTCTATGGAGGTTGATTGAACTTTACACGCTGTTCCTCATACCTCTGTAATTTTAATTTTATATTGCCATCAACCGGGCACTAATCCAGACTATGGACTATTAATACAAATTTCTCTGATGAATATAGGCCTCGCCGATGAAAATTTAAAAACATATGATGGTACGGAACCCTCGGCCTCGGTGCGCGAGTCCGACTCGCTCTTGCCCGGTTTTTTTTTTTAGTCATATGAAAGTCTTTACTTCAGGGATTTTTAATCTAATGAACACCCCAGTCGGATTAATACGACAAATGTTTTGATTCCCGTGCCGACTCAGTCGTATTTATTACGACTGAGAAACTACTTAAATGATTCGTTCGATGAATGAGTTTATTGGAGAATTATGCAGATATCCTCCGTCAAACGATATAATATATGTGTGTGATAATTAATAGATACTGACACAGACGATTAATCTGTCGCATTTGTACATAATTTCCAAATAATAGCTCATACATAAATTAACTCGACGGCTAATTTAATGCAAAAATACAATTGTCTTGTCGTGTAGGCGGATGTATAATTAATTAATAACCTACAATTTTTCCATTGAATATTATTATTCTTAACACCATGCACCATTTAAATGAATCCTATCTTAATGACAATCAGCAAGGTGTTGTTTTTGCGATTCAATTGCGTCCACAGTTGTTCAGTGCATGCGCACGCGATATAAACGATTAATTTTATTGATTTTAATTGGCCAGCAAAGTGGCCGTACGTAATACTAATATTATTAGAATTAAATGACATTGTGTATATTTTATTTTATTTGATTTGAATCTCAGACATTAAAATATAATTATATTATATTATTTTATTGTGTATGTGTAATTATTGTATCCATTTTTATGTTTTTTAAAGTAATGTAATAACGGAATGGACTTTGTCTGAAAATAAATGAATTATTTCCTTTATTATTACTTAAATGCATAGGCTACATAGATTTATTAAAAAATAAATCGGTATTTTTCAGCCACTTCGTCCCAGATCAAATTATTCCGAATATTTTTTCAGGAACTTTTTTAATTTCGATGTTAGAATTTATCTGATAGTTTCCAAATACTCCTTTGTACTAGCTTTTTACTTTATTTACGAATTTTCGTCTCCACATTTTCAGAATAACTCTTTTATTAACAAGCTTGATTAAATTGCATTGTTTTATTTTTCAGGTGAACACAATATTCTCCACAATGTCTCCGGGGAGTTTCGTTCAGGGGAGCTGACCTGCATACTTGGCCCTTCGGGAGCTGGTAAATCCACACTCTTGAACATACTGGCTGGCTACAAGTAAGTATCTAACTAAAATAAAGCATTTTCCACTGAAAATATCATCATCAAAATGTTTTATGATCCTGTAGCAATCAATCCTCATAATTACTTATAGTAGGAGGTCGATTTAAATAAGCTGGCTATACTTCACAGACGTTTACCAATAAATACTAATGACGATAATACCAACTTGTAGTGTATTCATGGAAAATCACTAATATTCGCAACAAGTTTTCCGAAAATTGTCGCGAGACTGACGTTTGATCATAATCATCTTTTTACAAAAAACCGCTTTTTATTTTTGAACATTAAAAAATATTATCAACATTATTAGTGCACGTGGCTGGACCACTTTTTTCAACTTCGATACAAAATGTAGCAGAAAAAAGTTGAAAAACCTATTATTAAAAACCCAGTCAGTAAAGCAATTTTTTCTATTATTTAATAAAAAAATCACAAATAAGTTTTCAAATTATGTCATAACTTTTGCGCTCTCTTTACTGGTGCTGTGACTGACACGAATGGTTTAGCGCCACAAAAACTGTACTTTTATAACCCTAAAGACCTGTTTCAATAATTTCAAGCTTTCCAACAATTAGATAACAAATTGACAAAAGTGGTTTTTGGAACGAAGTTCTGAGGTTGCGGTAGGAGTAAACTGGGAGAAATCGTCACGTAATGTAAAAGCGTTTTTTATTACATATAATAGAAAAGTCAGAGCGAGCGATAGTTTTCATGGTTTGGCAAAATAAAAATCCAAGATAACGGCTGCAAGAATCGTCATGTCTAACGTTTTCATGGTTTTCGAGAGTGCTGAAGCCGATAGTGAGGTCAAAATGAAAATCCAAGATTGATTGAGGCGGCTGTGAATATGTTCACATTTTTCGACATTTTGAAATTTTCGCAGCCGCCATCTTGGATTTTTATTTTGAACTTCGTTCCAACCGGGGGTCCCCCGATCCCACAGGTTTTTTTTCGTGCACGGAGCCTTTGGCGATTTCAGACTTTTATTATACTTTCAGGTTTACTAAATACTATTAATTATAAACTAAGTACAGGTTTCTTTTCACTGATATATAAAAAATCCTTAAAAAAAGGCCTTAACCACTGAATAAGGATAACTACCTACGACTTGTCTGTAATTCTCATTAGTTATAGCAATTTAAATACAATCATAGTATAAAGTATGCATCATTAGCGAGCTAATTTAGGATCACAATGGCTATAGATGGGGTCAACCGACATCATAGCTATGGTAACACGAGTATTTAAATAACCGTGAAACAAAAACTTGTAAGAAGCTTCACACCCTGGGTGCAATATGAAGTAGTGCGATTTTTATTTATTTTGAAGTAGGTAGGTACAAACTTTTCTGACGTAGGCAATGTATCGAGTAAATTAATTCACAGAAACGAGTACATCCCTAAGACAGACGAACACATCCGAATGTAGCGCGGTGTCGGTAACAGTGTCGCGAGTTCAATGGTTTTTCCCATCTCAAAAAATGCTCAACACTTAAAAACTTCTTTAGCCGAAAGAAGTTTTCACTTCAAAAAATGTCTTTGTACACTTTGCTTTGTGGTGATGGGCAAGGTAGTTGGAAAGACAGGGACTGTCTTCGCCATAATATGATTAATAATGTTATCCTTTTATGATTCTGCCTAAGTGAGCTTTTTAGGTCCCCTGAAAGGTATCAACCAACAAATTGGGAGTAGTCGCCCGTTACCTTTCTAGGCCACTGATCCATCGCAGTAGGTACAACAAATAAAATTGCATCGGCAAAAAAAAAAATAGGTGTCAAAAATGAAGTCGGTAGTTGGTATGACAGTTTGCATCATAATGCGGGCTTTAAACAGGTGACTATAGCCGCATGCACGATTTTCTCCGCACGGTGAAAAACGACTGGCCGCAGGTGACTAAAATCCGAAATTTCATAATAGTCAAGGTTTCGATCGTTGTCTTGCGGCGACAGGTCGCATGCGGCGGGTGACTAAAACCGACCGTGAAAACGCTCAGTCGCCCACCGCATGAAGGACAACATTTTAATGCAAAATTAACTAGTCACCTGCGACTTTTATTGACCAGTGTAATGGGGTGGTGATTCGGCTTATGAGGCGATTTGAGCGACCAGCCGCACGGTGAAAATCGACCTAGTATAAATTCCCCATTACGGTATGTAAGTATGCAGTGACGATACGACCCTATCCTGTTCCGTGTAAAATCTATTATTATCTACAACTTCAGTGTTAAAAACTATCAATTATTTATGATAGCTACTCATTATTCTAACGAGTTATGGAGAAACATGTTTGTCGCGTACCTAGTTAAAGTTTTTAAATCACCATCATTATTGTGTTTACATAATACATATGTCACGACTATGACGTGTAGGTATAACTATTTATCAAAGTGGGTTTTGTAATAACTGGATTCGCAGTTATTTTTCTAAAATATAACTGAAGAAATATGGGTGTTACTCTAGGTATACCTCTGCCTCGCCCTTTGGGGGATAAAGGCATAATGTTATGTGTGTCGAGTGAAGAAAAGCCCGCCGAATGTATAGCCTCCTCCTTTTTTGAAGTCGGTAAAATACGTAATTGTGGCAGTGTTTGTAAAACTATCCTGTATGAATAAAGTGTCCCATTGTACGAGCACTTGTGACCATAATTAGAAGATTTTTTTAAACTTATAAATAAATTGTTTTTCACTTCTCATGCTCTAAAAGTTCATCTTTATGTTGTGCATAGGCGACATAAAGTCGCTTTTTATGCTCTAGTGCATAAAGTAATTTTGTTTTCTAAGACTAATATAATCAGGCCCAACAGCCAACAACACGCACAATAAAACTTCGCAAATTAAAGTCGTTATTTTATTTCATTTGTTTTAATTTATATCCGTGTTTTAACTATCGTTAATTTAATAAAACCAGATAAAATAGTTGTCATTTATTATTTAAAAACGCAAGTAACGTTTTATGACTTGGCAGTTTAAAGTACAAGTCGAATGACAAATGTTGAAAATAAAACTTTTAAAAACTTTCGTGGCGGAAATTAGCCATTTTCTTCTTCAATTTTGTAACGTTTTTGAACAGTGAAAATACTGTTATATACTAGGGCATAAACGAGGCATTTTACCACTCGACTTAACTATCGACCCTCGTCTGCGGCTCGTTTTGGGGTAAAATGGCTTCTTTTATACACTAGTTGTACAATCTACTATTCTATATGACTATGATGATGTTAAAAACGTAATAATTCCACTTGTTAGTGCTATTAATATCTAACATTGCTGCTTCGTTTTTTTTTTGCTACGGGTTATTATCGTTGATAGCTAGCTGGCAAAAAAAAATGTTCAGACTCATTCAATTTGGAGTACCCTGCCGCATATGAAGATAGGTTTTAAGAGAATAATGACGATAGTTTTGTTGATGAACTTAATTTATTATTTCCTAGTAACAGCTCCGCGCATATCCTATGTAATACGATACAATAGTAAATCAATTGTTTCACTAGCGGAGGTTGAGAGGTCATTCTGAGATGTTAAAATTTTGCATTGCTTAGGCTCAGAACAGAAAAGTTATACCTGCATAAAGGAACAAAAAGTGAACCGTCTGTTATCAGCTGAATATTATTTTACAAAAAAAAAAAAAGACTTAGTGGTAGATCTCCTTTCAAAAGATCTTTTATTGACCAATAGCTCCTCCAGGCGCTCTCGGTGCGTTGAGGAACTTCTTTGTTTTGTCACGCCTGGAAGAGATTAGCGCGTTTAACAAACAAACCAACGGTTCAGCTAAAGTTCAAGAGTTTGTTCATTATGCTTGATACTTGGCTAAAATCGCTTACTTGATGGAACTGAAAAACTTGTGGAAGTGTAACACATTCACACTCACACACGCTAACACACCCCCACACACCCCCTCACACACATATACACACAGTACACACTACTCTACACTTATCCCGTAATTTTATTGTCTTTGTTTTTTTATTTTTTTTCCTTTTATCTTTTTATTTTTAAATACGTAGAAATAGTAAAAAAAAAATATATGTTTCTCATCTGGAACGAACAATCCTCTCACTAGGAGCCGGGCGTTGATAGCTGCGCCACAGTTATTAACTTTTGCAGTTATCGTCGTTTAACTATTATTATTATGATTTTATCTGTTATTGTTCCTAAATAAACGATTTATTATTTATTTATTTATTATTATTAGTATAGATTTGTATTGAAACTCTCAAAACTATTAAAAATGTGCGGAACCAAATACGTAAACATATGGCACACACGACCCTGCCAAGGTTTTCTTAATTGCGTTTGCGTAGCAACAAATGAGCATATAATTAGATAAAAATATGTAATGTCATACAAAAAACATTTTATTGCTATAATAGGTATAAGACAAGGTTATTTCTTATTTAAAGAGTGATGTCATGGTATTATAGGCCTCTTTGTTGAGTTAGTTAGACAAGTACGTTAGACAAGTAGAAACTAGTGTTCTCATTAAGGATGAAGAGTTGAAACCCGAAGATACCACAGTATTCCTAGGCATAACGTTGGATGCCAAGCTTCAATGGGGCCCCCATATAGACAAATTGTCAAAAAAGCTTAGCTCTGCAGCATACGCCGTTAGGAAAATTCGTGATTTAACTGATTTAGAGACAGCCCGTTTAGTATACTTTAGTTATTTTCATAGTGTGATGTCGTACGGTATTCTGTTGTGGGGAAATGCCGCCGATATTCAGACAATTTTTATTTTACAAAAAAGGGCAATTCGTTCCATTTATAAATTAAGTCCCAGACACTCCCTCAGAGACAAATTTAAAGAGATTAATATAATGACTGTGCCTTCTCAGTACATTTATGATAATCTTTTGTATGCACATAAAAATATTAATCTGTTTAAAAAATACAGTGATATCCATAACATAAATACTAGGAACAAACACAAATTTGTTGTTCCTACAACAAGGCTCAAAAAAATAGGTGGCTCGTTTAGATGCCAATGTATTCGTTTTTATAATAAACTTCCTAGCCACATTCAAGAACTAAGCCTTAATAAATTCAAATCTTTTATAAAGCGAAAACTATGTCAGAAAGCCTATTATACTGTAAAAGACTATATTGAGGACAAAAAGGCTTGGGATTGAGCTGCTCCAATAGGTTTAGAATGTTGTTTTTATTTTTCTAATTTACACTTTAATAATTTTCTTTTTTTTTTAAGTATCTATTTACTTAAATAATGACATGTACATTTACTGTATAAAGTATTATATGATTTTAATTATTGTGAATGTGAGGACCACGATATCTATGGTGAGGACTATGTGGGTAATTTTTTGTTTTTTCTCTCTTCGTTTTAATCATGATCTGGCAGTTTGAGTAGTTTATGCGGCCTACCCAAATGTCCTGTCTTTGGTATTGTTCGTCGAATCGTTGAGCTCCTTAAGTTCTGAGTTGAGCTGCACGGTTACTGACAAATGCGTGCACTGACTGGACAGGTCCGCTCAATCTGTGTGGTTCTTTCCTCAAAAGACCATTTCAGACACTAATCTACATGGTCCTCAAAGATTATGTCCGGATTTTTTATATACACATTGACATTGATGAATTTTTATTTAGACAATGACATGAATATTTACTTTGAAAGTAATTTTTATTATTTCTTATTTAATTATTGTGAATGTGAGGACTATGTGGGTCATTTCTTTTTTTTCCTTCTTAGTTTTAATCATGATCTGGCAGTTTGAGTAGTTTATGCGGCCTACCCAAATGTCCTGTCTTTGGTATTGTTCGTCGAATCGTTGAGCTCCTCAAGTTCTGAGTTGAGCTGCACGATTTTTGACAAATGCGTGCACTGATTGGACAGGTCCGCTCAATCTGTGTGGTTCTTTCCTCAAAAGACCATTTCAGACACCAATCTACATGGTCTTCACACGATCTGACCAAGATTTTGTCTGGACTTTAAAAGAGACTGTGACTTCTGAGTTTGTTTCGGCCTTTCTTCTCAGAATAGTCAGTTAGGAAACGCCGACCTCATTTAGTTTTAAAAAAATATGATTGACGTGTAAAAGTGTTTGTACAAACCTACTTACAGAAATAAAAATCATTCATTATATTTAGTGGTATTGATAAGATGATTGCAGTACAGGAAAATGTCGTTTTTTTATATTAAAAATAAGTAGGTAGTTTAAAAAAATCTAAAAAACACGCTTCTAACACGCAATAAAAATTATAAAATGATTATATTAAATTCTAAAACCGTGGAGCGGTTTTTGTATTCATTTTATGTGCGCTTCACAAAGCTATAAAAGTTTAGTTACATTTAGTTATTTTTAAGCTTTGCATCTAGTATTCATAAGTATAAAGTCAACAAAATTATAACGGTTAGTGTCTTCTAGAAAATTCGAGGAGTTTACAAGTGCAAGATATTGAACTTGTTAAAACGATTCTTATGACCCCAAACTCGAGAGGTTCACGAGTAAACTGTAAAGAGTTCCACTATCTATCTCCTGGCTCCATTATCAGACCATAGACACCAAGTTCAATATATTGGACTCGTCAAAACGAATCATCTGACTCCACACTCGAGGGGTTCACGAGTAAACCGTAAATAGTTCCATTATCTATCTCCTGGCTCCATCATCAGACCATAGACACCAAGTTCAATATATTCTCTCTCTCGTCAAAACGAATCATCTGACTCCAAACTCGAATGGTTTACTAGTAACTACAGAAGAGTTCCACTATCCACCTCCTGGTCCCATCTTCAGATCAGCTCCAAGATACCAAATTATATTGTTGTCTTCAAAATTACATACACATGCAAAGTTTCATTTCGATACGACAATCAGAAGTAGGTTAAAACTAACTTTAAGATTTTGTTACATTGTTAGTAAGTTACAAGTGAAGCTTATAAAAGCGTGTTAAAAATTGCTTTAATGTCGTATATCAATCAACTAAATAAAAACCTTAAATTCATTGGTACACTGACAGGTAACCCTCAGACTAAACCGGTCTAGAAAAGAAAAACGTAAACCAAGAAAACGCCCTATCAAAATTTGTATGGAAACTCGTCATTCTTGCAGATGGAAAATCTCAATATATTACATGCATTTTGCTTTAATAATCTCTCAATATCGGCCCCCGGGCGCGTCTTGTACATGAATAGTGCGTGCACCTAGCACATCTTCAGGTTAATCCGATCCAGACTATCCCTTGCTACCCTTCCCTAGCGACGCCCTAAGCTGAGGTTCATAACTCACAGGGTGCCCTTAGCGTGTAGTCCCTTAATTTTTAGTTTTCTAAGCCCTGGCTGGAGGTCTTAATTTATTGAGGACCCACAGGCAAACTCGGTTAAGCATCCGACAACCTTCTAAAACGAAATGCGTTAAGCTACTAAAAAAAACACATCTTTAGACATGTGTGCGTACCCTTACAATGTTAATTGGTGTCCGGCATGCCAAGACAATACATGTGTAACCTAAATTAGTATCTTAATAAAACACTTACAAGACGTGCTTAATCACTTTTTAATCGGTCTACGCATTTGAATAAATTAGTAAAATAAATTAGGCCATTTAAATTCCATAAAAAATAAGACGTCGTCAAATTACCGAGGAACTAAACTATAGTAGCAGCGCCCCGCGGTTTCACTCGCATAAGTGTCGATCCCTTAGGACTATCGAGATAACAATTATCCTGTGTCCTTCCCCTGAATGCAATCTATCTCTCTGCCAAATTTTATCGAAATCCGTTCAGTGGTTTACGCGTGAAAATGTAACATACAAACAGACAGACAGATTTACTATTGAATTTATAATATTAGTATGGATTCTTGCTCAAAAACAACAGTTTTTTTTTATGCTGCAGCTTATCTGACAATCATAATATCAGGGACACACGGTTCACTTGTATGTCTTCAATTGGATGAAGCAACCAATTGAATTCAATCATTCAATGTCGGTCATGTTTTTCGTTTTCGCGCCGTTCAACCAATGTGATTAACGGTTGAACCGTGTACTTATACCTACTTACTTACAAATAACAAACTTACATATAAGTAACAACATGTTATGAAATCAGCCGATTAAATTATTATTCGCTTTGACATAATCTGACCTATGGAAGTCATACGAGGGGCCGACGCCAACTCGCAGAAGCCCGTTAGACGCTTTCAATGAAATGACGCACCATCTCACGATTATCCCTCTACGCACTATGTAACTGCACCCAAGGATAACCCCTGGTTGGTGTAGGACTATTGCAGGTTATGGAAACAAATATTTGGACTATGGATTTGGGTGGCTAAAGTGGACTGGTTACCTAAAACCATAGAAGGACTATGGCCCCTGTCTGACCAATGTTTATACAATACACGGCTAAAATGGCAGGGGGTGACTTTCACCACAAGGTGCTTGAGGTGCTTGAGGTGCTTGTAGAGGTATTCCACGTCTATCGGGACAATCCCGGAAGTACGGTTAAGATCCTTACCAGCATCTTACTGGAACACTTCCTTCCTCCGAGCACGTTTGCTCTTGTAAATCTCCACTCAAGCTGGCCAATAGAGGGAAGAATGAGGTGGGAGCTGTTTTCCTCGTCAGTTTTCACTCGAGCCGGTCATATCGCTATTTGTTATATTATTGAAATTGAAAAAATGAGATAGGACTTTTAGTCATGTGGGCGACAATGTGACGTCACACTAAATTCAATATGGCGCCCTCTAGAGGACATAAAGTACCTACATAAAGAATTAAAAAAAAAATGTTTTGGGATGGTACCTTGTTGGGTATCAAATGAAAGGGCTTAATTAGCACATTTCAAAAATATACTTATTACTGAAAGAAGCCCCAAAATAATTAAATAAAAAAAAGTTTAAAAACTATAACTCGATTACTGAATATGATGAAACAAGAGAGTACCTTCCCGTGGTCGCATGCTACCATAGCTTATAAGTACATATTATGCTACCACGCGAAGGTACTTTCTTTCTCTATATCTGTAACTGCCCGTGACATCACAGCGGGCCCTATCAGAATACCAGCGCTGCGACCATTTTTTTTTTTTTTTATGTCGCAGCATCATGCTGAGATAGGAGCCTTTTGGCCTCGTATAGGACTTTGTTTCATTTTCCTTTTCTTACTTTTTTTTATATAACTTGGATTTTTATTTTACTGTGTTTACTTTAGTTTGTGATCTTCCTGTACGAGTCGCAATAAATACTTTTTCTTTCTTGTTTCCTCCTTTTTTCAGTGGTAGGGTTTTAGTTTTTATTAAACTTATTTATTTATAACACATCACGCTTGTAATCCCCAAAGGGATAGGCAGAGGTATAGGTACCACACCCATATTTTACCAGCTGTGTTCTAGTCCTATGTAATAAGGGGCGAGCCTATTGCAATCAACCGGGCCCACTGTACTACTGATAATTACCTAATGGAAAAACTCACAAAGAATTTGCCAAATCTGGTAACCAAACCCAGGACCTCACTCTCAGCACTGAGCAGAAGCACTTTCAACCACTCGACCTAAGAATAAATTGTTATATAATTTATATTTTTTCTCTTTCTCAGTACAAATGGAGTCAGCGGCAGAATAACTGTGAACGGTCATACCCGTGATATGAGGGTCTTCAAAAAGCTGAGCACCTACATCATGCAGGACGACTTGTTGCAGCCCAGGCTGACAGTCCAGGAGTCTATGAGGATCGCAGCCGACTTGAAGTTGGGAAAGGAACTGGGAAAAGCTGAGAAGGAACTTATTGTGAGTTTCTTTATAATAATTATCTCCTGCCATTGCGAACTTCAAAACTGTTAGCTCCCATATGACATCAGATGGATCATACTTTTGTTATTGTTTCGAAAATCAGAAAAATTACAGCACTCTTAAAACTTTATCGACCCATAGGCAAATGTATATTATCCATAGGCAAAAGTATAATGTAACTCGTGGCTAAGTAATAACAGCCGCACGGGTCGATCGATCAAGTTAAGCTACACTTGCATCGGTCGGTCCGTGGATGGGTGACCATCTTTATAAGCCGACACCCCCCCTGTGGCTCAGAAAGGGCGTTAATCCGTTGGTCCCGGCTGTCATTCTTGGGTCATTAACACTCTACGGGTCGACAGACTTTGGGGCTCCACAACCCACAGTACAGGTAGGTCGGCAGTCGCTCCATATTAAATACTGCTATTTTTAAGCCCCGACACAAAGCAGAGAGTTGTTATAAGTTGTGTGTATCTGTGTGTCTGTCTGTGCTATCATAGCTCCCAAACGGCTGAACCGGTATTGATTTTTTTTTTGTTTGATAGCTCTTCATATGGTTAGACTGGAAGCCGACTTCAACATAGCTGGGAAAAGGCTAGGCAGATGATGATCAGGCAAATGTATGATTATAATAAACAAAAGACACTTAGCCTGTTGATTTTTTCTAAGATATCAAGCACATTATACAATTTTAATAACACCAAAATAATAATATCAAAGGCCCTAAAATAAAATTGAAGCGGTGTCTCCCTTGTCTCCAATTCATAAATAATGATTACTTGTTCATAATTACCACACCTGCGATTCGCTGATGACATAGTCTTGATGGCGGAGTCGCTGGAGGAGCTAACCCGGATGCTGGAC
Organism: Oligia strigilis; assembly: GCA_951800025.1. Taxonomy (NCBI): domain Eukaryota; kingdom Metazoa; phylum Arthropoda; class Insecta; order Lepidoptera; family Noctuidae; genus Oligia; species Oligia strigilis. The sequence goes on from OX637543.1 coordinate 17,896,559, forward strand.
GGCCTAGCTTCAGCCTCGCGACACATCGGTCTCGGCATGAATCTGGATAAAACCAAAGTCATGATCAATGGCCTCATTGATCCGGGACCGGTCGTCGTGCACGGCCACCCTCTCGAAATTGTTTCCGAATACACTTACCTCGGGCAAATTCTGCAGTTAGGTAAAAACAATTTTGAGAGGGAGGCCAAGAGAAGGATCCAGCTAGGCTGGGCAGCGTTTGGGAAACTACGTCGAGTCTTCTCGTCATCTATACCGCAATGCTTGAAAACGAAAGTTTTCAATCAGTGCGTCCTACCCGTCATGACCTACGGGGCTGAAACGTGGACACTCACGATACGGCTGGTCCACCAGTTCAAAGTCGCTCAGCGAGCTATGGAAAGAGCTATGCTCGGAGTCTCTCTGAAGGATAGGATCCGTAACGAATGCATCCGACAGAGAACGAAAGTTATCGACATAGCTCAAAGAATTAGCAAGCTGAAGTGGCAGTGGGCCGGCCATATCTCGCGAAGAACCGACAACCGCTGGGGTAAACGAGTTCTTGAGTGGAGACCGCGACTCGGCAAACGTAGTGTGGGACGCCCTCCGGCCAGGTGGGATGACGATCTGCGAAAGACTGCAGGCAGATGCTGGATGCGTCAAGCTGAAGACAGGGCGCTATGGCGCTCATTAGGGGAGGCCTATGTCCAGCAGTGGACTGCTATAGGCTGATGATGATGATGATGATGATGAATTACCACCCGGAATTTCAACAAGGGAGTTAAATTAAAGGAAAAGGTATATAAGGAATCAATTATATTGATTGAAACAGGAATATTGTTCGTCTCAGAGGCCTATTGACAGTTTCCGCTTTGAGAGAAATCTTCTCAAGCGAATATTGAAGGGTTTCGACTGTGGGGCCCCTGCAAATATCGTACCTCCCTCTCTTCCGGGAGTAAAGAGATGAAAGGGGTATGATAATGTATAGAGCATTTGGGAATTCAAGTGTGCACAAACAATAGAGTTAGTACCTAAAACAAAAAAAAAACGTTTTCTTTATGATGAATATTTAGTTGTGTGTTTCTATAGAAAACATGAACAGTAGTGGCCCAGTAGTAACAGCCGCAACTTACGAGTTGTAGGTTCGAACCCAGTCGGGCGTTTTACTTTGTGTAAATTATTCCATCACCACTGCTCTCAAAACGGTGAAGGAAAACAACGTAAGGAAACCGGCATGTCCTAGAACCAAAAATTCGAAGACATGTGACATCTACCAACCCGCACTGGGCCCGCGTGGTAGATTATGGCCTGTGTCCCAGCAGTGGGAACCTTATAGGCTAATAATGTATGGGTAAATTATGTATAATGATGATAAAGGAAAATAATGCAAACACGGATGCGACGTAAAATTTCTCTTAATGTCAAATCGAACGTCAGAAGAAGTGATTAAGTACGTGAAAATCATATAGGAAGAGCGAAATGCCATACATTCCCTTTAAACTACTGCCCTTTTAAAATATATAATCGATGAAAGGTAATTTCACTTACATTCCCGTAATTATTATTTATGATATTCTTTATTTATTTTCCTTATAACAATGAGGCGGAAGTTGGAATAATTTATTTATTATTTAAATGTTCCGGCGCCAACGGGTTATATACCTACATAAATACTTATTTTAATACCAATTGTTATTACTCTGAACTGATTGTTCGATTAATGTTTTGATTTATTTAGGTCCTTGTTATTTGTTTATTTCTTCTGTATTTTTCTTTACCCATTTATATTCTTAATAATGAGTAAATATTCGATAGCCGTTTTAAGCAAATGATTATTTAAGACGTCTGATTTTATGATTTAGCAGCCACCATTGTTTGTCAGTTAAATAAAACTAATCGTCCGCGACACTACAGTTCGTGTCAAATAACTTTGCCGCTCTGAAGTTAGGCTCTTAGCTAGCAGCGCCAATCCGCGCCATGCGCGCTGCTGTTGTATTCATAGGATTAACTACTGCGCAGTGATTTGTTGCCTACTTCAGAGCGGCAAAGTTATTTGACGCGAACTGTACTCAAACTTTATACAGTGTGCTCCAAAAGCATTTTTCCACATTTGCTTTGATGCCACATTACGATTTAAAATATAATAATTTATTTTGATAGGTAGTTGAATTAGTCAATAAAAACGTTATAGAGTACAGTTCAAATATTTGATATATAAAAAAAATATATATAAACATTTGTAAAAAAATTATAAATAAAAAAAAAATACAAATATTTATATGTGGCATTCTCAGATATAAATACACCTAGACAATGCAAGAGCAACTTCACGTGCCAGCTTACGTACAAAAATCGTAAGCCGCCACTTTCACGCTCAGTCCTGCTGCTGGGTGCTGCTGGCTGGGTGAGCGTGAGCGCTGGCGCTAGGCCCCGGGGGTGGGGCGTGACGGGTGCCGCACGCGGCGGCGTCTTTCAATCGATTTGATTTCTTATGATGATGACGTCATAAGCTCTATTGCGGTTGCTTGGTTTTCATACAGATCGTGATACTTACGTTATCTAGGTCTATCTCTAGCTGTGGTGGCATCACAGCTGAAGTTGAATAATGATAACTGACTTTTGGAGGGGTCTGTACATGTTACAAACCCAAATTAGTTAACAAGGCGTTCTTTACTAAGCTGCGTCGTGTACGGGAAACCATTACATAGTAGTGCTGTACTGCGACATTCTGGCTACTCATTGGTGATTTGAGTTTTTAACACGTTCATCATCATCATCATCATAATCAGCCTATAATGTTCCCACTGCTAGGACACAGGCCTCCTCTCAGTGAGAAGGAGTGGGCCGTAATCCACCACGCGGGATCCACCACGCGGGCCCAGTGCGGGTTGGTGAATGTCACACGTCTTCGAATTTTTGGTTCTAAGACATGCCGGTTTCCTCACGATATTTTCCTTCACCGTTTAACACGTTATACAGACGCAAAAAAGTGCGTGCGATGGGCCTTGCACGATGTCAAGAGTTACCGTGGCCCTGGCACAGGCAACTGACCACTACGCTTATTAATAGTCTTTTGGTTGCCAGTTTCTTGTCATTACTTGGCAGGAAACAGTGGTTTCCATTTTTTTCATACATTTTATCTATATAAATAAAAAGAAAAGTCCTGACTGACTGATTTACTGCATGACTCATCAACGCCCAGCCCAAACCCTTGGACCTAGAAAGCTGAAATTTTGCACAGAGGTTCCCTATATAATGTAGACAAGGAATAAGGAAGGATTTTTCGAAATTCAACCCCTAAGGGGGTAAATGGGGAGAGGGTGAAATTTCACGCGGACGAAGTCGCGGGCAGGAGCTAGTCCTTCATAGAACAGTCCTGAAGAGTTTTGATCTCGTTTTTTCAGGTGGAAGAGATTCTCCAAACCCTTGGCCTCTGGGAGCACAGAAACACCATGTCTGAGCGTCTGTCTGGTGGTCAACTGAAGCGGCTGTCCGTAGCCTTGGAGCTGGTCAACAACCCACCCATCATCTTCTTGGACGAGCCTACTACGTGAGTTTTACTTATTCATCCTCTTTAATATCAGCACGTTAAACGAACGGAACTTCATGATTTCCTAACTTAATACATCTTTGCAGGCCACACTGACTTAGACTTATCTAAAAAGTCAACCTTACTTAAAGTAAATAAATAAATAAAATAAAGTAAACTAATCTTACTAATCTGCGTTCGCGATTTATTTGCCAAAAATGTAAACAAATATGAATTAATGGGAAAATAACTTTAATTCTACTTCTCATACAGTGGCTCAGTGGTATCGGCCCTGACTTACGAGGTGTAGGTCGTGAGTTAGAACCAGGTTGGAACCCAGGCTGGCACATTACTATGTGTATTTAATTTCATCACCACTGCTCTCAAAACTAAAGTCGTGAGGAAACCGGCATGTCCCAGAACAAAAAATTCGAAGACATATGTGACATATGCCAAACCCGCACTAGACCCACGTAGTGGATTACAGCCCAGTCGCTTTTACAAAGCGAAGGGCAGTATCCCAGCAGTGGAAACATTTTAGGCTGATTATGCAGGCATACCACTTCGGTGTTCTAAACACGACATTGATTCTGTTATTAATAAAAATATTTGAAAATATACTTAAATAAAAATATTTATTATTAATATTAATTATTTTCTGGGTTAAACCAGCAAAAATAAATCAATTAGAATACTTTACTGCCTTCTACAAATTCGGAAGCCCTCACCACCTTTTCAGAGTAGCAAATTAATTAAAAAAATATGTTTAATAAAATTAACCAAGTCCACTTAATAGCACAATCACATAAGAATAAAAACACCTCAATTAATTAACAGTGTTGAGAACAAAAAGGTACTCAAAAACATCCCCTGTTTTTCTACGACGATGAAGTTGGTCTCATTACAAGAGGAGGGTTAAAAAAACAATTAGACACAACCGCTATAACAGGATTAATCCGCACGTTTGAGGAAAAGAATAATCCTCGGATTATACAATGAGTAATTGGTGTCATTATGGCTGCCCTCGTGTGTTCGTGTAATAAAAATTTTCTGCTTTCTTTTGACGAAGGAAAAAGGCTTTATTTAATTTAACCCTAATCTGATAATGACGGACGGGCGAAGAAGTCGAGTGAACAAATGGGATTGTTTGAAAAACACATCAGGTAGCCAACGTGTTTTCCGGCCAAGAAGAACCCTTTTCTATTTCGTATTGCTGATCATCTGTAACATAGTTATGTAAGGTAGTTGGGTAGGACCCAACATCCTTATATATTAGATACAACATTTATGCCCTTACATACGAGTAAAGAGAGGCCCGTGGCTAAATAATAACAGCCGTACAGGTCGATCGATCAGGTTAAGCTACGCTTGCCGCGGTTGATCTGTGGATGGGTGACCATCTTCACATGTACCTTGACCCCTCCGTGCCTCGGAAAGCACGTTAAGCCGTTGTCATTCGTGGATCTTTGACAGTCGTTACGGGTAGTCAGAAGCCCGAAAATCTGACAACCAGTCTTACCAAGGGGAATCGTATTACCCAGTGTGGAGGTAAGATAGGCAGTCGCTCCATGTAAAATACTGGTATTCAGCTGCATCCAGAAAGACTGGAAGCCGACCCCAACATAGTTGGGAAAAGGCTAGGCAGATGGTGACCAAACAAAGAGATTTCCATAGAAATGGCTCAACTAAATGCTCTCAAATAGAAACGATTTAGCTCCTTCTAATCTGTATTCTCTCGGAATTTGAGGTGAACAGAAATCTTTTGAAAACACAAAATCTTTGGAGCAATTCATTAATATCTATTACCTAAAAGGTCTGTTCCAATCGGAAAGCTAAACAGAATTATATAAGTACAATGGGAGGTAATTGGCTTAATCACTAAGTCCCCCCATAACCTTTTATTGTACATTTAACCTGAAGCGTGATTACGGAATCACGGTATTGAAAGAGGCTATTTTGACAAAAATAGCCTGTAGGACCCTGGATACTGATTTGCGGGCCTGACTGTCGGGACTTTTTGAAGTGATCCCTTTTGTGTTGCATTAATTTGGTCCCATTCCTTTGATACTGCTGTTAGAGTATGAACAAAATAACTCATAGACACTGTGCTCGTAATTTTGAAGAATTAAAGCGTGCACTGCAGCGTGTTGAATGGCGATGCGAATTTGATACGATCGTAATTTTGGTATTGAAGTACTTAGGGTTTGCGAGGAAGTTTCAGTTCAGTTGAATAATAACAGCCACACGAGTCGATCGTAGGTTAAGCTACGCTTGCCGTAGGTCGATCCGTGGGTGGGTGACCATCCATTACCTACACATAGATTCCCTCCTTACCTCAGAAAGCACGTTAAGCCGTCGGTCCCGGCTGTCATTAGTAGATCTTTGGCAGTCGTTACGGGTAGTAAGATGCCCAAAAGTCTGTCAATCCGCCTTACCTAGGGGTTTCGTGTTATCCAGCTCCTGAGTTATGGAGGTTAGATGGGCAGTTGCTCCGTGTAAAATATTGATATTCAGCTGCATCCGGTCAGACTAGAAGCCGACCCCAACATAGTTGGGAAAAGACTAGGCAAATTGATTCAGTTCATTTAATCCGCGTACGGAGGAATGCCTTAACCAACTTCTTATTATTAAAAAAATGGGGTGTGGTTGTGTCATAGACACGGCCATATGTTGTACGTCAATACGTTTACGTAACGGGGTTGATCCGATCGGCCGTATTCATTTTTTTACGTTCCCGGCACTGCTTGAATCGATCCTAACGCGTTTTATTCATACCATTCGATTGCTCTTGACAAGCCCTTTCCAACCGTATACGTTTTCTGTATTTTTTTTAACACATTATACTCACTGTAACTATTTTACACTGATGTTTTGTATAAAATCGATAGATTTTGACAAGAGCTGTCGATTGAAACCCAAGCGAATGTCTTAACTTTTCCGAGTCAAAAGTTATACTAAGTAGAAATCTCGATACGCAGCAAAATTACCTCAAAATGGCGGCGCCTCCCCCTCCACCGCGCGCGATGCGTCACAGACCTCACTTAGCGTAATGAATTCTTCGTACCTTTAGCTATCCAATGGTGTAATTGAATTTAGGATGGAGATGATAGATATGAAGCTGCAACACCAAACTGTATCCCCAATTTTGTTATCATTGGTTTTTTTGACTTGCCTCCTACTATGGAAGCAATTTTAAAGACATATTCACGTCAAAACTGTAGGAAGACAGAAGGGTGGTAATTTTTTGAAGCACATAATGCGCAGCCTTCTATAATGCACCTTCATACTCTGAGGTATTCATCTACAATGCACTAATTATTCTTTATTTTGGTACCGCGTGGGATTTACGGTGTCCTGTTTGATTGAGGACCCACGTTTGACCGAGTTCGATAAAACAAAATGAAAGTTCCAAATCATACTTGTATGTATTGGATGTTTTAACCTTAATTTCCTTTGTAATTACAAATTCTTTATTGTATTATTATGATAATATTGAATAATCGAGCAAATCGTCGTGCAATCGTCGGTTTAAAAAAAAAAAAATTATCAAAGTATCAATGTCATATGAACATAATTTACATTATTACAATGGTGTATCACATGAGCAAACGTTATATATTTATGGTTTTACAAACGAGTGATAAAATAACCGACCCATAATTATTATATTATGTACTCTGGACCTATAATAACAAGGCGTGGGCTTAATAATTGGTTGAATTTCTAACAGCTTTTCCAAACTAAAACAGTGAGGCGTCAATTTTATTCCGCGGATCAAAAATATCTGACGTTGGGAAAATTAGCCCTAACCGTAGCTTAAGGCTACGGCTTCCTAGAAAAGCGGTGACCGCACATAACGGCCGCAGTGACAGATGAAATGTGAACGGTGACAGCGGCAAAGATTTAAATTGATACGACCTACCATAACCGCGGCAAAAGATAGTCGCGTTTCTGTTTCGTTTTGACAAAATGGCGCAGTGACTTGACTTGATTGTCATGGAAACGCTGTATAGTTATGTGTGAGCACACTCTTCTCAGTATGAACACTTTTTCGAATGACTAAGTACGGTGACGGCAAATCTAGCGATTTAAATCTTTGGGTTAGACTTTACGGTGTCAAAAACGCTCTCTAGGAAAACACACCAACTTACTTTTATAGATAACTAGCTGCGTATGCGCATAAGTGTCGATCCCGTGAGAATATCGGGATATAAGGTAGCCTATATGTTAATCCAGGGTGTCAGTTACCTCCATACAAAATTTTATCAAAATCGGTCTCGCCGTTTGAGCGAGAAGAAGTAACAAACATATAAACACACACACAATTCTTTTGCCTTTACAATATTAGTGTGATTTTAGTGGCGTCATTCACCAGTAAATTGCGAACACTCTGTGGGTGGTTACTACTACTAGGTCGTTCTACTAGGAAACCGCAGCTTTAGTCAAATAAAATAGTTGTAACGTATAACAAGATTTATGAGTACTATAAATCTACAATCAAAGGGCAGTTTTCGCTTCTGAGGACCATTTCATTATGAACTTCAGATACGTACAACAGTTTCGCCCTTGAACCATGTTGACCTAAGGCCTGCGGCTACTATAAATTATCTTTCAAAGATCATGGTCAAAATAATTACAGTTATGTGACCGAAATTAGCAAGAAATCTAATTAGTACTCATAATTGTATGAGTACGTTGTCCTTGTCCCTTAGTATATGTGTTTCTTGCGTGTGAACTGCTAATGATCCTTTTGTGAGACGTACTCAGTCATACTACTCATAATGCACAGATATAATGCCGTCCATTAATCACGTGATGTTTTGTTTGGCATTTTTTAACCCCCCCTCCCCATTGGTGATACATGGTGAGGTTTGAGACTAGCCAACCCCCCACCCACGCTATATCACGTGTAGTTTTTAGTACCTACAAAGAATCCTAATTTTTTTTTTATATTTATAAAATACAGTTATAGGTATCATCTAATTTTATTATAGAAAATTAAAGACTACAATAATAACGTTTAGAGGTAGATAGAAAAGCGGCAGGTTGTTTTTGACTGACATAAAAATAATTAAAGAAATATAACGAAAAAGATTTTGTACGCGTTTGACGAAAAAATAAATAGACGTGATATATTACTACACCCCCCCCCCCTTGTGATATTTCTTGATTTTATTTTTTTCAAACTAATTTCTTGGTAATGACGGAAAGTAACATTAACTTAAACAGTATCTACATGCATAGAGAACGTTACATAAAACAGGTGTTTTCCTATACCTAATGCTTTAAAATTGTTAAGGCATTGATTGCCCCGCGGTCACCGGTGACCGTGAACAATAGATTTTCTATTGAATTTGTTCTCTGGCAGTTGTTAACGTGTTAAGTATTGTTTTATTATTATTTTTATCTTTGACATATCTCGGGACTCTGGAGTCCTGGACCAAGCGCCGAAGCCAACTTGGAGGCCTTTTAGACAATTTGAATGATGAGGAGGCACCAACTGACGACGATTATCCCTGTATGCGCTATGCAAGTGCACCCAAGAACAACCTAGCTGGTGCTGGACTATTTGTTTAGCTTGTAGGTGTTGGGTAGCTCATGAGGTGCTGGTACGTAGATGCCGAGGAAGATAAATAAAATATGGCAAGTTATAAAAATGTACGTCTGTATTGGACCAGTGTCGCAGATGGAAGGGGCGAGTGTTGCCACTTTTACATGATGGTTTACATTTAATGTTGGTGTTGCAAAATAAGAATTAAAATCTCCAACACTATTGCAGAACATGGAAACAAAATTTATTGGGTTTGGGTTGCTGTTCACGCATGATGTTGTCAACCTGCGCGTTGCTATCACACAAGCTTTAGGCGCTTTTTCTTTGGGGTACCTACTTACGCACCGACTATCAAAATTATCACGTCATCTTCGGACGGCCAGTGAGAGGTCCTCAAGGGAGGTTATCAAAGAAGCACCAATAGGAGCAGTCTACGAAGACTTCCGAGTGCTTCTTCGCGGAACGTTAAAATCGCTCGTTTTTCTTCAATACTAACACATTCAAATCGACCTTGCTCTGTATAGCTTCATTCTAAAACTAAGTTCTGACGAGTCCCTATTATACTCAAAGGCAATAAATCATTTTCTATTCTGACGTCACCAAGAAGTTATCATTTTACACTCAACCACAACCAAACCTAGAAGAGGAAGACGCATAACGCATAAGCAGTGGCTATAGTGGATCGGTTACCTTGAACTATGGAAGGACTGTATCCCCTGCCTGACCAATGAATATCCACAGATAAAATAGCAGAGAGTCACTTACACACTCAATAATGGGCCCCCTGAAACCGTCGCTAGAACATAGTGTTATTCAATATAAAAAAAATATAAAAATGTAAAATTCTTTTGTATAATGTACAATTGTACATGTATGCTAATTAATAGTGCCGTGCCTTCCTATAATTTAGATACATGCGAGATCTATTATTACATACTGCTGTGTAGGTATGTGTTTAGTTGGAATGCCTTTATTTATATAAATAAAACATAGATCAAAGATTACTCGAAAAAAGTGAACAGAAATATTCGTTACTGTTTAACGACGATTGATTTGATTGATTACGATATCATACATATCCCAATATTTTTCATTACTTCATCAGTACATTCATAGAAATGTAAAAATTTCTTATATCTATGGCAATGACCAAAGTCTTGGAAAATACATATTTTCCACAAAGGGAATTGTTTCCGTTAGTTCAATTATAAATTTTATGCTAACTACCAAAGAAAGGGTTCATAATTTAATAAATTAAATTTTGGGCAATCAGCGCTTAATTAAGACCCCTGTCTTTCCCCTGAAGGTTGAAAATTTAAAAATTAAGTGCAGTGACATTGACGGTATCTAATTGCTTGCTACCCTTAAGTCTTCCCTTCAGTCTGAATCATTTTGAAGGATATTGCTAATTTATTGCTTCATAATATGTTTGAAATATGTGTCTGCTCATACAACGTGAATAACGCAATTACCCCGCTGTCATCAAACGTCAATTTTATTTCCCGAATAAAAGTTATCTGACGATGGTAAAATCAGCCAAGAATTATAATGGATTTTATAACAATGAATTAAATACAGGTTGGCAGGGACATTGATGTGCAACCTGTTATAAGGGGTACGTATCAAAATCCCGAAGATTCATAATACCGATGATTGAAATACCGACGTCCAAAAGACCGAAATTCAAAATATCGAAAGTTTTAAATGCCGATAGTCGTTATATCGAAACCACAAAATACCGATGTTCAAATGCCCGAAAGGACGAAATCCCGAATGGACGAAATATCGATGGATGAAATCCCAAACGCGCAAGGCGACGTATGATGCAAGAGCGAGCGAAGGGCACCCCGAGGTTCGGTTTTGTTAGATTACTTTGAACTCTTTACACAGAAATAGGGGCCCCGCGAAGCGGGCCTCCGTCGACATAGGATGCAAGAGCGAGCGAAGGGCACCCCGAGGTTAGGTTTGGTTAAGTTACTTTAAACCCTTTACACGGAAATAGGGGCCCCGCGAAGCGGGGCTCCGTCGACATAGACGGCGGAGCCCCCCGCCGGGCGGCGACGGTATTTTCGCTTTTGCATCCTATTTCGACGGAGCCCCGCTTCGCGGGGCCCCTATTTCTGTGTAAAGGGTTTAAAGTAACCTAACAAAACCGAACCTCGGGGTGCCCTTCGCTCGCTTTTTTTTGAGAAAGTTGATCCTTATGATGAACCTAACCTCCGACTACGCTTTTTAGGCAACTTTTAAGTGTTTTGAGGTTAGGTTTACAAAAAATAATTTTTCTCGGAAACGGTGGCAATTTCGGGATTTAGAACTTCGGGATTTTAAACATCGGCTTTTTAAACTTTCGGGCATATGAACTTTCGGGATTTTAAACTTTCGACCAAACAACCATTCGACGTTTCTATTTTCGGAATTTCATCCATCGGTATTGTAAAATTCGGTCTTTTAAAATTCGGGATTTTGATACGTACCCGTTATAAGGGCTCTGCACATGATTCTGAATACGCAGCGTTGAAATTTTTCGTCGGTTATTAAAAAACGATTTATTCCGGACTGATCCTCTGAACCCCGCCTCCACCCCTCCCCCCTCCTCCTTGATCCCATGCTAGTTTGTCTTCTATTTTAATCTCTCACAAAGAGTAACCTAGATAAAGTGGATAAGACCACTTTATCTAGGTTACTCTTTTTGCTGTTAAATACAGTCGAGAGAAAATATTTCCATACATTTTGACAGCAGGTATTGCACTTTTCTATGATATAGCTGGTTTTTCTTTTGTTAACCGACCAAAAACTTCTACGCCAGGGGTCTGGACTGATATGTAGGTATTTATGTGACCCGATTTGAAAATTGACGAAGGTATTATGACTGTACTAGCAAACCTACCTTAGTATTCCCATGAATATAAAATCAAGAACAAAAAAAAAAAAAAAAAACAAAAAAAAAAATGAAGAACATTTTCTAAAAGGTTTCGTATCAATTGAGTCAGATGATCTTCATTGATTTCGAAACCAAAAATTAGATGCTAAGAGGATTATGTTTGGAACTGTTCCATATCCATTTCATTAACCGTTGTTACCAATTTCCGGTGAATTTGTGAGTTATTGTAACTACTACTTGTACACCAAACAGTGCTAGACTGTATTGACATTTCATTTACTCAATTATGTAAATGAAATGGCTAGAATGTTTGGTGAAACGAAGTAAATTTTCATTTTCATTCCTTCTGTTTATCTTCTCTCTGTTGTACCTACTTATATATATGTCGCAGCCAACTGGTTAAATTAGCCGTTTAGTTAACCGCCTGGCTTTTAAAAGTAGTGCTCGCCTCGTTTCGCTCTCTTTGTTCACACATTATTGATCACATTTCTAACCTCACCTAACCCATCTGGTCGAGGTGCCCTGGCTATACTGTGACCAATTCGGCTGTCGCGTGATTGGTTACAGTTCCAACCTGAACTATAATATTTAATATAATTCAGGCCGTTATTTGAATGGACGCCGTTTAGTTAAAAGGCTAGGCAGTTAACTAAACGGCTAATTAAACCAGTTGGCTGCGACATTATTATAAACTAATAATAAAGCTGAAGAGTTTGTTTGTGTTTTTGTTTGTTTAAACGCGCTAATCTCTGAAACTACCAGTTGGATTGGAAAACTTATTCTTGCATTTAATAACTAAATTCTTGAGGAAGGCTATAGGTTATATTTAACACCACGGTAGGACCCCAAGGGGCCGAGCAAAAATAAACGAAGTCAGAAATAACGCTGAGGGAAAACGAAGCAATAGCGAGGACAGCCGATGCGATGCGACGGGATGGGGATTAAGAAATTTCACGCGGACGAAGTCGCGGGCAGAAACTGGTAAATAAATATTTGTGCTTCTTGTTACTGACTTGTCCACCAAAACGTCAAAAAATTTATTTGTATGTACAGTCAACAAAAGAGATAAGTATGCAGGATCGTCGGATAAAGTGAGCTGTTTGTTTTCTATCATCATCATCATCATTTCAGCCGAAAGACGTCCACTGCTGGACATAGGCCTCCCCCAAGCACTTCCACTTCTATTACTAAAATAAAATTTTATTCGAGAACATCCATCGGTTTCTTACTAAACTTCAACTATATGCGACGATCCTGCATACTTATCTCTTTTGTTGACTGTACATGAGGCAAATTTCAAGACTGAACTTTAACTGAACTGACCCACAAAGTGGCCTTGTTTTCGTAATTAAGTATACCAATTCCATAGCTTTTACATCATTTCCAAATTCAGAAACTCAAAAATTACTTATCTCCCCCGTTCCGGTTCTCATTAAATTGTGTAAAGGGCTTTAAATTTAACGGTATTTAACTCTAAAGGGTCATAACTCAATTTCATTTGTTTAGGTGCGTCAACAAACCATCAAATTTTGTGTTAATAAAACAATTGTAATTTATTAGTGTAAGGATCTACTATTCTGCCTTATCGTTCATAATGTCGTAATTTGGTTTACATTTTGGATCTATGTAATAATAGCCTCCCCGACCGTTTTTGCGACTAGAATCATTTCTATTTAGTTTTTTTGACGTTCAAAAGTGCCTTTAATGTGCCTATTTGAAATAAATGATTTGACTTTGACTTTTTCGGTCACGGTGGCCAATCTCAACGGAGATAGCCAGGTACGCAGGAGATATTATAGTGCACAAGTGTGTACACAAACACAGGAGCACTCTCTGTTCCTTTACTCTCATAGTCCGATGGGACGGCAATCCGGCACGACCGGGGAGAGTTCAGGCGCAGGACCAACGGCTTTACGTGCTTTCCGAGGCACGGGGGTATTAAACCGCCAACTTCCAAACTTCGGACTGTTACTAAGAAATTCCTAATGGAAAACCTAATAACGCTTTGTCCGACCCGGGAATTGAACCCAGGAACCCACGCTTAGCGGTCGCGCTTGCAACCACGAGTCGGGGGTTCTATGTAGGTACAAGGTGCTAAATTGATCACCTATTACTAGAGTGAGTCTACTCGCGACGTTTGACTTCAAGATTCTAGCCCTGCCAGTACTTTTCGGTGTAATGATAGAAATTATTTACTTTGGAAAACACGGACAGCACACTTTTTAGACGCCTGAAATAAATGTCCAGATAGCGGCAAACGATTATTTCCGATTTCGGCCGCGCGCGCAGACTTATATTGCGGGTACTCTCCAGTCCATTCACAGTTATTTTACCTCTGACAGCAGCATCCCAACTACAACCTTATTGTAACGTTAATAAAGGTCACTTTGATTTTGACAGTAATGCGACATAATCAGCCTAAAATATTAACACTGTTGGGAAACAGGCCTCCTCTCCTCGAGAGGGAATTGGCTATAATGTACCACGCGGGCCCATTGTGTCTTTCTGTGAAATGTCTTAAAATTTTTGGTTCTAGGACATGCCGGTTTCCTCGCGATGTTTTCCTTCACCGTTTTGAGAGCAATGGTGACGAAATTATTTACACAAAGTAAAGCGCCTGCCTGGGTGAACCCACGACCTATAAACTCGTGAGTTGGGGCCATCACCACTGCTCTCAGTAATGCAAATTGGTAAAATAACTGTGAAACGACTATACGACTATTTACTTACTTCCTTTAAAAAATGTGCGTTTGTTTTGAAAGACTTGAAGAACAGAACGAAAAAGTACAGATAATACGGCAACATAATCTACAGCTAATGATATAATTATAATATTAATAATACAATTTAAATATACGTTACAAGGCTGACTAACTCATAGTTCGCTGCGAAATCAATGAGGCTTTCGTTTGATTTAGATAGAGGGATATAAAAAAGGTATTATATCTCATCATCTACCTATCCTTTTCCGAACAATGTTGGGGTCGGCTTCCAATCTAACTAGGGTTGCAGAATACTAATATTTTACGTGGAGCGAGTGCCTACATGACCTCAAATTTTCGGGCTTCTGACTACCCGTATTGGCTGTCAAAGATCTACACATGACAGCTAGCACCAACGGGTCAACGTGCTTTCCGATCTTAGAGGAAAGTAATATATGTTTCCAAGGCATGGAGGGATCTCGGCATGTAATAGATGACCGACCTGGGAAAGCATATCTTAACCAGGAAGAACGGCCCGTGCGGCTGTTATTACTTAGCCACGAGCTAAACAATGTTTATTTTTTCAGAGGCCTGGACATCGTCTCAATCCGTCAGCTGGTTGTCCTACTTCGTCTCCTGTCTCGTCAAGGCAGGACCATTGTGTGTACGGTCCATCAACCATCAGCGTCACTCTTCACTCTCTTCGACAGGATATTCGTATTGGCAAGAGGAATGTGCTGTTATCAGGTAATTAACCTTGTTCAATAGGGGTTTGTTTTTTGAAGTAGTCCTTTGTAATATTATTTATTTATTTAACCATTTATGTGCACACATATATAAACAGAAAAGTAAAACAGAACAGAAAAATAGGTACAAAGGTGATGCTTATTTCATAAGAAATCTCTTCCAGCATACCTGCGATAGGACAATTAATAGAGAAATGTAGACAGCGTGTGAAAGAGTAAAGGAGACAAAAATAATACATGAAATCTAAAAACAATTCACTTATAATAATAATATTCATTCATCACTCATGAATTTTTTTTTTCATTTTCATTTTTTTTTATATTATTTTTTCTTATACTAATATTCTCAGGGGAGCCTTCGGAAAGTCGTTTAATACAACGTTTAACTTAACGCCAAAGAAGTTTAACTTGAAGGACAGTTTAAGTAAAGGTTGAGGACCTTTCTAGTTCTGAATACAAGCAAACATTGATTTATTTATTTCAGGAAAAACAAACAGTAGCACAATATGAAACAGTCATAAAATCTTAAATATAACATTTAAAACAATTATGCGACCCACTACGCTCTCCACAGACTACAATTTAAAGTACTTAAAACTAGCTAGTAACACAGATACATTACTTACTAGCTTCTGCCCGCGACTTCGTACGCGGATCCTGTTGGTTATCCTGTTGTTATGTTGGTCCTGATCTTCGATTTTGACGACCCCGTTGTCGCTGACAACGGGGTCGTCAAAATCGAAGATCTGAAACGTCTGATGTCGAATTCTAAGAGCCCGGGGACGGGAAAACAGCGTGATGCGCGAGACAATTCGAGACGTTTCAGATCTTTCATTTTTGTAAGTCAACAGGAAATGCCCATCAGACTAAACAAGTTTTGCTAAGGCGGGTTTTAGAGTGGCACTGACCGCACGCTGATGGTCAGCGCTGATGGGTCGATATGCTATGTAGTAAGGTAGCGTTTCTGAGTAATGCTGACCGCTCAGCGCTGACGGCTCATACGTTTCGCTGTCCGCGTCGACGATCAGCGTGCGGTCAGCGCGACTCTAAAACCAGCCTAAGACGTCATTCCTATATGTTATAGTGTCGCTGGACTTTGAAGTTCCACAACAGGTGTTCCAGATCTTCAAATTTATTCCCACAGCAGAAAATGCTCTTCACGTGGAATATTTTTTGCTATGGCACCATTTTTATATCTCTTATACTTTAGCTGATCTATTGCGGTTCTGCATCAGGTGTTCCATTTTCCAAAATAAATTAGTGATAGTTTGTTGATTTACAGAAACACTCAAAAGATGCGTCTCATACTGTACTAAAGCTTAGATCCCTCAAAAACTATTTGGCTAAGTAAACTCAAAATTTGAAAGTTATGTAGTTAATTTACTGGTAAGAGACGTCAGGTTATTATGGAAATTTAGGAGACGTCGAATAACAGAAGTGTTATAATTTACTGTAACACTTCTGTGTAAACAACATTCGTTGTTTTTCCCTCGGTCTCATTCAATATGTAAATACAGCGAGTCAGGACTGGTGACGCGGGAGCAAGCGACGTACAGTTGTCCGTGTGAGATGCAGCTCGTCCTGAGGTCGACACCCGTAGCCTTCAGTGTCTGCCCCTGTGACTTATTTATTGTCATTGCGAAGCACACGCTCACAGGAAACTGCACGCGCTTGAATTGAAAGGGGTAATTGTGGCCGGGTGTCACCATTGCCAGGATCACCCAGAAGACACGATGGAGCACACGATGGAGGTCTGCCCCGCTTGGGCGGAGCACCGCCGTGTCCTCGTAGAGGCAATCGGCAGCGGCGGCGACCTCTCGCGTCCGGCCCTGGTGCAAGCCATGGTCCGGGGCGAGAGGGAGTGGGAGGCAGTCACCTCCTTCTGCGAAGCAGTCATGCTAGCGAAGGAGGTGGCGGGACGGATGAGGGAGAGAGCCTCCCGTCCCAGCCGCCGCAGGAGACGCTCCGGGCGTCGGGAGCCACGGGACGACTCCCGGCCACCGTAGGCGCGGGCCTGCGGGCCCGTGCCGGACGGCGCGTACGTGTTCTACGCGCGCCTCAAAGAGATGTCAGCATCGAGGAGGGGCCCCATAGGGCCGAAGCCTGCCGGGTCAGCGGGATTGTCCGAAAGGGTTACCGCTAGCCCGGAACATAAAGGGCTAAGGAAGGAACACGGGTGGGTTTTAGTCAGTAAGAGTCTGACACTCCCTTCCGCTCCACCCAGAGCGGGAGGGGTCATTTGATGACTTCCTATCCGAAAAAAAAGGGGTAATTGTGGGGAATCGGTGGTATACGTGGTATAAACACTGTCTCGCCGACACCACAACCCGTTAGAATTTCCGCCTCAATGATATTTCTCTGGTGTGAGCTGGTAGTTCACTTGCACTGAGGAAATTGAGAAATTCTACAGGGTAATGTGTAGCGTCATCTTGGTCGACAACAGTGTTTATTGAAGTGTAGATCACTTCATTTCCCTCAAATTCCGCGAAAATGCATTCATGGATCGCTGAAGGTTGGTCGTTTCTGGGTGTTAAAATGGCTCGTTCACACACCCAAGAATTATCTTGGTGCGGTATCCTATTGATGTCCCCGTACACCAGGCGTGTCAAATCTTCTAAGGTGGACACCACTCTCCCAAGTATCTCAGGTAGAACCACCTGGCCACCGTCTACTGGTAGCGTTCCCTCACCCAATTTTAAGAGAACATCAGAAAATTCTTGGGCGTGTACATTCCCGTCAAGCTGTGCTCTCATATTCATCGTTAAGCGCAACCTATGAATATGTGGCCATAAGAAAGAGCATTTCAACAAAGCATTCACCTCATCAGCCCTAGTTCCTCGCGTCACCACAGGCAGCGTTTGTCGGAAATCGCCGCTTAACAGAACTGTAACGCCACCCATCATTTGCTGGTTCCTGCGGATGTCCTGCAAAGTGCTGTTTACCGCCTCTACGGTTTTTTGTTCGCCATAGTGCATTAATCCCACACGATTAAAGAGCAATCTTTGAGCACGCGCCCTTTGTCGCTGTTGCTGTTGCGTTTGGAGTGTCAACTCCACAAACAACAAATGTGCTTGGTAAGATATAACTTAGAACCAAAAGTTTGACTTGACTTTATGATAGTGTAGCTTATTGTACCACCAATCAATCTGTTTAGTAACATTGGTGTGAAACTTCCCATACAATTAGATAGGACATGTATAGTTCTCAGATTTCATAACAGTATCGTTCCTAATGAACATAAAAAATGCAAAAATTAAAAAAAAAGTATTTTACGATTAAAAATAAATAATAATGCGGGATTTGAACTCGCACCATTTAGTGCGGTAAACGGTCGCCTGACCATACCGCTAAATTCCCTGTTGACATATTGTTGAAATAGCTGTTCCCTTGCAATTTATAATATTACTGCCCCGCTCCTTTATAAAAATAGCGTGATTGTTATGTTTCCAGGGTTAATTTTTTATTAACTAAATAAATAACATGTCATTTTGGGCATTCAATTATTTTGTGCATTCAATTACGAACCAAAACCTTTTAAAATCAATATTGCTTACCTCCCATAACATACGGCGTGATAATATGTAGCCTAAAGCCTTCCTTGGTTTACAAAGAACATTTTTGCTGAATTTCAATTCAATCTGTCCAGTAGTTTTGGCGTGAAGCCTTACCATACACACAGACAAACAGACAAAAATTCTAAAAAGTCACTTTTTGTCATCAGTTACGTTTTTCTAACAAAAGCCACTTATTTTTTCTCGAAAATTCTCAATGTACAGTTTTTCTTTCGTTACTGTTTTATTATATGTATAGATAAAACAGTCATTGTCCTAGAACTCATACCTATCTGGATTTTAAAATTTATAAAAAAAAATATATAAAGTAAATTTGTGTGCGTACATTATTAAAAATTACGTTATTATACAAGGTGTAACAGAAAAAAACTAGATGTATGATTTTGTATATAGAACGCGCACGCAAGAAAAGTGCGAGGCCGCATCTCCCAACTAGCAATTCATCATCTGCCTAGCCTTTTCCCAACTATGTTGGGGTCAGCTTCCAGTCTAACCGGATGCAGCTGAATACCAGTATTTTACATGGAGCGACTGCCTATCTGACCTCTACAACCCAGTTACTGGGTAATACGATACCCCTTGGTAAGACTGGTTGTCAGACTTTTGGGCTACCCGCTACCCGTAACGACTGTCAAAGATCCAAGAATGACAGCCGGGACCAACGGCTTAACGTGCTTTCCGAGGCACGGAGGCGTCTCGTTATGTAAAGATGGTCACCCATCCAAGGACCAACCGCTGTAAGCGTAGCTTGACCTGATCAACTATAACGCCTTCCAGCCGACTGGCAGGGTCGCCATGCGATGTAGGGGGAAGGGGTTAGGTAAACAACGTGATGTGTAGTTCTCCAAGAGTCAACCCACAACTGACTGCTCTTGTACCTTTAATTGGTAACGTATATATACATAGCTTGTATGTGACAATATGCAGATACTAAGACTACTAACACAGCATCTCTATCTTAACTATGTGCTATACGTGATGTACGTGCCTTCACACCACAGATCGACCTGTGCGGCTGTTACTATTTAGCCACGGGCCCCTCCCCAGATCCTTCTGTATACCAAATGTATGAACGTAAAAGAAGCAAAAGGGATATGTTAGGATCGTAACAGGGGCAAGGGGCATCGTAAATTCTGTAGTTTCTGCTTACCCCGGGAAAAGTATATTATGTATTAAGTAGATTACAAAAATCACAGTATTTTTTATCACGCGCACGATATGCATACAAATAGCCGTTTCACAACCAAACTTAGATTGTCTCTCAAACTAATTATCTAACTTCCTACCAGGAAAGATGTCAATCACTCCAAAGTTTCCTGAAACCCAAATCAAATGGTTTATTCATTAAATCGTCGCGTTTTGATTTACGTCACCAATTTAATTGGTTTGTCCTCACTTTTAATAGGTTTGTGTTTGAGTTTTGTGATATTTCTGAAGACTTGTTGAGTTTAAAGTATTTGCTTAATAAAAATCTGAAATTTAATTATCCGGAAAAGAACTCGGGTTATTTTTCGGATAATTAACTTTTATTAATAACTGATTTTGAAATCGGGTTAACGACATAGCTTGCAGCGTAAACAAGCTGAAGTGGCAGTGAGCTGGCTATGTTTGTCGAAAGACCGATGGTTGGTGGAGAGGTAATAATAATAATAATAATATAATAATATTCCACAACTATCACACAACGCCGTCTAGTCTCAAGCTAAGCAGAGCTTGTGTTATGAGTACTAGACAACTGATAAACATACTTATATATTTCTAAATACATACATATATAGATAAATTACACCCAGACACAGAACAAATGATCATGCTCATCACACAAACATTTGTCCTGGGTGGGAATCGAACCCACGACCTCCGGCATAGCAGTCATAGTCACTGACCACTAGACCAACAAGCCAGGTAGGTATATCGTCCGGAACACGTTGTATATTCTCTTTGGTCCGAAGTGACATTTCGAGAATTTTACATTATGCGATTTGCTAATGCGACGTTTTGCGATGTGGCGTTTTCAGAATATGACAATTTGAGAATATGACATTTTGCGAAATTCCAATAGGTATGTCATTTTGCGAATGTGGCATTGTGCGCCACAGAGTACATTTTGATAGTTGTGCGCCGAATCCGAGCAGACGAGTCCTGTAGTAATACCGCGTAGGTATCGGCAAGCGTAATGTAGATGCCCCAAGTTAGATGGACCGACGTCCTTGAAAATGTGGCTGGAACAGACTGGATGCAGATGGCGGAGGACAGAGTGTTTGGGCGCAGCCTGGGAGAGGCCTAAGTATGTTCAGCAGTGGACTACGATAGGCTGAGTTGATTTGCTTAGTAAATGGCATCCTAATTTATTGTGTAATCGAAAAAACACTATCACTTGAAAAACATTACTTGCTGAATGCTTGCTTTTAAATCTTACATTATTGCTAGAATTGGCCCGTGCTTTGGCCTGGACGCGTGGAGGTCGTCAAAAAGTATCCTATGTCCAAACTGAGGTCATGGAATACCTGTGTTCCAAATTCCATCCAAATCCGTTTAGCCGTTTTTGAGTGATTGAGTAACAAACATCTAAACGTACAAATTTTTACATTTATAGTAGGATTAGTATTATACCAGCTGATACCCAGATAATCTGAACTTTTTTAAGCAAAAACTTTTAAATTCATTAAAATTTTCTTTGTAATCATTAGAATTCACAGGAGAGCTTGGTACACCTGATACCAGCCATTTTGTAAATTAAAAGCCCTATAGTTTTTTATTAGATTAATATTTTTACTACTTAGGCACTTTTAGTCATAATTTCTTTTCTGATTCGTTTTATCCTTAGACGGAGTAGGTTTTACATTTACGTCATTTTAATTCAGATAATTTAAAATTTTTATCTGATTTTTTTTATTTTATTTAGTAATTTCTACTTAAGTTTTTTGAAGCTATTTATTTCCAATTATTGTAAATATTGCGCAAAATAAAAACCATTTTAACAAAATTGAACATACGGTCAAGCGCTGACTAAAGGCAGAAACGTAATTAGTAATAGTTGGCTCGATAAAAAAATCGCAAAAATGACACTAAATCGATATTTCGAACGGATTTCTTAGTAAAAAATTATATTACGAAACCATCTAAGTAATATATCAAAAGATAGGTTTAAATATTTTCTAGCGCTGGGTACGGAAGATTTTTATATAAGTGCGGCCAGTGCCTGCGAGAGAGAGATGCCTCGATACGTAAAAAAAAACAAAAAATACAAAAAAAAAAACGCAAATAAAATACTTTGACTTTGACGTATCATTCCTACACACCGCACTAATTTCAAATTCACGCATTTGTGAAAATAAGAGAAGTAGGAACAATCGTTATGCCTGTTATCCCTGAAGGGTTAGGCAGAGATATACCTTCAGAAGGAGAACCTTAAGAAGTACATAGTTATCTACATGAAATACCACCTAGAAATCCTACGTTGTTTTTTCCAATGATTGTACAATAATAGCGAAAATAAAAAATCCCTTCACTGCATTGAATAAAAACGTATAATGTTTAGGAAAAACCAAACTTTAAATATAAAAATAATCCAAATCGGTCCAGTCATCTTCGAGTAATCGGGGAACATACAAAAAAAAAAAGGTTCCGACGAATTGAGAACCTCCTCCTTTTTGAAGTCGGTTAAAAATTAAAAAAAAATCGAAATAAAAAACATTAATAGTTACTAAACAATATTGCGGCTGTCGAAATAATAGCTAGACGAAAAATCTGTTCATTCAAAGAGTGTATCAATTTCAGAGTATCTTTTAGAAAAAAAAATTATAACGAATTTCACTAACTAGCGAATCGATTGCAATTACAAAAGCGCCCTTTTTGACTGGCTGTACGCCTACGACAAATAAAACATGGTATCACACCAGAGAAAAAGGGCAATGATTTTCATATATAAGTCAACGGAAAAAGGGGAAAGGTTCGCCCCAGCCCGATCACTCAAACTCAAACTCAAACTCAAACTCAAATCATTTATTTCAATTAAACCTTGTACAGGCACTTTTGAATTGTCAAAATTAAATAGTCTGTCAGTTAGTCAGAAAGTTGAAGCTAGTTGCCCCATTGACGTAATATACAGAAGTAACTCTATATATTACGTCCATGAGTTGCCCATTCCAAAGCGTAGATCTCTATGGAGAAGAACGGGCAAGAAACTCCATGGACACTCTTTTAAATCAAGATATTACAAAATCCTGGGTACATTATTCTTGTTGCTTCTATATGTGAGAACAATGTAAAAAAGACAGAAATGAAGAAACAATTCAAGACATAAGATTAAAAATAAGCCTTGGCAGTTAAGAGATGACCAGTCTCAACCGACGGCGCCCGTTCACGAACATGACGCGTGGATCAGCACCATCCAGCTCAACCATTTTGTAGGGAACCGAATGATCCAACACACGCGCCACCATCGGTGAGACATTTAAGTGAGCATGACACGTTCTCAACTGCCATGCTATTTCAAGTCAACATCAAAAAATCATAATAAACGGAAACATGGTTCTTACATTTACAAAATTAAAAAAAATGCTTCTAAATTATACAAAACTACAGTTTGCAATTTAAGAGGTAAATAGAATTTTATTACCTACCAAACAGGAAGAGATATTTAATATTGAAGTATTCAACAATTAAAACTTGATTGAATAAATTAAAAAAATTGAAAAAAGTTATGTTCGTAATGTCAGAAACACAAAAAAAAGAAAAAGGGAAGCACCTCTTCCAAATATTGAAATTAACTACAAAGATAGTCTTACAATCTTCAGCAGCTCCAACAATACTTTCAAGTGTCAATCAATTAGTTGTGGTTGTGGAGCAGGACCAGCATTGAGCCAGGCATTTTTATCAGTGATGTAATCCCCTAACTTATAATATGCCTGACTGCATAGTGTGCGTTTTATACAAGACTTGAATTTTGTCTCATTCAGTTGAAGAATGTGGGGAGGTATTTTATTATAACATTTTAAACAGTACCCCATAAAAGATGAATCTACTTTAGCCAGTCTGAAACCTGGTTGAACTAATAGGTCCCTATTTCTAGTACTATAATTATTACACTATGTATGGCAAGCCGATCCCTTGGGATAAGCAAGCCAAATACTTAGGGGTCTTGATAGGCTCCACTCCTTACTGACTTCCCGCAGCAAATTGTCACTCAAGTGCAAATTGCGCCTCTATACCGCGGTCATCCGTCCCATCATGTCATATGCTTGCGTAGTCTTCGCACACGCCAACCCTCGTCATCTGCATAAAATGTAGACCCTCCAAAACCGTTTCCTCAGAAAAGTCACGGGAGCCCCCTTCTATGTCCGAAACGCGAACCTTCACGTAGGTCTCAGACTTCCCACCGTCCGTCCATCAGTTCATGAAACGCCTCTCTAAGCGCTTGTTTGATTCTGCCATTAAGCACCCCAATCCCCTGATTGCGGCGGCCTCCCGATACACTCCCTCCCGTATAAGTAGCATTCGCCGACCAAGGCATACCCTCACCGCCCCCGGTGACGCCACTACCCTCCTCCAGGATAGTAGAAAGACCACCAGCACACTTAGAAAACACAAGACCCGTCAGCCGTCCTTCCGCCCTCGCCGTCGAGGCCCATCGGGACGCCCCGTACCATGTCCGCCCCGACCCTTGCTCGAGCCAGCCCGCGCCGCTGAGCCTGTAGTTTTAAATTCGTCCCCAAAAAATAATAATAATTCTGATCCAGCCTGTCCCTTGCTGCTCTCTCCCAGCGATGCCCTAAGCCGAGGTCCGTACCCCACAGGGGGTGCCCTTAGCGTGTAGTCGCTTAGTTTTTTAAGTTTATTTATGCCCTGGCTGTGGAAAGCCCGGTTAAGCAGTCGACAACCCCTAAGGTTGAACTGTGAGATGCCATTGTTATAAAAAAAAAGGGAAAGGTTCGCTGAGGGAGAATAAGGCCGGAAATTAGAAATACGTACCTTTGAAGAATTCCTTTTACCAGTCAGTGTGGTTCACTTATGATACGAAGCTGAAAAACAAGACTTCAGACATCGCACGGTGGCGGGGATCAGTGCATGCTTAAACATTAGCAACAATTTAAGTAACTCATTGACTTAATTTTGATCATTTGAAAATATATTTGCTTGTCATATTAAAAATACGAATTCCATTTAAGAGCGTTTACGCCGTACTGCATTTCATACAAACTTTCAAGCAATTATTTTTCGTAATGAATGAACCGATTTTAATGAAACTTCATACGCATAAGCAGGATACAAAGGTCTAAAAAGTTAGTAGAAAACATTTTTGAGAAATAGTGTTACAGCCAAATTAGACCGATTTTTAATTTTCCATATAAACAGAGATTTCCAGTTATCTTTTTTTA
Source organism: Oligia strigilis (assembly GCA_951800025.1). Taxonomy (NCBI): domain Eukaryota; kingdom Metazoa; phylum Arthropoda; class Insecta; order Lepidoptera; family Noctuidae; genus Oligia; species Oligia strigilis. Next base: position 17,921,896 of record OX637543.1, read on the forward strand.
AATAAGATATTTCGAAAATGTTCTCTACTAACTTTTTAGACCTTCGTATCCTGCTTATGCGTATGAAGTTTCATTAAAATCGGTTCATTCATTTCGAAAAATAAGGGCTTGAAAGTTTGTATGAAATGCCGTACGGCGTAAACGCTCTTAAAAAACATTAATGACCAGTCATTATTTGGAAAAAAAGGTATTAACCTAAGAGGTGAAGTTTTATCCATAGAGGTAACATGAGACAATAATAGAATAATAATAATCCATTTTAGACACATCCCCTTACAAAAGTTCCAACAACTTCCTTACAAAAAAGTCTTACATGATAGGTACACGTGTGCAAAACCCTCAGTATCAAATAAAGACGAAACAAACTAAAACCATTGACGTACTTTCACTATCGATACGAAAATAAAATATGAATATTACTATACCTACAAAAGTTTGAAGAGTTCGAGAGGATCTTTCTCGAAGAACTGATATATTCACAACTGATATTTAAGAGGGAAAACTTCCGAAACACGTCATGTTATATCTTTCTCATGAAGTTTATAAGCTGTTTATGAGGTACTGATTTGGTATCGGCTTCCTTTTCAAAGTTATTTATAAATACGTTCGAAGTTATTCTTTTTATTGCTAAGGCACTGTTTGATAACTAAATTTATTCCGATAATACAACACTTGCAGAATATAGGTTAAAATTACTTACACATACGTAAACTCACACGTTCTTTCCATAATAATTATTAATAATCTGTGTTCCCTCCCACATTTAACCCGTCTGCCTTCAAAGCAAGAGTGAACAGGCATCTTCTGGGCACGCTCGTTCTATCATAGACCTCATCTATCGCTTACCATCAGGCATGATCGGGGTCAAGAGCGGGCCCATTTAGTAAAAAAAAAAAATATACCATAGAAATAATTGTATTATTTACTAGCTTCTGTAGCAGTGGTGCCCCAGTGGTAACAGCTGTGACTTAAGAATTATAGATCGTTGGGTCGAACTTAGACAGGTGCTTCACTTTATGTAAATTACTTTATCACCACTGCTCTCAAAATGGTGAAGGAAAACATCGTGAGGAAACAGGCATGTCCTAGAACAAAAAAATCGAATACATGTCATGTGACATCTACCAACCCGCACTGCGCCCGCGTGGTTGATTACGGCCCGCACCCTCTCACCGAGAGGAGGCCTGTGTGCTGGGACACAGGCCTCCTCTGGGATGGGAACATTATAGGTGATTGGGGAAAAAACATCCAAACCTTTTTATTATTAGTAGTATAGGATTATTTATTTTATTTATTGTAGGTTTATTTGCTGTTCCCTACATTTTGACGAGTTATACGAACATAGGGAACAGCAGATTTTTTTTTCGCGATTTCAGGTTTGGTCCCATAGTAAAAGTTGTTCATAATGATGAGTACAATGATCGCTTAAGAGGTTGTCAATGTTTTACCAATAACCCTGTTTAAAGGAATTATTTTTAAAGTTTGTTGAATTGGTTTATTAAATGATCCAAATCCTTTCTAATCACATCGTTGTCTCCCGCCCTTGTCCCATTTTACCTGGGGTTGGCGCAACACGTTTTTTTCTTTCATTCTCTCCAGTCAACCTTCACGCTATCATCCTACTTCTCTTTCATAGCATTCCTCACACAATCCGTCTATCTTTTTTCTTTGGCCTTCCTCTCCCTCTCCATCCATTATCATTTTATATTCATCACACTATTAGTCACATGCGTTTTCTCCCTCATCATAATTATGCCCATACCAAGCCAAACGATTTTCTTTCAGCTTTTCTGTCACTGGCGCTACTTTCAAACTTTCTCTTGTATAGCATATGCGGTCAAAATGTATGGAACAACCATTTCCGCCAAGGGTTCCGTACCCAAAGGGTAAAAACGGGACCCTATTACTAAGACTTCGCTGTCTGTCCGTCCGTCTGTCTGTCACCAGGCTGTATCTCAAGAATCGCGATAGCTAGACAGTTGAAATTTTCTCAAATTACGTATTTCTGTTGCCGCTATAACAACAAATACTAAAAACAAAATAAAATAAATATTTAAGGGGGGCTCCTATACAACAAACGTGTTTTTTTTGGCGTTTTTGCCTTGTGGTACGGAACCCTTCGTGTGCGAGTCCGACTCGCATTTGGTCAGTTTTTTTTATAACCGATGAAATTTTTTTACGCTAGAATGATATGCTGAATTCGTGGTTACAGTTTGCGCACTGTTTGAAATTGTATCCTGAGTCATAATCAGTTCTTACTTAATCCATTTCATAATCTTTTTCTAATCACATAGTAACAACTTGTATTCACTACACGATGTTTCCTATGTACAATTTTGCCGTAAATCGTTTGACAAACTGCCTCTCGTAAAGTTAATGACGAGATCAAAGCTGTAATTGACATCGTTCGGAGCTCGTACAAAGGTTTTTTAGTCAAAGAGTGGACAATCTAAATAAATTGATGTAAATAGATGTTGCGTTAAACTGGATTACATGTTTTTAGATTTGGAATTTCATTTTAGAACATGTTGCTCATTTTAAAGTAGACAGCTTTTTATTTCAGACTGAATATGAAACAGCGGTGTTATTCTGTAAAAGGATCACCGTGATAACTTAGGTGAAATGAGCTTAAAGTCAGCTGTCATTACACCTGATGCTAGGGATTGACTCTATTGACAGCTCACTATGCTCACTCCACCTAAGTTTTCACGGTGAGATTTTTACAGAATAGCATTACTGTTACGTTACCGACAATGCTCGTGCGGGGCTTGAGGCCAAATAATAACACGGCACAGGTCGGTTAAAGCTACGCTTGCCGCGGTCAGTTCGGGGATGGGTGATGATCCATTACATATCGAGACCCCTCCATGCCTTTAAAAGCACGTTAATCCGTTGGTCACTCGTGGCAGGACCAACGGCAGAAAATAGATTTCGATAGCGCGATTGAATAAGAGGATTGGATGCTAGAAGCACAGAACCGGTCGAAGTGGAGGTGCTTGAGAGAGGCATATGTCCAGCAGTGGACGTCTTTCGGCTAAAATGATGATTGTATAAGTAGAATAGAATAGACTAACGAATAAGCAATCTGAAGCCAAAAAAATCTGACAACCAGTTTTACCAAGGCGTACCGTGTTACCCAGTAACTGGGTTGTGGAGGTCAGATAGGCAGTCGCTCCATCTAAAATACTGTTATTCAGGTGCATTCGGTTAGACAGAAAGCCGACCCTGACATAGTTAGGAAAAGGTTAGGTAAATTGTTGACTGATAATGTCTAACAAAAGCAAATTCTAGAACAACCACTTAGATGTCTCGATGATCTACTACGAAGTAGGTTTATCCGTTTGGATTTAAATCTTTTGCTAAGCATTAACCTGAATCATGATTTTATAAGCTTCTAAGAAACAGTGTTCAACATGTCAAAAATAATAAGGACAGGCTATTAAACTAGACTGTAGATGTAGACTATGCATAGCTATGTATAGCCTTAAGGCTTCCGCAGATAGAGGTGACGCGACGGTGCGCCGCGATTCTGGTAGAACAATTTCCATGAAGTTTACAACCAAAGTGTTCTACTAGAGTCGCATCGCGCCCGTCTTTATTTGTTTTTAATCTCACCTCTACACAGAAGAGAATAATAAAATAAAATGTGATGCGTAATTATGTTTTTTCATTAGTCATTAAATCACTATCGGCTTACTAATAACCGTTGTATAGCGTCTATCTATATAGTCACACAACGCTTTGTCTTCTTCTTTCGAATGTTAAATTACTGACGACTGAAAGAGAGAAATCGGTGTGTAACTATTCATCTGTTATAATACGTTTATTAGTAAGGGGGTTTATCTTTATTATTAGAACTTCAGACCAATACGAAGTAGAAGAAAGTTTAAGCAAGTTAATCATCATCATCATCTGCCTAGCCTTTTCCCAACTATGTTGGGGTCGGCTTCCAGTCTAACCTGATGCAGCTGAATACCAGTATTTTACATGGAGCGACTGCCTATCTGACCTCCACAACCCAGTTACTGGGTAATACGACCCCTTGGTAAAGTTTAAGCAAGTTAATAACTACATAAAAGTTTCTTCATGACATGAGCTGTCAAATCAACGCGCTCATCATGGCGCTAAGTGTGTGGAGTGCCTATGTATACCGGTTTAAATTGAGCAAATAAATTGCCTCTACCACCAAAAGGTCAAGAACTCGTGCAAATCTTACGACTATAATATTTACTTAGGTAACATAATGAGTTTTTGGTAATGGCGGCGACTACATAAACTTTACAGCGAAGATACGAGTTTAACCCCAAAATGATGTCTCGATAATAGTCTGTCATAACTTCGGAGTGTTTCACTTAACCTCCCACACTCGCGTGAGTAATGGCTCAGAGATAAAACGCTTTTACGGCGATTACTTTAAACTCTATTTGATTTTGTCACACGATTTGAGATGAAGATGAATGATTCATATATAATTTTGATAGATATTATATCATAATATTTTTTGAGGGAGTCGCGTTAGGTACGTCACATGGACAAACATACATACACTTATAAAAATGTGCGTGTGTGTTTCCCGGTCCAGTCTTAAAAGCTTTGTTTGGCCTAAAAACAAAAATTATTTGTTAAATTTTTCATAAGTACCTTGATTTTTTTCTCATGTTTCCAGCGACTACGTATACCTACTATGCATTTATGATATATTTATTGAACATAATTTACCTTTCCAGGGTGCACCTCAACTGCTAGTGCCATATATGACCGAAGTTGGCCATATATGCCCCAAGACCCACAATCCTGCAGACTTTGTGCTGGAAACTCTTGTCACTGATGCGGAAACAGCTGCTCCGTTGTCAGAACTGTGCCAGAATGGAAAACTTTGCAGAAGGCTGGACAGAATGATGGCTAGAGGTGGCAGGTTAGTACCTACCTTATCTATACTATAATATATTATGAAGAGGTAAAATTTGTTTGTATGTAGGAGGTAATCTCCGGAACTACCAGTCGGATTTGAAAAAATATTAGCATTTGATAGCCCAATTTTTGAGGAAGTTTATAGGCTATTTAACATATCGCTAAGATCCAAAGAACCCCAGCAAAAGGAGAACAAGTCAGAAAGAACGCTAAGCGAAAAAGAAGTAGTAGCACAGGCGAGCGATGGAATGCGACGCGATTGGTCGCGGACCGTAACACGCGGACGAAGTCTAGTAATTTATATGCTGCCATTATGTACATACATGCTATGAGTACATTAATTTTATATAAATCACGTACCTACATATCCCACACTATCAGATGCATCTTAAAAAAATAAACCGTCGCTAACGAAGTAAAGTCATCATCTGCATCATCTGCCTAGCCTTTTCCCAACTTTGTTGGGGTCGGTTTCCAGTCTAACCGGATACAGATGAATATCAGTATTTTACACGGAGGCAACTGCCTAACTGACCTCCACAACCCAGTTACTGGGTAATACGATACCCCTTGGAAAGACTGGTTGTCAGACTTTCGGGACTACCCGTAACGACTGTCAATGATCCACAGGTTAAACTAAAGTGAAAGCATTTTCGTGGCAGTACTAAAACTGCAAATCCGAACCTTCGAAAAGCGTAGATTTAATAGTCTTAGAGGTATGAAGGAACTGAGTGTAAGGTTCGCTCATCCTCCATAGAGAAGGGAGGATCCTCCGAACAGACGGAGGCTGATGGTGGAACGGATGATGTCGGGACGTTGTATATAATTATGCTAGTTGCGCGCTAAACTCTGCTTGCGCGATCTAGGATTTTGCGTGGCGTCAATGTCATGCGTAGTTAGCATGTGGCGGTATCACGGTAAATATCGAAGATTTTATGTGGATGATAATCAATCTAAAGTGTTATAAAACTAAATACTTATTACAAGCAATAAATAATTTTCATTTCATCATTACAGAAAACCGGTACTACATTCGGACGATTCTATACAGAGAATATTCACAGAACACGTAGCAAAAGATCAGTCGTCTAAAGTGGAGTTCCCCACAACATTCTGGACTCAATTCCTCATTCTTAGCCACCGAATGTTTCTACAAAATAGAAGGAATATGGTAAGTCACCACAAAAGGTACACACATCAACTCGAAAAGGGATCGTCACCGTATCGCCTTTCGCCTCGCCGTCAAACAGGTGTCAACCTAACGTAAGTACGTAAACAAAGCGGATCAGTAGCTCCGTACGTCGTCTCGGCTACAGCTAGGCGAAGCTGCGCTTACGGCTCCCCGACCGCTGGCTGATGGTGCTGCAGGCAGGCCGCGGAAGGGGTGAGAGGGGCAAGATTGGACGAAGAGACGTAAGCTCGAGTACCGAGAGACGTAAGCGCGGGAACGACGAGCCGTAAACGCGAAAACTGCAAGTTGACAACGCACCGCGTCGCGGTTCGTGAGCTTGTGCAAAGACGTGGCGATTACTTTACGATTTCGATTAGTGTGCGTTGCAGTAGGGAGTTTCATACAAAGAATACTGAATGGCTCGAGTTGATACGGTGACGATCCCTTTTCGAGTTGATATGTGTGTGCTATGACCTAAAACCCTAATTTTTGTATGTCATCTAAAGGAAGTCATCATTCTTCTGCCCTTATCCCAATTTATTTGGGGTCATCGCAACATGTCTTTTTCTTCCATACTCTCGGTAGTCATCCCCTTTCTAACCATATCATCATTCACACAATCCATCCATCATTTCTTTGGTCTTCCCCTACACTTATTGCCAGCGACATTCATACTAAAAAAAAAATTACTGAAGGAAGTACCTATCCTCCTATCTATTTGTCTATGGTTTTGATCCCTGGATCGGACTAAGTTTAATGGGGTTTTATCATTCAGGATATTGCAGCTATTCTGGTATCTGGATGAATTAAATTAATGTGTAGCTTATGACAATAATATGGCAAAAAGCGAAGACATATGGCCCACTCACTCTCAGAGAGGAGGCCTATGCCCAACAGTGGGAACGATATAGGCTGATTAAAAAAATATTATAAGATATTTAGGCCATATCGTAGATTAATAGCAGAACAGTTGTGTCCCAGTAGTAACGGCCGCGACTTACGAGTTGTAGGTCATTGGTTCGAACCCAGCCAGGTGCTTTACTTTGTGTAAATTATTTCATCACCACTGCTGTCAAAACGGTGAAGGAAAACATCGTGAGGAAACCGACATGTTCTAGAACTAAAAATTTAAAGACACGTGATCTACTAACCCTCACTGGGCCTGCGTGGTGGATTACGGCCCACTTCCTCTCGAAGAGAGGAGGCCTCTGTCCTAGCTGTGGAACATTACAGGCTGAGTATGAAAATTAAAAGAAATTTTCTATTGCAGACATCTCACTGGATTCAGTTAGCTCACCATTTAATAGCGGCTGTGCTTCTAGGCAGCATATTCTTCAGAGTTGGCAACGATGCTGCCTTTCCTGTGGTCAACTTCAAGTTCTGTCTCAGTTGCCTCGTGTTCTTCATGTATACTTATATTATGATACCTGTACTGCTATGTAAGTATGGCTGCGCTAAGAAAAGTTCTTAAATTAAATGGCCTTTTTTGATATACAAAACCAGAGGGGCAAATTTTAGGAACGTTCACAGTCTGATTTCAGTCCCAATCTGTCAAAAATACCTCTAATTTTCCTACGTTTTTGACAAGTTTTTGACATTGATTGTCCCTGAGAGGAGATTGTGACTAGATGTCGAACGTTTTGAGTTACGGGAATTGACCTTCTGATTTATCTTTAGACCCAACCATCGTGCCATTTTTTAATTTAAATACAAAAACTGATTTCTAGTCCGAGTCGAAGTTGTCAATTTTGAGTTAAGTTGTCAAGAAAAACGTGTGTGTACAAAGGGCTTAATGGAACCGCTTTTTTGAAGGGCGTGAGGCTCGTCCAGATTAGGTTGACGCAGACCGCAGACATTAGAAGTTCTTTGCGACCTACTTTTTCTAGTTATAGCCCAGAAGTGCCTATCAGAACAGCTCATTAACCTTAACTCACCAAGTTCAGTAGTTCCAAAAAAATCAATAACAAACACAGAAAATTATGAAGATCAGAGATTCAAGCTGACTATTCGAAGCCTCATTTATCCCATCCTTTTTACTTTGATCGTGCTTTACATATTTATAGGGGTATCTTTGGGTGACACTTTCGGTAATAATTTATCAATATTTTTCTCATTACAGTTCCGTTCCAAGTACGTTTACTTCGGCGCGAATATTTCAACCGGTGGTACAGTTTGAAATCCTACTATGCAGCTCTAACAATCTCCAGTATACCTAGCATGGTAAGTCTTAAAACAAATAATAACCGCTCATCAGTTTTTTGATAAACTGTCCAATGGTGAGTATATAATATGGACTCGGTGATTCATATAAAAGAACCTTCAAGACTTACTTTCGGTGCATTCTAGGCAGTCAACTCTTTTGTCAGCTAGCTTAGCTGATCTGTTTACTACATTTAAGTTCAGAAGATACTTGGAGCTGCAACTTTAACCCTAATTTTGATTTGTTACAGTTTATTCTTGGAATGGCATTCATGATAGTCGCATATCTGATGTCTGGACAGATGTTGGAATGGAACCGATTCGTGTTGTTTGCGGTCAGCGGGCTTCTAACAGCTATGTGTTCTGAAGGACTTGGCTTAGCTGTTGGCTCTGCTTTCAGTGTTACCGTAAGTATTTCTTTGGATATTTTTATCGAAGTTTTCCCGTATTACACAGGACTTTACTTGAAGTGTTCGTTATTAACACTGCCTGGAGAAGAATGTTTTTGGCACTTAACTATTAACAAATTCCATCATATTTTAATGTACTTTTCTGAACACGCGACATGCGGTACACAGAGTGAAGGAAGAGACAAGGCACTTTCGTTCGATCTTTGTTCACAAAGACATTTTGATCAGTTTCTATGCCTACTTTGGTACAAAAATTTTAAATGGTTTTAACAGCAATGTGGTCTTCTTTACAGAACGGCTCCATTCTTGCTCCAGCAGCAGCAGCACCACTTCTCGCTTTATCCTGCTACGGTATGGGTTTCGGTCCCTACATCGAAAGCACCATGAGAGCTTTCATGTCAGCCTCTTTTCTCCGCTACGGAGTCACAGGATTCTCAATAGCGCTCTACCAAAACCGAAACCTGATGGAATGTAAACAAGACTTCTGCCTATACTCAGATCCGAAGTTAATATTAAGAGATTTGGGAATGGAAGGTGACAGTTTTGGTATTCAGGTAGCTGGCCTTTTAGCTTTTACGCTTTTGTACAGGGCTTTGGCTTATTTAGCGTTGAGGTATCGGCTGACTGCTGAATTTTCAAATAAGTTCATGTGTTATATAAGTAAATTTTTGAAGCATAGGTAAGGTACGTTGGTTATTTAGGTTTTTGATTGATTTTGCGTAAAATTTATATTACTTATGTTATGATCATTATAAGTGATCTAGTAAAGCGACGATATCTTGCCACAATATTCTTTAGGAATTGTGAAAACGCATGAGAATTTAGGTAAATGTGGGGTAGGATTTATATATAGTTAGTTTAGGGAGCACTTGGTGAGAGAATATTGTAGGAAGCAAGATCAGCGGGTCTATTCTGTAAAAATTTCACCGTCAAAACTTAGGTGCGATGAGCTTAAAGTGAACTGTCATTCCGCCTAATGCTGGCAATTGACACTATTGACAGCTCACTTCAAATAAGTTTTTACGGTGAGAGTTTTACAGAATAGCACCCCAGGTGATACTTAAGAGTAGGTATTAAATTGTAAGTAGTTTAATTACAATAAAATTATGTAGTTCAGAGGTAGAGTAAGAAACTTGACTGAGGTACCACAATATGTAATCTTTAAACATTATAAAATAAAGTCGTTTTTCGTGTCTATCTGCGCGACCGCTTAATCTTTTAAACTGCACAAGATATTTTGATGCTGTTTTCACCATCCACTAGATAATTTATCCAGGAATGTTTATGTGTACAATACATTAGTATTAAAATTACATATGATAAAGAAATCTCAATGTTTTGACAAGTCGTAAAATCCGCGCTAAGCGGGGGTGGGTTGGGTCGCGCTAGTTACGAATAAATTGATAGTGTCACAAAAAAATGTGAAATTATCTAAATAGACAGCGCTTTATCTTTTTTCCTTGAAATACTTACATATTTTACATACATCTATACAATCACTCTTAGAAATAATTTTAACTTTTATATAGGTACGTAAGGAGCATCTCACACTACAACGCGCCACGCGACGGAGCGCGGGAGCCAAATTCCCCACGTGGAAACGCGTTTTTATTGAATTTGTATAGAAATCACGCGCGGGGGCGCGTGTCCCGCGCACCGGAGCGAGGCGCGAGGTAATGTGAGATCCGCCAAAGAATGACGTTTTGAGGTATCTGTGATAGTTAAAAATAATCGCAACGTTTTAATTATAGTTTTAAGTCAAAGAACAAACAAATATTTAGCTTTAGTTACAGATAAACTGAATGTAGAGATGAATGCAAAAATTACTGTACCTACATAATTTTATCAGATTCTGCTGCACATTTGTGTGAGATTTTGTTAAAGACCCAAGATGTTTTTTATTACTTTTTGCATTTTTTTTTAATTGCTCAATTAGATTTAAGAACGAAAAAAATGCTGTTTGTAAGATGAATGTGTGTATGAAAACGTGCGAGAAAGCCAGGATCTATGGAAAATGGTTGTGTAAACTGATCATTATTTTAGAAGAGTAATGAAACTGTTAATTAAAAATATGGAAAATTATTATCTACTTAATTATAATGATGGGGCCCCAATTCACTAGGACCACTTAACGGTTCCTTACGCCGAAACCACGACAACATATTAACGTATTCTCTATGACATCTTGGCTTGGTTTGAACTGTCAAAATACATGTTTTTCGTTCGGTTGACATTTCGATTTCTTGCCGTAAAAAAAAACAAGATATTGGCGTGGTTTGCACGTGGTAAAATTTCGCGGGGAATAAACACAGAATTGGGGCCCTGATGTGTGAAGAATTATGTATTTGTGGCTGGGGTAATTATAATAAAGATTTTTAGACAAAACTTTGATTTATTATTAATACGAGTATGCTGTAAACTATATGTAACTATCATAATATTACTTATCCTATATTATACACGTATTTTTATGAGAATAATATTGTTTTCAATTTAGCGAGAAATGACAATATCCACTGTAGTGCATCTGTAGCTGTAAAAAATTAATACTATAATAAATACTAGTCCAGTACAGTACAGAGTAGTAATATTAAGTACTAGTAGTATATAAAATTAATACTAGTACCTAGGTACTAATATAAGTTTAAATAAACTTTATTATTTGCTAGCCTTTGCTGGCGGCTTCGCCCGCATGGCGATTGAAAGAAATCCCTTTCAAAACCTTCTCTATGCTAAAATACATAAATTTGTGCAAAAATTCCTGGCGATCGGTCAAACAGTGTTGGAGTTTATCAATCTCTTATATATCTACCAACAATTTTTATGTATGTTATTTATTTGTTTATGATCAGATTTTAAACTTTAACTAATTATAAAGACCGAGGTAACTAAAGAACAACATTGTCCTCCAACAAATTTTTCATTTTTCTAAGTTAATTCTACAAATATGATTTCTTTTCTTCACTAAATTCCGGTTCCACAATTTTTGGCGGAGGTCTCTTCGGTCCTGAAATAATTAAAGTAATTTTAATAATAACGATAATACTTAGTTATAGTGATGGGAAATTACATGCGATTTATCTATACTAATATTATAAAGCTGCAGAGTTTGTTTGTTTGAACGCGCTAATCTCTGGAACTACTGGTCCGATTTGAATGATTCTTTTAGTGTTGGGTAGTCCATTTATCGAGGAAGGCTATAGGCTATATAACATCACGCTACGACCCTTAGGAGCCGCGCAGCGTGTGACACCGCGGGGAACAGCTAGTTATAGATAACTAGCGAAACGGTACGATAGGTAGGTACACCTCTGCCTATTTTCATCGTAATTAAAGCCTTGTTTGGTATTGTTATGATGTGTTACCTCGGTAACAACAGGGCAGTTAGCCTTGGGCTTTTGTTTCGGGAAACAAAGCCCAAACGGCTAACTGTTTCAGATACATCCATAAGAGGGTAGCGCCAGAATAGCCCACGAAATTCAAATTTTCTTACGTTTTCTGCAATTTGCAAGTCAGTGTCATGTTGAATGTTGATTAAAATATGATTCGTGAGCGTAACAGATATTATGACCGTTTCATGAAATAGTCATTGAATAGAATTATATGAACTTAGAGGATTGTAATGATGATTTTAATCATTTTAATTCTGTAAATACATACTTGTTATGCTCGCGAATCATATTTTGTTCAACAAACAACCTGACAGTGACCTGCAAATTGCAAAAATGAGAATTCGGCGGATTGCCTAGCGCATCCCCCTTCACAACCAAGATTGATCAATGCGCATTATCAAAGTACTTAGTAAACTTAGTAACTCACCTCCACCCATAAAATGTTTGATGAGCGCTGAACACGGTGAATCAATTATAATAGTTATTAAAAACGCAAATATTACTGCTAGTGAGAAGTCGGCTAAGTACTGGAACAGCTGAAAAAGAATAAATAAGAAAAAGTTTTGAGAAAGGAATTCCACAACAGCGACATCTACGATCAAGTGGGTGAATTAAGTATGGTTTGTCGGCCTGAGCTCGTCTCGCCGTCGCCGACAGCATTACTGTTTCCTTAGTTTCCTTAGCATTTCTTAGAGGGAGCTTATACTTCAAAAATACTTCTAATTTCCCTACATTTTTGACAAGTTTTTGTCACCGAGATGAAACTGCGACTATACTTTGAACGTTTTCTGATTTCATGATTCATCCATTAATAAATATATGACAACAAATATATTTATGTTAATTTTTGGAAGGCACATACAAGGTGGTATGTAACAAAAATACTTACTAACTGGCATCGAAGGAACACCAAAACTATTTGGCGAGACAAGCGACGCCAAAGTATGACTTCAACAATATGACTTGTCAATTCAATATTAACGGATATGTATATTTTGTGTCAAAAATATCTGCCTATTCAGTTAAATTCAGAAAATGTGATACCTCGTTGTGATCGAAAGTAGGTATGTGACATCAGTTTGGCAGCGTAAAATCCTGACAATAACTTACCGAAAATCGTACGTCGAAGTAGATGGGTACAACCGGCATAGCATTGATGACGAACGTCATTGGGTAGTGCACTAGATACATCGCATATGATAGACGACTCAAAATCTTCCATGCTCGAAGCGATAGAATCCAGTTGACAGGGCCTGAAAAAGAATATAGTATTTATTTATTTATTTATATATACTTTATTGTACACCACAAAAATACATAACATGAAAAAAGATACATCAACATTACAAAATATACAATGGGCGGCCTTATCGCTTTCTGCGATCTCTTCCAGGCAACCTTGGAATGGACAGTGATTTTCCTGGACATAAAATGGGGCTGTCGTTGGTACAAATATTATGTATACAATACACTAAGATAGATACACAGATATATACATATCCAAAATTATAGATACATAAATACATACATACTAAATTATATAAGCAACGAAAATAAAAGAAGACGGTAGATGATTGCAGTTAGGACAACAAGATTACAACGACAAGTAGTGCTCCTTCACGAGCCTTTTGAACACATGTAACGACTGCGCGCGTTTAATATCAACTGGCAATGCATTCCACAAACGAGCAGCCTGGACAGTAAAGGATTTATCAAAGAAAGTAGTGGAATGCATAGGCATTTTGAGCTTCAAGTTATCTGATGACCTTAAAAATTTGGTGTGGGAGTCACAAAGAAACTGGAAACGTTTCTTGAGATAGAGAGGGGTGGAAGGGGAAAAGAGCACATTGTATAAAAGGGAAAGAATATGAACATTCCGACGAAGGCGAATTGGTAACCACTTGAGCTTTACGCTTAGTAATTAATTTAAATACGGACTTTGTTTTTTTTTCTGTTTTAGTATGAAAAGTTAACTTCTAATAAGGTAATAGTTTTTTTTTTTTTGATAGGTTAATTTCAAAGTAGGTTTTTGAAAAAAAAAATAGATTTCTGTGCCATAGGCTTTTAATCCGTTCACCTTTAATACTTTATTTTTTTCAGACGGTAAACAAAGTCAGCCGATATATAGAATATCTATAATGTTTGTTGTTGAAGGTCACATTATAATATGATTTTGTTTGGTCTCAAAAAAAAAATATAATTTATTCCCGTTCGTCCAACCGACAAAATTAGTGGGACGATCGGGAAAAAAAATAACCAATTCCCGTTCGTCCCACCAGGGGGACGAAGTCGGTGGGACGAACGGGAATACACGATAGGGACAAGCCAATGTTGGCAAAGCCAAATATGGTTATAAAGGGTCATGAGGTGGTCAAATCTACCTTTTAATTGTTGATCATAGAGCACTTTTGACCCGTTTATATAAATAGTAAAATCTTATCGTTCAAACACGATGTACACGGTTTGAAACCAGTCTACAAACCAAGGTGACCTTGAAGTTGTTGTTGTTGCGAGATGCCTGCTACACGGTTTAAAACCAACATATTCTTCTGCTACTGGTTTGCAACACAGGTTTTAAACCGTGTAGATCGTGCTTTAATTGTGATATTCAAAACTAAACATACCGCCATATCCATGCACGCAGGCGAATATGAGCCATCCAACAAACATGGCCCACGCTGGTCTCATGAACGAGTTGATCATACTGTCAGCGAATTGGTTGTCCCATTCCAACTGCATGATAGGGTAAGACGAGTATATGATGAGGAGAGCGATTACTGTCGCGCAGATCCATATGGCCGATGCTGAAATCTAGAAAAAAATAAAGACAGGTTTGAAAACAATTTTGGCAAAGACGTATCATTCAGTTTTGAAGGTGGAATTCCACATCCCATCCATTTTAATAATGAGTCAGACGTTTGGGCGTTCTTGTTCGATATACTCGTACCTATATGCATATACCCGTACGCAAAATACGCGCACTTACGTGGAGTTGCGGATACCAGCCCGTAGTACCTATTACCTACCTATATGCATACATCAGACACAATCTACTTTGCGTCCGTCCGTTTAAAAACATCAACAACATAATATTATGTACACTATTATAGATTAGTGTAAAAAGGGATTACTTACCAGATTTAAAGAAACTTTCTTTCCGCGGTTGAGATGTAGAATATACCCAAATATTAATCCTACGAAGAATGGTGAGGCTCTGGTTAGCGTGTTCACATAGTAGTAGGTTAAGTAATCCGCTGTTTCTAGTGGGCGTCTGAAAAAATACATATATTTTGTTACATCAATTTCATTAATTTCTCGATATTTGGAGACTAACTTCAGACATTACATTTTGATTTGGACACTTTTTGTGCACAGTTGGGAGATTGATATACTACGCCAATTTGTCATATTTGCCATTTCATTTATCTGTCAAAGAATAACAGTAGTGATTTGAATACACGGACAGGATGAGTCACCTAAGATCAATAAAAAAAAAAATTGAAGTTGATAGTCAATTTGATAAAAAACAGTGGCATTCCGGGAGTGCCGACAGAAGTGAAACAAAACACAATCAGAATATTTTGCCATCACTTACTGACATATCGGATATACATTAAAACCGAGTACATTCCGAGAGTATTCTATTCTATTCTATTCTACATCCCGAGGACAGCCGAACACATCCGAAGTGGGTATTTTTTTAATCGTCTTATAAAAAAAGACGAGCAGTGTCGCTTAAGGTAACAGTGGCGCGAGTTCAATGGTTTTTTCCTAACTCAAAAAATGCCCAACTCGCCTAAAGAAGTTTTCACTTCAACAATGACTATAATATAATAGAATATAATATAATAAAAAGAGTATTCTATTCATTATGTACACCATACGAATACTTGACTGACTGACTTTATATATGAATGTAGCTTACGTGGATCATCGACAACAGCATTCATAAAAACACAAAGGAATACCTATGCTAGAAATAAAATTATTAATTATCTTTCAAGTTCCAATACTCACGAAGGTATAACAGGACCAGACGGGAACTTCTTGATAAAGTTGTAAGTAGTAGCAGCAGCAAGTATTGCAATCATAGAACCCACGAGCGCCGACCAGGCAAGTCGTCGTTTTCCTGTCAGCACCCACACTAGCACAAGAGGTGATAGGATGTAGAGCTGTACGTCTATAGCGAGGTACCAGGAGTGAGCGAGACACTGGAAGGAAAATTTTAATAATCAATGGTATTGTCAATGATATCCTTGCATTTGCAGAAGACAAACATTTCTGCTGACCTTGGTACAGTATAGTCAGTAAAATAGTTAGGGATGAAACGCAACAAATTTGCTATAGTAATCGCTTTTTCATGTGCCTGACATGATTAGAGGCACGATGATATACTTGGTAAGGAAATCTAGATGTCTTTGGTAGCATACCTTCTAAAGCCCGATTTACACAATGGTTTCTTGCGTGTCGCATACAATAAAATTAAAGCAACAAATGACTTGTATCAAGTATGTTATTTCGATATACTTATTCCACAGGCAATTAAGTCGCACCATGTAACATGTGTGTGAGTGGCTTTAGTTGATCTGCTATTATTGTATTTTATACAAAAAAAGTTTAGGCTAGTAAGACTTACCATGTGAGCAGGATTGACAAAGTTCTGTATATGCAACAGTGTAGACCACCAGTATACTCTGCATCGATGCGTATGAGCCGTCAATACTGACTGAAATGGGCCATCAGAAACCCGACTAAATATCGAGATTTGTAGAAGAATCACTGCAGCCAGCGCAGGGAACATTCGGAGAAGGCGGTTGAGGTAGAATAGATGGAGACTCTTGATTAATTTCACTGGAAAAACGACAACGTTATGAATATCATTGTACCATTCATCATTGTATCATGTTACCATTTCATAAATTTCATGTTTATACCAACTTTTATAACTAGGTATTGTATATTTATTTGATTTTGATTGTTGTTTTTTATTTATATCTTATCGTATGCTGCACCGGCTGACGTCATCACGTCGACGCCGGCTATTGCTGAAAACCAGCACTGGGGCTCATGGCGTTTTGGGTGGATGTGACGCATGCTTTACCCCAACTTGTTTTTTTTTTGTGTTTGTGTTCCTGTTATGTTTCATGTTTACCGCAAATAAACGTATTTTCTTTCTTTCTTTCTTTCAGTCAGTTTATCTCTGCTAATAATTGTGCTTCTTCATTATCCACAGATAAAGGATTATAGATAGGTGATCATATTCGATTTCAACGCTGGTCACCTCAATAAATTTCAAGCGAGAATACCAAGATTTATAATCATCGTATCTGCCATAAAAGAGTGGGAAGAATATACTTACTGCTTGACAGTTTTCCAGCTGTAGTATATACTAGTAGAAGACCACTCAGCGTGAAGAAAGTGTCTACTGTGATTGGGGCAGCAGTAATCCATATGGACTGTAATGACGTCATCCACTGAAGACATAAATGAAACATCAGCATGTAATAAGAACAATAATAATATAATTATGTATGTGGAATTGTGGAAGAGGTATTAGAGTCAAGAGAAGCAAACTTCATAAAAAAAAACAGTGGCACTCCGGGAGTGCCGACAGAAGTGAAAACAAAATACTTTGCCATCACTCACTGACATATCGGATTTACATTAAAACCGAGTACATCCCGAGGACAGCCGAACACATCCGAACCGGGTATTTTTTTAATCGTCTTATAACCAAAATACGCGCGGTATGATTATGGTAACAGTGGCGCGAGTTCAATGGTTTTTTCCCATCTGAAAAAATGCCCAACGCGCCTAAAGAAGTTTACACTTCAAAAAATTATGGACTGTATGAAAGATAATAATCTAGGCAAGCAGTTAACTCTTACATGACGGCTCAGAGAGACTAGACGTATAGAATATAAAGATGCACCGGCCACAATATTTTTAGAGATGGTTAGTGAACCGTTCCAAGCGAGGCTCTCGATAAGCAGTTAATTCAAAAGCTTAATGCTCATTATGGTACAGTCACGAGCACTAATATGTCAACACTTGGCAACTTTCAATTGCGATTTTTTTCACGAATGCAATGGGTTCGAAAATACTGTTCCTAATAATATAAAATTTCATTCTAAAATAAAGGAGAAAATCGCCTTTGAATAAAGCCAAGTATACATACTTATGCTCGTGACTGTACTGTCCAATTAAAATTTTAAGGCGGCTCGGAACATGAGGCTAGTTGCTGCCCAGTAACAAAGGGGCCGTCTCCACGACCGAGAGAATCGCGGTCTCTATACTCTCGCCGTGCCATTAAATTTTCGCCGCGATGATATCGCCGTGTGGAAACACTTTCTAAGTAGGCCTCTGCCTCGAATCTTGCGGGCAGCGGGGCGGCGGCGGCGCGGGAGCGGCAGGATCTAATGCCGCATTTACACAATCGCGCGAACCGCGAGGCGAGGCACAAGGTGAATAACGAACCCGCATGTGTAAACAGTGCGCTCGCTATTCGCCTCGTGGCTCGCCTCGCGATTCGAGTGCTCGCGTTGTGGCTCGCGTTGGGAAAATACTTCACCCCGCGAATGTGTGAACAGTAGTTCGCGAAGGCCCATGGTTCGTCGAGCCACGAGGCGAATAGCGAGCACGATTGTGTAAATGCGGTATTACATATGCGTAAAATCAAATGGACCGGCCCTCGAAAACAGCGGCGCGGCAGCTGCGCGGGAGCGGGCAACGAGCGGTGCACTCCAGTCAAGCGGTGACCGCCCGCGCGTCTGCATTAGGGATTTACTTCTTCTTTTGACCACAGTAAATCGAGTGTTAGGGATGAATTTGAATTTGAAAAAAATATGTTTTCGCCGTTGTTCAGACATTTCGTTCGCGAATAAAAACAAATACCTCGACGACACAACCACGAACACAACACTACGCCGCTATAGTGCCGCGCGATCTGCCCGCTGGTTACAAGAACGGGTCTGGGTTGCCCGCGCCGCTCCCGCGCCGCCGCCGCCCCGCTGCCCGCAAGATTCGAGGCAGAGGCCTAATTAGTCATAGGACAGCGGGTGGTGGAGTACTGCACAGCGAGTAGCGCACTTCATAGCCGCCAATAAAGTTTGAATCGGACTGTACCATAATGTGAGTTTGTATGCACTATACTTTGGATAAAGCTCGTGTTGTGGAATAGTTCACTTGGTTGTGTAAAAAAAATCTGGTTACTTACATCGAAAGCATCAGCAGGATTAGCCATAATCATGCTTGAAGTCTGATTAACGAAGGTATGTCCAATGATAACCCACATCATGGCAAACGCTCTGATGCCGTCCAGACATTCCAAGGCCCCAGGAACCGGACTATATGTGACGAGGCGACGAACGTTGGTGTAAGCAGAGAAGGCTACAAGCAACTTGTTGATTTTCTTTAGATCTGTGAATTGAAAAATTATTTTTGGTCAAAGATTCAATCTTTTACTTCTACGTATAATAGTACACTGCTTCAATGCTACACTGATCCTTTGGCGCTCGAATGACGTTGACAAGGGGGCGCTGTTGGTAAATATTTTTGCAATTGTTTTGAAAAAACAAAATGGTGGCGCTAGTTCCGATTAAAGGCACACGTATCAAATCGGTAAAGGAATGGCACCGTGTCGCCGTCAAACAGGCGCCAACCTAACGTAAGCACGTAACCAAAGCGGATCAGAAGCTCCGATACATCGACTCGGCTACGGCTAGGCGACGCCACACTTACGGCTCGCCGACCGCTGGTTGATGGTGCAGTAGGCAGGTCGGAGGGGTGGACGAAGAGACGTAATCTCAGGTACGGAGAGACGTAGCGCGGGGACGACGAGCCGTAACGTACCGCACCGCGATTAGTGTGCGTTGCAGTAGAGAGTTTCATACAAAGAATACTGAACGGCTCGAGTTGATACGGTGCCGATCCCTTTCCGGTTTGATACGTGTGCTATGACCTTTTAGGAACGGGCCAAAAGATCCTTGTACAGGTATTACCTTAATTATTTACAAACAAAACAATTTTTTTGTAGATAAGCAATGATTATTATAAGTGTAAAAATAATATCATTGTAGATAAGTACATATTACGATTAAATATTAGAATGTGTGAGTTAATGACAATGAGATATTTATCATTTACGTGTGGTATGGATGAACATTAGAATCAATTATGACAATGATAATATCTAAAACTTGTCATATAAGTAATAGGATTTATTTCTATGATTATTTTAATAATCACCTAACGATCAATGATAAAAATTAGAAAAACAAATCGTACCTAATTATTCTTTTGCTTTGATAAGATTATGAAAATTATACTTAATTCATAGATATAGGTTTTCAATCACTGCTATCTAGCTAATTGTAAATAGGTGTTATTGTGGAATGCTACTTACTACAGCCGGTCGATTCTGTAAAAATCTCACCGTGAAAACTTAGGTGAAGTGAGTTTGTTTTTGCTAGGAATTGACACTATTGACAGCTCACTCCACGCTCACTTCATCTAAGTTTTCACGGTGAGATTTTTACAGAATAGCACCGCTGGTAGTCTTATGTGACTAGAATTAAATGAAAAAAGAGTTAAAGAAAGAATCTTAGTGCTCATATACACGAGCGACACGTTGCCAACGGCAGAGGTGATTACAGAGGTTGCCGTCGACGCATCGGGAGCTGCCCTCGACGCGACTACGGCTTCCGCCGACGATTGTCGACGGCTGCAGTTGCATCTACCCTGACAACATGCCGCTCATGCATATGAGCACTTAAACTAATCGAGCGAAATTGAGACCAAAAGACCATTCGACCTTTTTAAAAACAACCATGTTATAGTTTCGCAGATTTTTTTTTTCTTCTTTGGAAACTGAGCCGATGAATTACGAAATTATTATCACGTGAGAAGATCGTGTATGTAACGGCCAGTAGCAGGTGTCAGGTGTTAGATTAATTACTTCAGGAATCCACAAACGTGCAAAGATAAGCATAGGCAATGACTGAATTAGTGTTATCTGAATTTTTTTGCGTACTTACAATATCTTTTTTTAATTGTTTGCACACAGCTCTTCTATTAGGTGTAATGGAAAATGGCTACTCTGTTTTAGAGACGGAAATGTCTCATAATGCCTCTATAGTTCGTGTTTTTATCCCAGAGACTAATCTGACATTTGTCTTTTGTGCTTGTGTTTTTTTAGTATAGAAGTTTGACATTACATCTGGGGGCTTACCTTCACCTCTTAAAGCAGGGCAGAAGTTGAACTGCACTACTTCTTTGTAAGACGTCTTAGTACAAAAAAGTAGTGCAGTTCAACTTCTGCCCTGCTTTAAGAGGTGATGGTAAGCCCCCTGTCAGATTAGTTTCTGGGATTAAAAAAAGAACTTAATATACTTTTAAAAGTTACAAATTCTTGTTTCTTTTTTCTAGAGTTTTGTTATATTTTTATAAAGTCGGAATAATATTATTAATGAGAAAGTCAGTATGCCTCTCTATGGTATTTTATATACAAAGCTAAGGTAGGTTCATATTTTGGGAAGGACTACTACGGGTATTTTTAGAATAGAAAATACTCTTTATTATGTACACCATAAAAATTACAATTTAATATGTTTGCAACATTACAACACAAATATTACAGGATTGATCATTTTATATGCAGTTATACGTTACTACTACTCTTCAAATATATTTTTTGTTCTGATAAATTAAACGGAAATACATCCTCATTTCGTTATTTGCCTACTTGTATGTTTATGATGTAAGGGAAGAGCGGAGCCTTAAACTACAGGCATTTTCTATGCCTAAATGGAGACTCCTCGTCATGCAATGTAAGCCAAAATGATATGAAATAAACTTATATTATTTATTTATTTTATTTATATACAAAATTAAAATTCACAGGGGTGATCCACTAGCAATTGTTGCAAAATATGAAGCAATTATCTATTTACAAAAAATCTATTGTTTGGATTAAACAATTATAACCCTAGTGCTTTAGTATGTTGCTTGTAGAATAATCTGACAAAATGTATGTATATTAGTATGAGTTTTATTGTAAAAAGAAAGTTTTAGAGGTATCTTCATAATTTTCTTCTATCATACCAAATTAGTTGTAATATGTTTTCAACACTCTATCTACCTAGCATATATCCTGAAGAATATCATATATTTTTCTGATTTTGTTCACTGTAGTCGATCATACTTTTATTCTAAAACTTGCGTTTTTTGTGTTTAGGTCCTGTAAGCCCCTTAACTCATTTTAAATGTATACACAGAGCAAATTTAATGACCCAACTGAATGATGTAGCTTATGACTAAAAGCTCCGTTTAACTCCGTAATACAGACTCGAGAATGAGTAAAAACCGTAAAGCATTAATCGTCAACTTAATTTTAAATGATCGTTCAAACTATTCTCACCTTTTTGCTGGTACAAATTGTAGCGAATATCGTATCCGGTACTTAATGCGACCAGAAGAATAAAGAGGCCAAATATTGATCTGAAAAGAAAAAAAGTCTTGTAGTTTTCCAGCATTACACGGTTATCGCAACCGATTATGATTGCTGATGAATTCAATCAATAATAATAGACATTTACGTCATTGAATTTTATGGAATGCTGAAACTTAATGTTCAGAACATAAAATTTTTATTTTGTTTGTAAAAAAACAAACGACATATTCACTAGAAATATTGACATAATAAAAAATAACATATTATGCATTGAGTTATGGTGAATTAGTCACTCACAGGCGCTATTTTTTAAGTAAGTGCTGTGCTTACTTAAAAAATAGCTTCTCACATTATACGTACGTATTATAAAGACGAGCTAAGAAGAATTTCAAATTTCTATAGAAAACTTATTTTTCTCATATCTCGTCTATGGATTCTGTAATCCAATCGGAATAAATACACACTACATTAATAATGTTTGATTTACAAATTATTTTGGTATTACGTTAGTAAGAACAACGCATGCTCCGCTGGCCCCTTAGAAAATCACTCTAATTACAAAAATATATTTAATGAAGGTACTTATAACCCGCCAGGGTCGCGGGTTGTTCGAAAGAGATACCGTGGCCCCTGGCACAAGCGACTGAAGGAACACGGGTGGGTTTTAGTCAGTAAGAGTCTGACACTCCCTTCCGCTCCGCCCAGAGCGGGAGGGGTCCATAATCAGCCTATAATGTTCCCACTGCTGGGACACAGGCCTCCTCTCGGTGAGAGGGAGTGGGCCGTAATCCACCACGCGGGCCCAGTGCGGTTTGGCAGATGTCACATGTCTTCGAATTTTTGGTTCTACGACATGCCGGTTTCCTCACGATGTTTTCCTTCACCGTTTTGAGAGCAGTGGTGATGAAAATAATTTACACAAAGTAAAGCGCCTGTCTGGGTTCGAACCTACGACCTACAACTCGTAAGTCGCGGCCGTTACCACTTGGCCACCACTGCTCCCTCTCCACTCTCCTGGAGGGGTCATTTGATGATTTCTCACCCAAAAACAAAAAAAGTACTTACAAAGCAACATAATCTCCAGTCACCCAAAGTTTGTCATTAGGCAGACGGCAGTAGGCCTCATCAAACTGAACGCCTGTGATCTCCGAGGTGTTGAACAGAGCTTTCAGTGCCGTTCGTGGGGTACATGCCTTGGGTATGCAGGTACCAAGGCGGAAGGTAAGATCAGCTAGAGGCGTGTCAGCGATTCTGTATGAAAATGTTGAAAGTAAAATTTACGTTCTAAATCGTGTAAGACCTACTTTTTAAAAATTCGTAGGGAAACCTGTCTATTCTGTAAAAATCTCACCTTCAAAACATAGGTGAAGAGCTTAGAGTGAGCTATCAATAGTGTGAAAATCTGTCTTTCTTTCTTTTCTGTCTTTCTCTCAAGCAGCAGGTGAAATGACAGCTCACTTCACCTAAGTTATCAAAGTGATAGTTTTACAGAATAGCACCGCAGTAGTGGTATTCTTTAAAAATCTCACCGTGATAACTTGGGTGAAGTGAGCTTAAAGTGAGCTGTCATTAGTGTCAATATTCATGGAATGAGCTCACTTCACCTAAGTTCTCACGGTGAGATTTTAACAGAATAGACAGGCTGATGCTAGGGATTGACACTATTGACAGCTCACATCAAGCTCACTTCACCTAAGTTACAGCCGACCTATTCTGTAAAAAAAGTCACCGTGAAAAGTTAGGTGAAGTGAGATGACAAATAGTGTCAATCCTTAGCGTCAGGTGGGATGACAACTCGCTTCAAGCTCACTTCACCTTAGTTTTCACGGTGAGATTTTTACCGGATAGACTGGCAGAACTCAAGAATCAGGAATTTTGGAGTCAGGAATTTTATTAATAGTCTGAAATCGCATATACGATTTTTTTAAATTACTATACTTATAAGTTGATTATAGTTTTAATACTTTGACACGTAATGATCAAGCCAATATTAGGTATTAATTTACCAATAAATAGGTACGGACTTTGACGCCAGCACATCAAGCTACTACAATATGTCAAATTTATTTAATAGATTTTCAACTTTATCGCTAAAGCATAAGATTCAAAGTTAATTGGAAAAATTTGACGGTTTCGGATAGCTTTATGTGCTGGCGTCTGTACTTTGATAAAGTGCTAATCTTATCCATACCAATCTACTTACTATACGTAACTATTAAAACATGATCCAACTTTCAGACTACCTGATTAGGATCGACTAATTAAAAATATCGTCATAGACAAATAAATTAATTAGAAATATAGTCATAGATGCTTTATCTGCAATATCCGTGCAAACTTCTTGGTAAATTCGATAAAAAAGAGTGAGTAAGATATTATTTGAATCTGTAGCTAAACTTTCAGAAATAGCTGTTTATGTAGGTATTGTAATTTTTTGTTTCATAATCAGCCTATAATGTCCCCACTGTTGGGACACAGGCCTCCTCTCGATGAGACGAAGTGGGCCAAAATTCCACCACGCGGGCCCAGTGCGGGTTGGTAGAGGTCACATGTCTTCAAATTTTGACGTGACAACGTCTTAAATTAGGTTGCGGCTGGGAGTCACTTATGAAAAAGTGTAACGCTCGGTAACGTTACGTTCTTATTTTCATTTAATTCCTTGTTCCTATTGTGCAATTTAATTATATTCATATCAATAAATATTCTACCGAGAAAAAGACGTTGTCACGTAAAATCTTCGCCCGTAAAACCGACTTTACAGGCAACCATATTTTTTTGGTTCTAGGACATGCCGGTTTCCTTACGATGTTTTCCTTCACCGTTTTATGAGCAGTGTTGGTGAAATGATTTCAAAGTAAAGCGCTTGTAGTATTTATAACTCGTAAGTCGCGGCTGTTCCCACTGAGCCACTACTGCTCGGGACTGGGTCATCACTGCATTGTTAGTTTAAAAGACATTAAAAGAATCGAAGTAATTATTTAGGTACTTTACCTGTTAATATTATTTGGAACTCCATTAAACGCTTCGAACCCTGCTGTCGCTAATTGATACTGTCTTGAACGTTGCACAACGTCTTCTTTGATCCTAAATCTCTTCGAGTTCTGTCCAGGCCAAGTTATGTCAGGCCATTCGTCAGGCAAAGTTACATCAGGCCACTCATCAGGCCACGTTGGTGTACTTGGCAAACGTGTCCTGTTTTGATTCAATGGCACGTCTACCATGCAATATTTTCCTTCAACGACTGAGTTTGTTATTTCCTTACGTATGCCCAAACATTGGAAGTAGTTGCCCAGATCGATAACGTTTCCAGTCAGTACACCTCTTGGTGTTCGGATGCCCGCATCGAGAACTGTAAAGAAAACCTTATCAGATACTAATGCTTAGTGACATCATTTGGGTGTATTTTAGAATGTCCCACAAACATTGCCGAATAAAGGGGTAGATTATTATTTTTGAATAAGGGAGCAAGAAACGTTTCCCTATATCTTTTATAAAGGGCCATGCTAATTCAATACAAAAATATAATTAAGTATTATCATAAAAATCAGTTCAGAGGAAAACGTTAGAAACAAATATGTATCATAATATCTGTCAGTCTAGACAAACAGCACAAAATACAGAGAGCACAGAAGTCAATCTACATCCAAAGTGCGCTCGAGCAACGCGAGTGCCATCCGCTTGAGACACGCGTCTGTGAAGTGCAAAAATGGAGCAACAAAAAAATAGCTATCTAAGCTCGATTTATATAATCGTTTCCTATTTTGAATCAGCATAAACGAAGTAACTTTTTTGTAAGGTAAATTCACGCCACCAAATATTACGTAAGTTGAAAACATGATTTTTTGTTTGTGTAGATATTGTGTTGGTTTTAGTGTCATTTGATAGGTTTAGGTCTAAAACGGGTCAAAATAAATTGTGTAAATAGGGTAATCCGTTTAGAAGATATTAGGGATTTTCTGTAATGAAAATTGACAAATGTAAAATTGTATAGTTTTGTAAACTTTTGTATTGTTTATTGTTTTGTTTTAATATTGTAGAATAAGCTCAACAATAAATCAAACAACTAGAAACGAGTGCCACTACCACGATAGTTTTTTGTGCATAAGCCAAAGTTGACAACCCTAGCGCGACCGCCGAGCGTAGGTATGAAAATGAAGTACATACATGGATTGACTTCATTCTGTACTCTCTGTATTTTGTGCAAACAGTATCAATTTCGCAATGATACAAGCATAGATTTATATGTGCAATAAATTATAATGTAGATAGGCGTGTAGTACCTACCTAATACAGCGATTTAGAAAAATAAAAAAGTGAGATAATAGGTGCTTTATTGATTAAACAAATCTACATCCTTGCTTTTAAGTTATTGGAATTAAAACGTCTGTCTGCAATAAATTATAATGTAGATAGGCATGTAGTACCTAATACCTACAGCAATTTAAAATAATAAAAAAGAGAGATAATATGCGCTAGGGATTAAACAAATCTACATCCTTACTTTTAAGTTATTGGAATTAAAACGTCTGTCTAACTTGATTACAAAAACGTGTGCATATAAAGTTATGATTAATTAGTGTGATCTTTAATCTAGAATTATATGAAACTGGCCTTCATAGTATGGTAGATATGAGAAAATAGTTCACAGCATTGATCGGCTTAGATGCAAAATGACCTTGTCATATACGAAATTTTGCACCTGAGCGAAAGAGACATTCTGAGAAATGGACATCCTGCGTCCAGTGGTAATTTTGCGACTGATTCCATTGATCGCGAGCGAAAGCGAAGCAGCCAGCCTAGCAAAGGAGATGGTGGGACGGCTCAGGGAGAGAGCCTCCCGTCCCAGCCGCCGCGGGAGACGCTCCGGGCGTCGGGAGCCGCGTGACGACTCCCGGCCACCGTATTTAGATAGATTATTTATCTCATTTCTTAAAATCTCTAAATACCTTTCCGTATTCAAATGCCCTTCGTAAAAATGTACTAAGAGACCCGGTTTTTTACAATCACCAACAGTTGAACGAAAAACGCACTTGATTATTAGTCTCGCGGATACGTAAGGGATTCTCCCTGGACCAAATGCGATTATTGTGTCGGTTGTACATACCATTATTGCTGAAGTTTGTCTCGTCTGACCAGATAATGTAACGTAATCAGCCTATAACGTTCCCACTGCTGGGACACAGGCCTCCTCTCAGTGAGTGGGAGTGGGCCGTCAATCCACCACGCGGACCTAGTGCGGGTTGGTAGATGTCACATGTCTTCGAATTTTTGGTTCTAGGACATGCCGGTTTCCTCACGATGTTTTCCTTCACCGTTTTGAGAGCAGTGCTGATGGAATAATTTACACAAAGTAAAGCGCCTGTCTGGGTTCGAACCTACGACCTACAACTCATAGGTCGCGGCTGTTACCACTGGGCCACCACTGCCCGACCAGATAATATTATTTAGAAAATACTGATCATCTAGGATGAGCCTTTCCATTTCGTGGTAGAAAATAAGTCGTCTTTCAGCATCAAGTAAGTAAGTTTTGTACTAATCGCCCTTCAACGTAACTTTTGAATTTGTATTTTTTCAATACACGGTGTATTTTGCTTTTCGAAATTCCGATTCCTTCTTCACCTTCCCTCACTGAAATTTTAGGATTTGCCTCAAAATGTCGAGTTCATCGTCAGTGTTTATCATTATTTTGGTGCCGCATTTGTGGTAAGCGATGATCGAAACGTCCTAAATTTAGCAGATTATTCACCAACTGTTTAATAATAAATCGAGATGGTGTATTTCTATCAGGATATCTTTGGCGGTGCCATTGTAAGGCTAATGTTATGTTTTTGTGGTTCAAAAAGTATGCTTCCAATAAATCAAAATAAAATTTTGATACGCCTTATGCAAAAAATTCACAATACAATGCAAAAAACCTGCAAAGAAAATCACAGACACAAAAGAATACAAGTTAGAAAATGGAACACATTTTCCAATTATTTCTTTATAATCAGCCAGCCGCATTGTGATGGACAAAATAATTTACGCGTCTTTCGGCTCAGGATACGGCTCGATTTGTTACATACAACCAGGTACATACTAATAACGTATTTCTTTATCATGTTATCATGCTCTTAAACTGTAATAGGGAAATGATGCGTACTTCTCAAGTGGGTACATTTATTAGTAATAGGTACTTATGATAATGTCAGTTGTATGTCTTTACGGCAAATTCAGCTTTTCATTTTTATGAACAAAATTTCACATCAAATGTTAAAATTCATGGTCTTCCTTTTATTTCTGACACTATGTTATTTAGCAAAAAATAATCCTTATGATGAAGCCTTTCGATCGGTATGATAAAGCTACAGGGTAATTATTTTTCTCGTGTGGCGGGTACGATTCGGTTCAACCATGTAATTATTTAAAAATCTATGAATGTAATTTAAATTGTTTTTTTTTTAATTAAAATAATGTCTTCTTTCAGTAAAATGTTCCATCTACAATATTCAAGGTACTTTCCCTTTATGTGGCATAGCCGTGGGACGCCCTGTTTCATTATATGTGAAGACGATGATGCACCTAGAATAAAATTAGTCTACCACAAAAGGTAAAAAGAATTAAAATGAAGCAATGACAGGTAAATCAATTATGTGATAGATGCTCACATAGGTCATAGGTGCTCACATATTTACAAATATTGTAAATGTAGTTGATTATATTTTGGCAGGTATTGTTAAATAACAATCGAAAATTTCGACTGATTGATTTACTTACGTGTTTTCCGAGATCCAGAGTCTCAAAGGCTTAAATTTTACTTTTTAGTTTTTCTCTTTTAATGTGCATTTTTTTACATTACAACATTAGCAGTAATACCTTTCCTAAATGCTATGATTAATCAATGTTGAATGTATACAGATTACGAGATGGCAGAGACGTCGACACGAAAACTGTAACCATGAATTCAGCACATGATTCTTATCTTGACCCCGTGCGTTTAAATTTTTCATTATTATCAAAAAAAATCTACAGTTTTATAGATAGTATAGAGGTATGAGGAACAGGGTGTAAAGTTCACTCATCTTCCATAGAAAAGGGAGGATCCTCCGAGATGGGTGTTGTGTCTGGCGGGCAACTGCCCGATGATTCATGTCGGATCGTTGCATATATGCTAGTTGCGCGGTAAACTCTGCTTTTGAGATGCAGGAGTATGCGTGAAGTCGGTATGACGCGTAGTTTGTATGTGGCTTTGTAGATACTGCTACAATAAAAAAGTGCCTACGCGATAAAATTGTATGGTTCAGCCAATATACCGATGTAAACTGGGAGTTCAGAATCATGTAACTGAATCAGTGTTAACAGGTTGCGCACATTGGCTATTGGTGTTCGTTATTAAATAAATAAATACATATTAATGGTCACCCCCACCACTTAGTATTAATGCCAAGTGCAGTTTCTTTTAAATCAATTGATCCATATGGTTGTTATAAAGCTTGTTTCCACAAATATGACAAAGTTATGGTATACTAAGCAGTTTGACTTTCTACTTACATTCAATCAGAAGTGCGGTTTCATTTTGCTGGATATATCTAATTTGTTCTTCACATAATTCTTTGTCTAGCACAGATTCATAGAGATTCAAATCAAAAACATTTTTATAATCAGGAACAACCATATCTAAATAGCCACTGACTACACTTCCATAAAAGGAAATTAAACAAAATAAATATATCGACTTCATTTTGAAAAAAAATCACATAATAATTTTAACTGTGACTGAAGACCTCGTGTTCATCACTGAGCGGTTACTTAAAGAATTCAATAGTGTTTATTGATTGCATCTACTAAGATAACAATTTTGATTAGATTGCATTAATCGATTTCATAATCCTAGGCCATATAAAAAAAATATTATACGTAGAAGGCTTTTTTTTTCGGATGGGAGATCATCAAATGACCCCTCCCGCTCTGGGTGGAGCGGAAGGGAGTGTCAGACTCTTACTGACTAAAACCCACCCGTGTTCCTTCCTTAGCCCTTTATGTTCCGGGCCAGCGGTAACCCTTTCGGACAATCCCGCTGACCCGGCAGGCTTAGACCCTTTGGGGCTCCTCGATGCTGACATCTCTTTGAGGCGCGCGTGGAACACGTACGCGCCGTCCGGCACGGGCCTCGTCCTGATCGGACGGTGAGCTACACATTACTCTCCGCCCGCAGGCCCGAGCCTACGGTGGCCGGGAGTCGTCACGCGGCTCCCGACGCCCGGAGCGTCTCCCGCGGCGGCTGGAACGGGAGGCTCTCTCCCTGAGCCGTCCCGCCACCTCTTTCGTTAGTATGACTGCTTTGCAGAAGGAGGTGACTGCCTCCCACTCCCTCTCGCCCCGGACCATGGCTTGTACCTGGGCCGGACGCGAGAGGTCGCCGCCGCTGCCGATCGCCTCTACGAGGACACGGCGGTGCTCCGCCCAAGCGGGGCAGACCTCCGCCGTGTGCTCCACCGTGCCCTCTGGGCGATCCTGGAAATGGTGACACCCGGGCGTTTCCTCCCGCCTGATGATATGCAGGAACCTCCTGAAACTTCCGTGTCCGGTGAGGACCTGCGTCAGGCGGTAGGTGAGGGCGCCGTGGCGCCTCTCTAGCCACTCCTCAAAGAGGGGTCTTATCGCCGCTATCGCGGCGTGCCCTGCGCTGGGTTGCGACAGTCGCTCCTTCCATGTCGCCATGAGATCGCGCCGGAGCTCCGTCCGCTGTGCAGCGATTTGCCGAGGAAGCGGAACTGCGTAGTGCCTCCGCGCGCCACTCATATACGCGCACGAGGACTATCGCCTCCAGAACCCATGGCGGCAGTCCGGCAATGAGGCTTGCCGCCTCGCCAGAGATCGTGCGGTAGCCCCGGATGAGCCTTACGGCAACCACCTTCTGGGGCGCGTTCAGGTAGTGGGCGGCTCGCCGTCGCAGTGAACGCGCCCACACCGGGGCCCCCATATAGGGCCATGGACCGCACGACCTCCGCGTAAAGCCTCCGGCAGGAGGCGTTTGGCCCCCTCAGGTTGGGCAAGAGCCGCTTGAAGGCGGCCCCGGCCCGTTCCAGCTTGGGGGCCAAACGTCGTAAATGCTCGACGAAGTTCCACCGGTTGTCGAGGACGAGACCCAGGTAACGACATGACGACGTAGAAGGCTTGGACAGATTTATCATTTAAATGTCAATAGAGATAAAAATGATTGATTCGTAATTATAACTACGTTTAAAAAAGGAATTTGCTTGTTTTTCTGCTAAAATCGAAAAAAAAAATACTTACCTTTGTAAATTTTTTACATTCGTATTTCCTCATCCTGTAAATCAACTGTCTCATTGTTATTTTTCTGTCAGTCGATTAGTGATAGAAAAATAACAATTTTGTTATGATCATACTTCTTTTCTTTTTATTTCATAATATCAATTCACAACACATATAATCAAAGACAAGTTTTGGGTTTAGTTTTTTGTTTTTCCCAAGAAAATCTGCTTGTGAATGAATTCATCATTTTATTATTTTTTTAATTACCAAAAATATTTTTCGTTATCACATCATGATGGACAAAACTGAATGAAACAAGATAAAAGATTAAATAACATTTAAAGATTATAAATAATGTTAATAAATGTTACCTGGGGGCCTAAAAAGGCAAATTTGGCAGAATCATAAAAGGATAGGTAATATTACCATCTCAAACCTGTACCTACATTGTTGGCAAATAAATATTTCTGATTTCTGATTTCAGTTAACCTGTTAAGTTAATCGTCTCAAATCCCATTGGTGAAAGATTTTTCAGTATTTTTTTTTTGTATGTGCTAAAATACCACTCAATCCAATCCAAACCCAATCTCTTTGATTACCTATACCTACGTAGTGTAGCGAAAAAAAGAAAAACACGGACTGTCGTCACCATAATAATGATTCATAACGTTATCCTTTTATGATTCTGCCAAAGTTACCTTTTTAGGCCCCCAGGTCATTCTAGATGATACTGTAATATAGTATGATTATTGTCTTCTGATTACAATTAATTAGATTTTAATTAATGTTAGCACATTGATAAATGAATGATAAATGATTTTATTTCTGTAAGTAGGTTTGTACAAACACTTTTACATATCAATCATATTTTTTTTAAACTAGATGATTTTCTTCATTTCTTTGTGACTGGCTTATAAAATGATAAATTTATAAAATGCGAGAACATTCATTATTACTTGGGGAAACTATTGCCTAGGGAACAGAATGCAGCCTTGAGATACTCCTTTAGAAATCGTATTGAAAGTTGTGTTTTTTTTTTTTTAATACTTAGTGATAGTATTATTCAAATTCAAATTCAAAATTATTTATTTTGGGACAACTAGATCCATCGGTTAGTGTACAAAAAACTTAGAAACTATTGTTAGTACCTACTTAAATATATTATTACAAAGGACAACACTCACATAAACATTACAAATCACAAATGCCCCTGTGCTGAGACATTCCGCCCCGTCAAGATAACCAACAGGGAGATACCTCCCTAAAAGATCACCAGACGAACGAAATGCCTCAACACAGGCGCACGCACATCTTCAGCTATAGTTTTCAGGATGCTGTTGTGACTACCCCGCACCCTCGTCATAAGTGAACTGACTTTTTTCCGAATGACGGCATGAAAACCGTCAGTATGAGCCTGCGCGAACATCTCGGAGGCACTGCAGAAACGAGGCCAGACCTGAAAATGTTATTGTATTGGACGCGCAGTGTGTCCAGGGATCTTTTGGTATAACTGACCCATAGACTACCCGTATACAGACCCTGACAATACGCTTTAAATAGCGTGATCTTAACTTGGTCCGTACAGCGGGCGAATCTACGGGCCAGCATGTTGCCACGGACTGACAGAGCCCTGCGCTCCCTCTCTATGTCAACATCGTCCTTAAGGTCGTCGGTAAGGTAATGTCCGAGGTACTTAAACTGCGCCACCCTATCTAAGTTAATACCATTCAAAGTAATGGGTGGAACAGATTCAGGACACCTACCGGCGGCCTTAAAGACCATGTACTGACTTTTCTTTACGTTGTAAATAAGTCCGTGTGACTCGGCATAGGCTTCACAAACTTTCAGCATTTCTCCGAGCGCCCCTGCAGTGGGACTCAGCAGCACCATGTCGTCCGCGTAGCTGATATTATTAACACTAATACCACCCACCCGACATCCGACACGCATGCTGCTGAGTTTCACTATGAGATCGTTTACATACAGGCTGAAGAGCTTTGGAGATGATAACCCCCCCTGCCTCACGCCGCACTCCAGCCTGTACGAATCGGAAAGAGTGCCTGACCATTTGACACAGTTCGTCTGGTTATTGTACCAGTATTTAAAGATGTTCAACATCTCCACCGATATACCACTGTCCCCCAGCTCTCTCCAAAGCACCTCGTAAAACAGGCATACACCGGTGTCTTACGATCAGTGTAGTACTGGACAGTGTGTTTGAGACTTAAGATTGCGCTCTCAGTAGATAGTCCGGGCCGAAACCCAAACTCTAACGTACTCTAGATTTGATTAAAATGATTTAGTAATAATATACCAAGCCAATTTTAGAAGTTTTAAAAGTCACTATTTCGTTTACACAAAATTCTTTTATGTAGTTCACAATCAAGTCCAAATTCAAAGATACAAAATTTGGGCATGATTTCGTCGTGAGGGTTTCGATAATCACCAAAACAAAAAGTCACGTGTCACGTAACATAAGAATATTCATAATTGATTATTTATAATACCTATTATATTTATCATAATAATCATCCGCATTTTAATCCAAATCACGTGGGTTGCACGTGCATATTTTTCCATAAATAATTCATTTACTTAAATAAATTAATAACTGGTGTAGTTATTATTTAAACATTTATAAATACCACTGTAGGACAGCACATGCCGAATTATAAATAATTAACAAAATATCCATGTAGCTTAGTCGTAATTCTATGCTCCTGTAGTATATTTTTAATGCTGATGTGTTATTTTTTAATATTCAAAACTTAAGGTCAATTATTATCAGCTAGTTTATTTCTTCAATTATTTCTGTCCTTATTACTTTTTGTCTTCAGGCTTTTTTTCTCCTTTTGCTTATACTGTCCCACTGCTGGGCAAAGGCCTCCCCATATTCTTCTACCCTTCCTTGTGCTGTGTCTTCTCCGTCCAATCGGTAAGGAACGAGTCCAAATCGTCATGCCAGCGTTTCTTAGGCCTGCTTCGGTGACGACGCCCGTTTTCAGGCACACACTGTGTGACGACTTTGGCCGACCTGTCTGTATGCATCCTATAGGGCGATTGGCACGCTGCACCGCATTACGTAGCGGGACGCAGATAACGTGCTCCCACGCTTGATTGTTTACAAACAAATTCAATAAAAACGCGCTTCCGTGTGGGGAATTTGGCTCCGTTGCACGCACCCCGCTGCGTCATGGAGTGCTACTAAATTGTACAATAGACTACAATAAAACTGGCAAAAAAAACTTTGAACAGTGACATCTGTTTTATAGGAGGCGAACTATTATAAGAGCAGGAGAACGAGTGATAGCAGTATTTTTGTTGCGACGCGCGACGATAACATGTTAGCGTAGTCGTTTCGTATAGACCCGAGAGAGTGCGCTGATTTAAGCTATATATTTTGTTTTTTTTTGCGCTGTTCACCATTCTAAATGAAAATACAAAACATACAACCTATCATAAAAACTGTACCGTCTTTAGATACACTAGGAAGAAAACTTATGAAAAGTATGGATTTGTGTAGTGACAAGAAACTAGTACTTAGTATAATAAATAAAATATTAAATTAATAAATACCTATTTATTCGTAGAAGAAAAGTAAGTAGTTGGTTTTTTAGTAGTTGAAGACCATTAACTATATTATCATGTCACAATAGCACATTATCGTGACTTATTCGATAGTAGGTCATCAGGGATGATCTAGGTAATGTGTAAACTGCATAAGTGCAATAATATCATTAAGAGCGTTTACGCCGTACGGCATTTCATACAAACTTTCAAGCCTTTTATTTTTCGAAATGAATGAACCGATTTTAATGAAATTTCATACGCTTATAAGCAGGATACAAAGGTCTAAAAAGTTATTAGAGAACATTTTCGAAAAATAGTGTTACAGCCAACTTAGACCGATTTTAAATGTTGCATAGAAACAGAGATTTCCAGTGATCTTTTTTTAAACAAGACATTTCCAAAATGTTCTCTACAACTTTTTAGACTTTTGTATCCTGAATCTACTAATATATTAATAATACATATTATAACATGAATCATATATGGCGAAGACAGTCCGTGTTTTTCTTTTTTTCGCTGCACTACGTAGGTATAATCAAAGAGCGGATTGGATTTGGATTGATTGGTATTTTAGCACAGACAAAAAAAGTAACTGAAAAATCCTTCACCAATGGGATTTGATACGATTAACGTAACAGTTAACTGTCCATTATGATTCATAATGTTATCCTTTTATGATTCTGCCAAAGTGGCCTTTTTAGGCCCCCTGTTCTTCACACAATTCTTCATCTAACACAGATTCAATGAGATCCAAATCATAAACGTGTTTTTCATCAGGCACGTTTATATCAAAAAAATCTAAATAAAGCTATTAAAAATACCCAATACATTGACTTCATTTTTATCTTTATTATAACTTTATTAGATCATTAATGACTGCACGGTTTATTAAATAACAATTTTAAAATAATTTCATTGATCTGTCGTTTTATTTTCATTAATGATCAATTAATTTCTTACGATTAGATTTTTATTAATCAATTATTTGCCTATCCATAATAATATCACATAATATTATAAATTCGAAAGTAACTCTGTCTGTCTGTCTTTTGGTTACCTTTTCACGCCTTAACCACTGAACGGATTTCGATAAAATTTGGCAGAGACATAGATTACATCCCGGGAAAGGACATAGGATAGTTTTTATTATTGACACACCTTGCGGGCGAAGCCGCGGGCGGAAACTAGTATTACAAAAATGCGAAAGTGTGTCCGTCTGTCTGTACGTTACCTCTTCACGCTTAAACCGCTGAACCGATTTAGATGTAATTTGGTATAGAGATAGTTTGAGGCCCGGGAAAGGACATAGGATAGTATTTATCCCGATATTCCCACGGGATCGAAACTTACACGGGTGAAACCGCGGGGCGCTGGTAGTTCTAATATAATTATTATATCATGATGATTTTGGGCCCAGAGATCAGAGACGTCCTACACACCGATTGACTGACTCTATGAGATAATGAAAGAAGAAGAAATAAATATATTTAGCGAGCTCAGGCTTCCTACCTACTAAGGAACGTTCCTTAGTATGTAGGAAACCTGAGCTCGCTCACAGATGGATCGGTAGGCACGTGCAATCTGTGAATTCTATAGAAACCTAACTGGTTCGATATTTTGAACAGCATAAGGAAAAGTATTCAACCAAATTACAGTGATTCAAGAAGTTAAATGGCGCGTAAAATTATTTGATTTCAATGAGCTGATAGTCGCGTAAAGAGTCGATGAATGATAAATGAGGTATTTATAAAAGGTATTAAATGATCAACACGTAAGTGATTCAATCAAATTCACTTACAGACTTTTGTATGGACTAGACTTCAATATCAAATATTCTATTCAGTAAGAGGTCTAAGTAGTTTTTATTTCATGAATGAATGCCATCACAAGCTTTGATCGTTTAGTTGTAAGAAAACTTATTTATTTTAGATTTTCTTTTCCTATTTCCTGTGATATTTCTGATCAAGTCCTGTTAGTCCTATTAATGGCTACTTCCCGATTCGTCACTATTACAAAATACTTAAACAAAAGTGTCGTTTCGTGACATGCCAACATAATCGTAACCCCTCAAGCATCCACTGTACACCAAGTGTACATAAGAGAAAGTGCTCGAAACGTCAATGGTACACCAAGTGTACACAACTATTGTCATTGTGAAAACAATGACTTCACTGCGTCCATTCAACTACTTCGACACGTGGGGTGTGTTGTCAGGTAGACGGGCAAACGTGTGAGAGGATAAAACTTGACCACAGGTTCCAATGTTTTTTTTTAATAATTTGACATGGTCACACCACCGACCGATGGAAAGAATGCCTGGAAGGTTTTGGAGGAGGCATTTGCTCAACATTGGGATAGTGTAAGTCCAAGTAAAAAAAAAACAGTGGCACTCCGGGAGTGCCGACAGAAGTGAAAACAAAACACAAACAGAATACTTTGCCATCACTCACGGACTTATCGAATATACATTAAAACCGAGTACATCCCGAGGACAGCCGAACACATCTGGAGCTGATATTTTTTTAATCGTCTTATAAAAAAACAGGCGCGGTGTCGCTTACGGTAACATTGGTGCGAGTTCAATGGTTTTTTCCCATCTCAAAAAATGCCCAACGCGGCTAAAAAGTTTTCACTTCAAAAAACAGTCGCGCCGCATACGCACGTAAGGCCCTGCAATCGTCAAGCTCTTTGAAAGAGTCATTGCAGACCGCCTCGTCGGGCAGCTGATGCGGGTGGGGCCGGATCTGGCGGAGGGCCAGTTCGGTTTTCGCAGGGGGCGCTCTACAGTAGACGCTGTCATGCGCGTACGAGCCCTCACGACGGGGGATGCTGTTGCCCAGGGTGGGGTCGTCTTGGCGGTGTCTTTAGACATTGCCAATGCATTCAACACCCTGCCCTGGAGTTGCATCAGGGAGGCACTCCGGTATCACCGGATGCCGACCTACCTCTGTCGCGTGGTCGAGGCCTATCTGACGGACAGGGCCGTCATCTACCCCGGTCATCCGGGAGAGTGGAACCGGCGAGAGATGTCGTGCGGTGTCCCACAGGGATCGGTCCTGGGGCCGCCCCTGTGGAACATCGGGTACGACTGGGTGCTGCGCGCCGACCTCCCTAGCGGCGTCAGTGTAGTTTGCTACGCTGACGACACGCTGGTCCTGGCGCAGGGGAGGTCGCACCAGGCGGCGGCGGAACTAGCGACACGCGGGGTTGCGACAGTCGTTGAAAGGATCCGGCAACTGGGACTCGAGGTGGCCCTGCACAAGTCCGAGGCCATGTGTTGTCATGGCCCTCGGAACGCGCCACCGTCGGGTTCCCAAATAACGGTAGGAGGGGTTCACATCGGCGTCGAGTCGACGATGAAGTACCTGGGACTTGTCCTCGACAGCCGGTGGAATTTCGTGGAACACTTCCGACGTTTGGCTCCCAGACTGGAGCGGGCCGGGGCTGCGTTGAAGCGGCTCCTGCCCAATCTAGGGGGTCCAAACGCCTCCTGCCGGAGGCTCTACGCGGGGGTCGTGCGGTCCATGGCCCTTTACGGGGCACCGGTGTGGGCGCGTTCATTGAGGTGGCGACCAGCCAGGCGGTTGAACGCGTCCCAGAGGGTCATGGCCATCCGGTTAGTCCGGGGATACCGCACGGTCTCCGGGGAGGCAGCGAGCCT
This sequence comes from Oligia strigilis, assembly GCA_951800025.1. Taxonomy (NCBI): domain Eukaryota; kingdom Metazoa; phylum Arthropoda; class Insecta; order Lepidoptera; family Noctuidae; genus Oligia; species Oligia strigilis. The sequence goes on from OX637543.1 coordinate 17,960,915, forward strand.
CCTTGCCGGATTGCCGCCATGGGATCTGGAGGCCAAAGTCCTCGCTCACATATGGGAGTGGCGAGAGGAGGTGAAACGCCGGGGCGTAACTCCGCTGCCGCGAGAAATCGCGGTGCAGCGGACAGAGCTCCGGCGGGATCTCATGGCGACATGGAGAGTGCGACTGTCGCAACCCAGTGCTGGGCACGCCACAATTGCGGCGATAAGTCCCCTCTTTGAGGAGTGGCTAGAGAGACGCCACGGCGTCCTCACCTTCCGCCTAACGCAGGTCCTCACCGGACACGGCTGCTTCGGGAGGTTCCTGTTCCGAATAAGGCGGGAGGAAACGCCCGGGTGTCACCATTGTGTGGATCGCCCGGAGGACACGGTGGAGCATACGGTGGAGATCTGCCCAGCTTGGGCAGAGCACCGCCGTGTCCTCACGGCGGCGATCGGCGGCGGCGATCTCTCGCGTCCGGCCCTAGTCCGGGCCATGGTACGGAGCGAGAGTGCATGGGAGGCTATCGCCTCCTTCTGCGAAGCAGTGATGCTCGCGAAGGAGGAGGCGGAGCGCGTGAGGGAGAGGCAATCCTTGCGCCCTCACGCCCCCAGCCGCCGCAGGAGACGCCCCGGGCGTCGGGAGTCGATAGCCGATTCCCGGCCACCGTAGGCGCGGGCTTGCGGACGGCGAGCAATGGGCAGCTCGCCGTCCGGTAAGGACCAGGCCCGGGTCGACGGCGCGTTGTGTTCCACGCGCGCCTCAAGGAGATGTCAGCACCAACTGACGGGGTCCGCTAGGGCCGATGCCCGCCAGGGTCGCGGGTTGTTCGAAAGAGATACCGTGGCCCCTGGCACAGGCAAGTGAAGGAACACTGGTGGGTTTTAGTCAGTAAGAGTCTGACACTCCCTTCCGCTCCGCCCAGAGCGGGAGGGGTCATTTGATGATTTCCCACCCAAAAAAAAAAAAAAAAAAAGGCCCTGCAATCGTCATACGAGTAATATAGCGTAAGACCTATCAAACTGCTATTCATTAAATATATACAAGTATACCTACAGGTACTAATAATAAAAGGACGAACAAAAAAAAAAAAAACTTTCAAAAAGCGCCATCAATTAATATAATAAATTAATATACTTAAATGCAAAATAATATTATATATTTATCTATATATATAATATTATACGATAGCCATCTTATAAAAGCTTTACACTTATTAATTATATTATATAATAACCAAATATATTAAATAATAAATATATAATATTAAAATTGATATTTTACATGAATTAATATTAAATATATTATACAAGTACCTATACCTACAGGTACTAATAATAAAAGGACGAACAAAAAAAACAAACTTTCAAAAAGCGCCATCAATTAATACGATAGAACAAGAAGCTATAACTTAACTTGGTTGTGCAAATCGTCCAGCCTGGTAATTATCGGCAGCATTACTCGTGAATATAATGTCTCATTGTTAATTGTTAGCCGAGGTATATCTTTGGCGGATCTCTTTAGTCTTGGCTCCTGTCCGCGTTATCTCTGTGAGAGGGCCCGCTTCGTGTAAGGCGGCCTGTTCAGGTTTCGGATGGTTTGTCGTGGGCTGTTTTAATATTTGGGATGGTATATGTTTGGTGGAATTGTGGCAGAGAGTGGTGGAAGTTAGATTTACTTGCGAGATACTTTGTGACATTTCTTATCAAACGAAATTCAATTGATCTGACAAGATTAATTGAATTTAAATGATAATAATAACAGTCATCGCCATTTTGATGTGATTTTGTCGATTTCGAACCTGTTTTTTTATTAGAGGTGTATGTACTGTAAGCACAAAATATACCTTACAGAAACACATCATGACATGAATGGGAAAGGGCCGAATTCACTCTTTTTCCATTTTCTTTTTTCATTTCGCTAACTTGATATTTTCATCAAGTAGGTACTTATAATCAATCAACACTGCCTTTCTTAAAAAAAATAGAATGAATCTTGAAAAATGACGTCTGCGTCGAAAGGGATAAAACAAAGTCGGGTTAGTTACAATAGTTACACCATATTTTATAACTCAAGAACGGCTGTACCGATTTTTATGATCTTTATTTTGGTGGATTTGTCTCCGCCCCGAATAGCAGAATAACTATTAAAACAGGAAAAATTTAAGAAAAAAATAATAATGGAGATACCTAATTTTCTCATACTTACATTCGTTTTTTATTGAATCTCAGGCGGTGTGAAGTTCGTCCGGTCACCTAGTGTAGAATAAACCTAAGTCACTGCCGCACTGTCAATATTTTCCAAAAGATTTCTACACATTAATAATTAATTATAAGGAAAATTAATAGCCCATACCATTTTAGACCGAGTCGTCCTATGAATGGGCATCGTTATCGGTTCATTTTGCTTGCAATTAGCACCACATGTAGTAAGTGAATTTCTAAAGAATATCGGTATTATAGAAGGCTGATAAACGGCTTAAGTCTGTGGCTTAAGTACGGCTATTGTGTTGGTAATTATGTAAAAAGGTTTTATGGGGACTGACCTTACAGGACCTTTGGCTGTACTTCCTGCGGTTCTTGATAGCCTAGTACTTATTGCAACCTGTGTAGTAAGTATGAGATTTAAACAATTTGGACTAAAGCTAGTTTTTAGAAGAGCCGCTCTGTCATAATTACTATACAGGGTTATTTGTAAAACACCAGCAACCTCTTAAGAGGTCATTGTACTCAACATTATGAACAACTTTTACTATGGGACCAAACCTGAAATCGCAAAAAAAAAATCAGCTGTTCCCTACATTTTGACGAGTTATACGAACATAAATGTAGGGAACAGCTGATTTTTTTTTCGCGATTTCAGATTTGGTCCCATAGTAAAAGTTGTTCATAATGATGAGTACAATGACCTCTTAAGAGGTTGCTGGTGTTTTACAAATAACCCTGTATAACGACCATCATGAAAACCTGCCATTTCGTCTCTAAGGTGTCAAAAAACAGCCTGCCAGCTTGGACAACCGTCAATATGTGAGCCTCATGATTTGCCTAGCCTTTTCCCAACTATGTTGGGGTCGGCTTCCAGTCTAACCGGATGCAGCTGAATACCAGTATTTTACATGGAGCGACTGCCTATCTGACCTCCACAACTCAGTTACTGGGGAATACTGGCTCCCTTTGGTAAGACTGGTGGTGGTGAACGCTCACATAATAACGACAACGAGGGGCCCATGGCTAAATAATAACAGCCGCACAGATCGATCGATCAGGTTAAGCAGTAAGCTACGCTTGCCGCGGTTGGTCTGTGGATGGGTGACCATCTTTACATACCGTGACCCCTCCGTGCCTCGGAAAGCACGTTAGGCCGTTGGTCCCGGCTGTCATTCGTGGATCTTTGACAGTCGTTACGGGTAGTCAGAAGCCCGAAAGTCTGATTACCAGTCTTACCAAGGGGTATCGTATTACCCAGTAACTGGGTTGTGGAGGTCAGATAGGCAGTCGCTCCATGTAAAATACTGGTATTCAGCTGCATCTGGTTAGACTGGAAGCCGACCCCAACATAGTTGGGAAAAGGCTAGGCAGATGATGATGCAACTCACATTGGTTCTGGATACGTTCATCTTCATCATTTGCCTAACATGATGCAGCTGAATACCAGTATTTTACATGAAACGACTGCCAGGTCTCGATACGTTCATAATCTCAACTTGTAAAAAAAAACAACTTTAAGATCGAATATTATGCTAAATTACATCCAGCTGACCACAAACGGGAACCAAGTTTCAAGTCACAATCTGTGCAATAAATCTTAATAATTGAACATTGAATAATTCACATAATTGGTGGAAATAATATATCGATGTATTCATTATGTCCTGGCTAGCATGAATGAGATCGCCACAAAGATCATTGAGCAAGAATAATTAGATGAAGTTAGAATGGGCTGAGTTTGACAATTTGTTTGGTTTGTATTTTCTTCTTTTGTATCTATAGTGTTTTTTGTTGTTATAGTTTGATAACTTGAAACGACATGTTGCTATTTTTAAACTAACAGGCGGTCGGACAATTCAGCCATCTACAATATAAAAACTGGCCATGTGCGAGGGACTCGCACATGAAAGGTTCCGTACCACAAGGCAAAAACACCGAAAAAAAACACGCTTGTTGTATGGGAGCCCCCCTTAAATATTAATTTTATTTTGTTTTTAGATTTTGTTGTTATAGCGGCAACAGAAATACATAATTAATTGTGAAAATTTCAACTGTCTAGGACGGACGGACAGACAGCGAAGTCTTAGTAATAGGGTCACGTTTTTACCCTTTGGGTACAGAACCCTAAAAATCAATGCTGTTAACTGTTATTAAGTGCATCAATTGAGAACGACTGGACAGTTTTTTTTAATGTTCTTCAATATAGTCCGAATAAGCTTTTTAGTGGAAAAAAAATTGAAAAGTTGCTCGAAAATTGGCAAATTCGGGAATAACTGAAAGTACTTTTTTCTATGGGATTTTCGTATGAATTATTGGAATTTGGACAGTAATAAGTACATATCTGCACACTTATGTAATTATTCACTAACATAACAAAGAATTAAAACCTTACTGCCAATTAAAAACAAGCCATAAAAAAAACCAATACATAAATCCCAAAACTGCCTTCTGCTTACCGTTCCGTTTCACGCATATCAATTTATTTGCAACGCCCAATACTAAAACAGTTCCTTTTTTAGCTTAAAAAAAAGTTTGCATATCAAATTTATTTCTTTTTCGAATCTGATTGCCCATTACGAATAGAGGTGGCCAATTTTGTTAAACTAGTCGATTATAATTCGATTCGATATGCTTACTATGATTTGTGTTATTAAAAATTACTACCAACTATGTTAACCGTTTTTTAGGCTATAGGTTAGTTGCATTTACAAAGTAATAACACACCTACATAAAATATTTTTTCGTTGATGGGTATTATTCATAGTTAGCGTTTAGGAAGGTATTTTACTTATTAAAATTAGAAATCTGCAGGTACCTACTTACTGTTGTGTGTTTCTTTTGTATCATAAGCTTTTTGGAAATCCATAAGCGGTTGCCAGGAATCATACGAAATCACAATGTCACTGCCATCTGACTACCATGTTAGCATTGCAATAATTTTTTCAGTCGATGCCAAAAGGTTTATCTGAAAATAAAAACAAAAAAAATAAGACTAGAGGTGTCGTGGCACACCCGGTGGGAACGAAGTTCCTTTCGCTGTATGTTATGTACCTACTATAACAGGCACAATAAAATAAATTAACAACGTTTGAGGCTAACTAAATAAAAAAAAAAAATGGTTGCCTGTAAAGTCGGTTTTACGGGCGAAGATTTTACGTGACAACGACCGATCATCCGATCATAGTTGAGTGGGAGAGAGACGCAAGGCATTCGGCGGGCCTCTCTCTCATTCGGTGACTCATCGTAACGTTACCGAGCGTTACACTTTTTCATAAGTGACTCCCAGTCGCAACCTAATTTAAGACGTTGTCACGTCAAAACATTTGGTACAGACACAATGAAAAAAATTACCAAAGTTTGAGAGTAATGAAAAGAGAGTTTTAAAAAAATGAGAATAGTAAAAGTAGTAAAAAAAACCAGTGACGTCCAAAACTGTAAACAAAACGTTGTGTCGAGTAATTCATCAATTCGTCCTACATGCCTACGTGGGCCGTAGGCATTTAGGACGGATAGCAAAAAAATCAAAATAAATTATATTTCATTCTGCAAGTCGTCCCACGGTGTTAGAGCCATCAAGAAGGTATAAACCTCTTTTTGACGTGACAACGTCTTAAATTAGGTTGCGGCTGGGAGTCACTTATGAAAAAGTGTAACGCTCGGTAACGTTACGTTCTTATTTTCATTTAATTCCTTGTTCCTATTGTGCAATTTAATTATATTCATATCAATAAATATTCTACCGAGAAAAAGACGTTGTCACGTAAAATCTTCGCCCGTAAAACCGACTTTACAGGCAACCATTTTTTTATTTAATTTTTATTACTTATTCCTAATTTAAAATGTTTTATATCTTCTTTTGTTTTTTACTTCTCCAAGTGACATCTACACAAACTTCCGTGCCGGACACGCCGCGCGAATGCAGCCGGAGATATGGGCAAAGATCGTCACTCACTGGACGCCTGAAGGAGGACATCGCCGTCGAGGTAGGCCACGGCGAAGGTGGTGTGCCGATCTGACGAGGTTTGCAGAGAGATCGCTCAAGACAAGGTTTAGAAGGAAAAAGGGGAAGTCTTTGCCCAGCAGTGGGACACAGAGCAGGCTAACAAAAAAAAAATGACATCTCAGGTATGCACAAAAGCTAAATTAATATTTTATAATATTTCATTATTTGTTTGCTTATGTTTAACAGTCGGTCGTAAGTCTGCATCAAAATCGATTCCACGGCAGCCATCTCGTTCCCATCTCTATTTTGCCTCCAAATGCAGTCGATTACGAATACGCACAACAGTAGTCATCAAGTTATTGCTTCTAAATGATAGCTGCCATTCCCTAACCGTACACGGTATTCAAATTGCATACAAACTTAATATTCGTCTGGAAACGCCAAACGGAATTCCGTAAACGTTCGAATGATAGCTCTCGTTTGAAGATTTTGGGGATCGTTACGAAGTTCGGAATTTAAAATTGCTAAAAGTGAAAGGAAATATTAGAACATGCATGTATACGGGTATTTCATCTATCAAGGGAAGCGCGCCCTCTAACTTTTGATGGAATAGGTATAAAAGTAATTTTTTTTTTGGTCAGTCGATAAGAAAAATATGCCTAAAGAGATTTTTTTGCAATGAAAACTACAGTAACTTACCTATTTATCATTACTGAGCACATTAAAGGTATACTTAGTTTCTTACGCTTCTAAGTCTTCACACCGAATTGGGCACTAAGTTATTGAAATCCTTTGAAGCTACATAAAGTAATCTGGGCAATGACACCAAAATAGATCAGTAACTGATCTCAAACTCAAACAAAAGGAATTTAAGTCAAATACACCAATTATGAGGAGGCCTATGTCCAGCAGTGGACGTCTTTCGGCTGATATGATGATGATGATGACACCAATTATAGACACTCTTGAATTTTCAAGGGTTCAGTCAATCAGAAAGATGAAGCTAGTTACCAATTTCAAAGCGTAGTAAGTAAGTTCTTGGAGAAAAACGGGCAAGAAACTCTTGATATTCTTTCTCTATTTCTAGATTTATTTTTACCGACTTAAAAAAAAAGGAGGTTATCAATTCGATACGTATGTATGTAATATTATTGGAATTGCATTATATTCTCATATGACAATCTACTAAGGCTTCCAAACAAATATACAAAATTTCATAGACGTATGTATGTATGTATGTTTGTCCACGCATTTCTCAGCAACTATTAATCGGATCGTGACCATTTTTTTGTATTAGCTTACATTTACTTCAACTTAGGGAACAGTGCAAGTTTCATCAAAATCGGTTCAGTAATTTTCAAGATATGGACTAATACGTGTAAGTGTGATGGCCTGGCGTATTGATACGAGCTACGGGTGTAGTGTCAAAGGGAAAACATCTCAAAACCTTGGTCAAATTCTAGTGCAGAAACTAAAAATTACGAAATAAAAAGTATATAGTAAAATAACTTTAATTTCGGAAGTCGGTGTCTTGGGATCTGTATTTAAGTTTTTTGCCACCGACTTCCGAAATTAAAGTTATTTCATAATTTTGAGTTGATTTCTTTTTGAAGTCGGTTTAATTTTTTTAAATTACTTTTTATGAAGACAGAAAAAAAAATGTTATTCTACCTGTACGGAACATGAACACACTTTTAAAAACATATTAAAAACTAATCTTAGGACCTAGCCTCTAGCACGAATATTTAGAATTCTGCGCTTCTGGCTCCAAACCGTTTACGTCTGCTTCAAAGAATTATTAATTATAGACTAAAATGTATCCTTTCCTTTGGCTACCGACCATTTTGAAGGAATCGGAGATCTAATTTTATATTAGAGGATGTTAACTTACAATCATACTCACATTTGGAGAGATAAGTTTTATTTGTTAGTCACGACTTAGCCGATTGGAATATGGTATCCTGTAATCTTCGATGAAGCTTTAAAACCATAATGTTATCTCTCACGAAGAAAATATCATATCACTAATATTATAAAGGCGAAAGTTTGTGAGTGTGCGAGTGTGTGTTTATATGTTTGTTACTTCTTCACGCTCAAACGGCTTGACCAATTTTGATAAGTCAAAGTCAAAGTCAAAGTCAAATCATTTATTTCAAATAGGCACATTAAAGGCACTTTTGAACGTCAAAATTTTGTATGGAGGTAGCGGACACCCTGGATTAACATATAGGCTACTTTTTATCCCGATATTGCCACGGTGAAACCGCGGGGCGCAGCTAGTTCATAATAATTTTAAAATTCGATTTGCTATTCTGGGTTTTCTGATTTACAATCAATCTGCCTAGTCTTTTCCCAACTATGTTGGGGTTGGCTTCCAGTCTAACCGGATGCAGCTCAATACCAGTATTTTACATGGAGCGACTGCCTTTTTTTTTTTTTTTTTTTTTTTTTTTTTTTTTTTTTTTTTTCGCTGAGAAATGACGTTACGCATCTCCGCTCGTCGGGGGAAGAGACGGAGTATGTGGGACTCCCTGCCAGGGTGGCAGTATACCCACTAAAACTCAGCGGTGTTCCCTCATCGCCTTGATGGGGAGGTCATGGGAATCCGGCTCAGCCTTTGCATCCACAACCCCCCGGCGCATGCCCGCCTAGCTGGCGGGCCCCGCATGTCCCCCCGTCTGGGGGGCTACGGGAATGGCCGGGAACACCTGGCCATTCCCGTCCGGCACTGGTGGAAGCCTGTGCAATACAGGCGAGGGTGCCCCCGCACCCGTCGCCTGCTGGCTTCCACCTGGGAGGAGTCGGAGATGACTGTCATACTGACGTCTTCTTCGACCCCTCCTCCGCCTTCGGAGCGGCGCCGCGAGAGGGTCTTCCTCCCGCACGCGCATGGAGCGACTGCCTATCTGACCTCCACAACCCAGTTACTGGGTAACATGACGCCCATTGGTAACACTGGTGGACAGAACTTTGGGCTTTCGATGTGTAAAGGATGGTCATCCATCCACAAATCGACCGCGGCAAGCGTGGCTTAACCTTCGATCGACTCGTGCGGCTGTTATCATGTAGCCGCGAGCTTATAGATTTATGATTAATAAAATGTATAAATACAAGGTAATATATAGGTAATACAAAGTATTCACCCGATGTTGTTTTACTGTATATTTTCTTTGCAATGAAAAATTTCAGTTCTCTTTGTGGATTAGGTATGTTTATTTAATTAATGAGAATTATTTCCATCAAGTCGAGAAAATGATATCGGTCAAGTGGCTGCCGTCAAAATTGATGACTATACCGGCTGGTTTTATGACATTCCTGACTTGTGTCAGAACATCCGGCGATAGGTTCTCTCATTCCTGTCGGATTTTCTCTGGGCTTCAAGAGTCTGAGGCTTGTTCGCATAAACCAGGACTTCAAGTAACCCCACAAAAAACTGACGTAGAAAATGCCTATGGCATTAAGTCAGCCTCTGTACATTTATGTTCAGAAGTCATTATCATCATCTGCCTAGCCGTTTCTCAACTATGTTGGGGTCGGCTTCCAGTCTAACCGGATGCAGCTCAATACCTGTATTTTACATGGAGCGACTGCCTATCTGACCTCCACAACCCAGTTACTGGGTAATACAATACCCCTTGGTAAGACTGGTTGTCAGACTTTCGGGCTTCTGACTACCCGTAACGACTGTCAAAGTTCCACGAATGACAGCCGGGACCAACGGCTTAACGTGCTTTCCAGGGCACGGGCATTTATGTTCTTGAAGTATTAAATAAATAAATAAAAAAAAGCCCGGAGCGGTCAAATCGGGTGATCTGGCCGGCCAGTGCAAATCGCCAAAGCGAGGGATTAGACGACGCGGACAATAGGCTATTTGACAATGTAAAAATTATGGTCATAATTATTGACACCCGTATAGATTATCGCTTTTAAAATCGATTTGCATTAATTTTACTACAAAACAATGTATTATTTATAAAAAAAATCTCGAAAAAACTTCATCTTTTTAAATCTGGCGCCACGCAATCGAAAACGGTCTGGATTGGCTGAACTTAAGATGATGTCATGATTTAGTAAATTTCTGTCTATCGTTGACAGAACAGATGACTTTTGTCTAGTATCTCGACCGTTTCAACGTTTGTTTACGTGAATCGTGACGTCACGACGCCATATTGTTAAGGATGGTATTTAAAAGTACTTCAATTTATTCCCATTTCATTTACCTAATTTTGCCTGTGTTCCACCAAATATACTGAATGTGCACCAAAATATGTTCATTTCTATTTAACAACTGTTGCAAATTTGTAAAAATAGTAATACACCTAATTTTAAAAACAAGCATTTATTTTTTTAGTTTTACGTCTAACTAATTCGGTTCTCGATAGCCTGTTAAAAATAATCTCTTTTTCCATATTTTTTTTTCTTTAAAATTTAGTCGTTTCTGGCACTCGCCGGCCGCTGCCGCGGCACCGCTCGCTTCGCTCGCTCGGCTCGTGCGTAGGAGATCACAGTTTTAACCTAACCTAACCTAAGCATTTTTTTTTTAATAATTAACCTCGTAACTAATTCGGTTCTCGATAATGTCCATTTCAAAAAAATTAAAATAGTAAGTTACAAATATTTTGTAATATTTGGTGCACGATCAGTATTTTTCGAGGAAGAATAATATTTTAGAAATGCATACATAGATGTACCTTTAGATTTTTGGTGAACACAAAAATATTATCCTATTGTTAAAGACAGCGTTTTGGCGGCTTATTTAAACAGTACATTTTTATTTACTATTTTTTAAAAGAAATACATTATGCAATTTGAAGTAATAGGTTTTTGTGGGCTCGTTAGACACCATTAAATAATCTGAGATGTTTATCAGAAACCAGTCAAATAGCCTATTATTCCGCGTTCTTGAGGAGTATAGCGTTCCATGGCTAATACACGATAGACGTGTATTCTGCATCTGTTTACTTCACAAATGTCAAAATAGAATTGACATTTGCCGCCATTTGCAAAAGTTATAGCGCATTCCAATAGGGTGATTACTTTTGCCCCACCTTGTAGTTAGACAGACATTTGGTTATGCTCAACCTGCACATAAGTGGTTTATGGCAATTTTTTTGTTTTTTTGAGTGTCTTTTCAATCCGTGGACACCTATTTCTGAATAATTATTAGGTTCTACTCTTTTCCTGTCGATGATACTTTTTTAAAGTATGTGACGCTATTTATTTATTTGGAAACTCAACAGCTTATAATTAACTTACATGAGTTATGAATGTTCACCCCACTATCAATGAACAGTTCAATGCAGTTGCGTCAAAGTTACAGCATCTTACA